>OX460344.1:43851587-44380014 GCA_949782905.1 Rangifer tarandus platyrhynchus
ACCAGCGACTGTGGGTAGGGGTGTCCTTGGTTACCATGGTCACAGGTGGGTTTCCCTCTTTACCACCGACTGTCAGAAATACGTGTCCCTGGTTACCACCGACTGTCACAGGCAGGTGTCCCTGGGCACTGTGAATGTCACAGGTGGGTTTCCCTGGTTACCACCGACTGTCACAGTTGAGTGTACATGGTTACCACTGACTGTCACAGGAGGGCTGTCCATGGATACCATTGTCACAGAAGGGGTGTCCTTGGTTACCATGGTCACAGGTGGGTTTCCCTGGTTACCACCGACTGTCAGAAATACGTGTCCCTGGTTACCACCGATGTCACAGGCAGGTGTCCCTGGGCACTGTGAATGTTACAGGTGGGTTTCCCTGGTTACCACCGACTGTCACAGTTGAGTGTACATGGTTACCACTGACTGTCACAGGAGGGCTGTCCCTGGGTACCATTGTCACAGGAGGGGTATCCCTGGTTACCACTGACTGTCACAGGAGGGGTGTCCTTGGTTACCATGGTCGCAGGTGGGTTTCCCTGGTTACCACTGACTGTCAGAGATGCGTGTCCCTGGTTACCACCGACTGTCATATGTGCATGTCCTGGTAACCACGGTCACAGGAGAGGTGTCCTTGGTTACGAGTGACTGCGGGTAGGGGTGTCCTTGGTAACCATGGTCACAGGTTGTTTTCCCTAGTTACCACCGACTGTCACAGGAGGGCTCTCCCTTGGTACCATTGTCACAGGAGGGGTGTCCTTGGTTACCACTGGCACAGGAAGTGTGTCCCTGGTTACCACTGACTGTCACAGGAGGGGTGTCCTTGGTTAACATGGTCGCAGGTGGGTTTCCCTGGTTACCACTGACTGTCAGAGATGCGTGTCCCTGGTTACCACCGACTGTCATATGTGCGTGTCCCTGGTAGCCACGGTCACAGGAGAGGTGTCCGTGGTTACCAGTGACTGTCACAGTAGTTGTGTCCTTTGTTACCATGGTCACAGGTGGGTTTCCCTGGTTACCACCGACTGTCAGAGATGCGTGTCCCTGGTAACCATGGTCACAGGAGAGGTGTCCTTGGTTACCAGTGACTGTGGGTAGGGGTGTCCTTGGTTACCATGGACACAGGTGGGTTTCCCTCGTTACCACCGACTGTCACAGGAGGGCTGTCCATGGATACCATTGTCACAGGAGGGGTGTCCTTGGTTACCATGGTCACAGGTGGGTTTCCCTGGTTACCACCGACTGTCAGAAATACGTGTCCCTGGTTACCACCGACTGTCCCAGGCAGTTGTCCCTGGGCACTGTGAATGTCACAGGTGGGTTTCCCTGGTTACCACCGACTGTCACAGTTGAGTGTACATGGTTACCACTGACTGTCACAGGAGGGCTGTCCATGGATACCATTGTCACAGGAGGGGTGTCCTTGGTTACCATGGTCACAGGTGGGTTTCCCTGGTTACCACCGACTGTCAGAGATGCGTCTCCCTGGTTACCACCGACTGTCACAGGCCGGTGTCCCTGGGCACTGTGAATGTCACAGGTGGGTTTCCCTGGTTACCACCAACTGTCACAGGTGAGTGTACATGGTTACCACTGACTGTCACAGGAGGGCTGTCCCTGGGTACCATTGTGACAGGAGGGGTGTCCTTGGTTACCACTAGCACAGGAGGTGTGTCCCTGGTTACCACTGACTGTCACAGGAGGGGTGTCCTTGGTTACCATGGTCGCAGGTGGGTTTCCCTGGTTACCACTGACTGTCAGAAATGCGTGTCCCTGGGTACCACCGACTGTCATATGTGCGTGTCCTGGTAACCACGGTCACAGGAAAGGTGTCCTTGGTTACCAGTGACTGTGGGTAGGGGTGTCCTTGGTTACCATGTTCACAGGTGGTTTTCCCTGGTTGCCACCGACTGTCACAGGAGGGCTGTCCCTGGGTACCATTGTCACAGGAGGGGTGTCCTTGGTTACCACTGGCACAGGAGGTGTGTCCCTGGTTACCACTGACTGTCACAGGAGGGGTGTCCTTGGGTACCATGGGCACAGGTGGGTTTCCCTGGTTACCACTGACTGTCAGAGATGCGTGTCCCTGGTTACCACCGACTGTCATATGTGCGTGTCCTGGTAACCACGGTCACAGGAGAGGTGTCCTTGGTTACGAGTGACTGTGGGAAGGGGTGTCCTTGGTTACCATGGTCACAGGTGGTTTTCCCTGGTTACCACCGACTGTCACAGGAGGGCTGTCCCTGGGTACCATTGTAACAGGAGGGGTGTCCTTGGTTACCACTGGCACAGGAGGTGTGTCCCTGGTTACCACTGACTGTCACAGGAGGGGTGTCCTTGGTTAACATGGTCGCAGGTGGGTTTCCCTGGTTACCACCGACTGTCAGAGATGCGTGTCCCTGATTACCACCGACTGTCACAGGCCGGTGTCCCTGGGCACTGTGAATGTCACACGTGGGTTTCCCTGGTTACCACCGACTGTCACAGGAGGGCTGTCCCTGGGTACCATTGTCACAGAGGGGTGTCCTTGGTTACCATGGTCACAGGTGGGTTTCCCTGGTTATCACTGACTGTCAGAGATGCGTCTCCCTGGTTACCACCGACTGTCACAGGCCGGTGTCCCTGGGCACTGTGAATGTCACAGGTGGGTTTCCCTGGTTACCACCAACTGTCACAGGTGAGTGTACATGGTTACCACTGACTGTCACAGGAGGGCTGTCCCTGGGTACCATTGTGACAGGAGGGGTGTCCTTGGTTACCACTAGCACAGGAGGTGTCTCCCTGGTTACCACTGACTGTTACAGGAGGGGTGTCCTTGGTTACCATGGTCGCAGGTGGGTTTCCCTGGTTACCACTGACTGTCAGAAATGCGTGTCCCTGGTTACCACCGACTGTCATATGTGCGTGTCCTGGTAACCACGGTCACAGGAGAGGTGTCCTTGGTTACCAGTGACTGTGGGCAGGGGTGTCCTTGGTTACCATGGTCACAGGTGGTTTTCCCTGGTTTCCACCGACTGTCACATGAGGGCTGTCCCTGGGTACCATTGTCACAGGAGGGGTGTCCTTGGTAACCACTGGCACAGGAGGTGTGTCCCTGGTTACCACTGACTGTCACAGGAGGGGTGTCCTTGGGTACCATGGGCGCAGGTGGGTTTCCCTGGTTACCACTGACTGTCAGAGATGCGTGTCCCTGGTTACCACCGACTGTCATATGTGCGTGTCCTGGTAACCACGGTCACAGGAGAGGTGTCCTTGGTTACGAGTGACTGTGGGTAGGGGTGTCCTTGGTTACCATGGTCACAGGTGGTTTTCCCTGGTTACCACCGACTGTCACAGGAGGGCTGTCCCTGGGTACCATTGTAACAGGAGGGGTGTCCTTGGTTACCACTGGCACAGGAGGTGTGTCCCTGGTTACCACTGACTGTCACAGGAGGGGTGTCCTTGGTTAACATGGTCGCAGGTGGGTTTCCCTGGTTACCACTGACTGTCAGAGATGCGTGTCCCTGGTTACCACCGACTGTCATATGTGCGTGTCCCTGGTAGCCACGGTCACAGGAGAGGTGTCCGTGGTTATCAGTGACTGTCACAGTAGGTGTGTCCTTGGTTACCATGGTCACAGGTGGGTTTCCCTGGTTACCACCGACTGTCAGAGATGCGTGTCCCTGATTACCACCGACTGTCACAGGCCGGTGTCCCTGGGCACTGTGAATGTCACAGGTGGGTTTCCCTGGTTACCACCGACTGTCACAGGAGGGCTGTCCCTGGGTACCATTGTCACAGGAGGGGTGTCCTTGGTTACCATGGTCACAGGTGGGTTTCCCTGGTTACCACCGACTGTCACAGGAGGGCTGTCCCTGGGTACCATTGTGACAGCAGGGGTGTCCTTGGTTACCACTGGCACAGGAGGTGTGTCCCTGGTTACCACTGACTGTCACAGGAGGGGTGTCCTTGGTTACCATGGTCGCAGGTGGGTTTCCCTGGTTACCACTGACTGTCAGAGATGCGTGTCCCTGGTTACCACCGACTGTCATATATGCGTGTCCCTGGTAACCACGGTCACAGGAGAGGTGTCCGTGGTTAGCAGTGACTGTCACAGTAGATGGGTCCTTGGTTTCCATGGCGACAGGTGGGTTTCCCTGGTTACCACCGACTGTCAGAGATGCGTGTCCCTGGTTACCACCGACTGTCACAGGCTGGTGTCCCAGGGAAATGTGAATGTCACAGGTGGGTTTCCCTGGTTACCACCGACTGTCACAGGTGAGTGTACATGGTTACCACTGACTGTCACAGGAGGGCTGTCCCTGGGTACCATTGTGACAGGAGGGGTGTCCTTGGTTACCACTGGCACAGGAGGTGTGTCCCTGGTTACCACTGACTGTCACAGGAGGGGTGACCTTGGGTACCATGGTCGCAGGTGGGTTTCCCTGGTTATCACTGACTGTCAGAGATGCGTGTCCCTGGTTACCACCGACTTGCATATGTGCGTGTCCTGGTAACCACGGTCACAGGAGAGGTGTCCTTGGTTACCAGTGACTGTGGGTAGGGGTGTCCTTGGTTACCATGGTCACAGGTGTGTTTCCCTGGTTACCACCGACTGTCACAAGAGGGCTGTCCCTGGGTCCCATTGTCACAGGAGGGGTGTCCTTGGTTACAATGGTCACAGGTGGGTTTCCCTGGTTACCACCGACTGTCAGAGATGCGTCTCCCTGGTTACCACCGACTGTTACAGGCCGCTGTCCCTGGGCACTGTGAATGTCACAGGTGGGTTTCCCTGGTTACCACCGACTGTCACAGGTGAGTGTACATGGTTACCACTGACTGTCACAGGAGGGCTGTCCCTGGGTACCATTGTGACAGGAGGGGTGTCCTTGGTTACCACTGGCACAGGAGGTGTTTGCCTGGTTACCACTGACTGTCACAGGAGGGGTGTCCTTGGTTACCATGATCGCAGGTGGGTTTCCCTGGTTACCACTGACTGTCAGAAATGCGTGTCCCTGGTTACCACCGACTGTCATATGTGCGTGTCCTGGTAACCACGGTCACAGGAGAGGTGTACTTGGTTACCAGTGACTGTGGGTAGGGGTGTCCTTGGTTACCATGGTCACAGGTGGGTTATCCTGGTTACCACCGACTGTCACAGGAGTGCTGTCCCTGGGTACTATTGTCACAGGAGGGGTGTCCTTGGTTACCGTGGTCACAGGTGGGTTTCCCTGGTTACCAACGACTGTCAGAGATGCGTGTCCCTGGTAACCATGGTCACAGGAGAGGTGTCCTTGGTTACCAGCGACTGTGGGTAGGGGTGTCCTTGGTTACCATGGTCACAGGTGGGTTTCCCTCTTTACCACCGACTGTCAGAAATACGTGTCCCTGGTTACCACCGACTGTCACAGGCAGGTGTCCCTGGGCACTGTGAATGTCACAGGTGGGTTTCCCTGGTTACCACCGACTGTCACAGTTGAGTGTACATGGTTACCACTGACTGTCACAGGAGGGCTGTCCATGGATACCATTGTCACAGAAGGGGTGTCCTTGGTTACCATGGTCACAGGTGGGTTTCCCTGGTTACCACCGACTGTCAGAAATACGTGTCCCTGGTTACCACCGATGTCACAGGCAGGTGTCCCTGGGCACTGTGAATGTTACAGGTGGGTTTCCCTGGTTACCACCGACTGTCACAGTTGAGTGTACATGGTTACCACTGACTGTCACAGGAGGGCTGTCCCTGGGTACCATTGTCACAGGAGGGGTGTCCCTGGTTACCACTGACTGTCACAGGAGGGGTGTCCTTGGTTACCATGGTCGCAGGTGGGTTTCCCTGGTTACCACTGACTGTCAGAGATGCGTGTCCCTGGTTACCACCGACTGTCATATGTGCATGTCCTGGTAACCACGGTCACAGGAGAGGTGTCCTTGGTTACGAGTGACTGCGGGTAGGGGTGTCCTTGGTAACCATGGTCACAGGTTGTTTTCCCTAGTTACCACCGACTGTCACAGGAGGGCTCTCCCTTGGTACCATTGTCACAGGAGGGGTGTCCTTGGTTACCACTGGCACAGGAAGTGTGTCCCTGGTTACCACTGACTGTCACAGGAGGGGTGTCCTTGGTTAACATGGTCGCAGGTGGGTTTCCCTGGTTACCACTGACTGTCAGAGATGCGTGTCCCTGGTTACCACCGACTGTCATATGTGCGTGTCCCTGGTAGCCACGGTCACAGGAGAGGTGTCCGTGGTTACCAGTGACTGTCACAGTAGTTGTGTCCTTTGTTACCATGGTCACAGGTGGGTTTCCCTGGTTACCACCGACTGTCAGAGATGCGTGTCCCTGGTAACCATGGTCACAGGAGAGGTGTCCTTGGTTACCAGTGACTGTGGGTAGGGGTGTCCTTGGTTACCATGGACACAGGTGGGTTTCCCTCGTTACCACCGACTGTCACAGGAGGGCTGTCCATGGATACCATTGTCACAGGAGGGGTGTCCTTGGTTACCATGGTCACAGGTGGGTTTCCCTGGTTACCACCGACTGTCAGAAATACGTGTCCCTGGTTACCACCGACTGTCCCAGGCAGGTGTCCCTGGGCACTGTGAATGTCACAGGTGGGTTTCCCTGGTTACCACCGACTGTCACAGTTGAGTGTACATGGTTACCACTGACTGTCACAGGAGGGCTGTCCATGGATACCATTGTCACAGGAGGGGTGTCCTTGGTTACCATGGTCACAGGTGGGTTTCCCTGGTTACCACCGACTGTCAGAGATGCGTCTCCCTGGTTACCACCGACTGTCACAGGCCGGTGTCCCTGGGCACTGTGAATGTCACAGGTGGGTTTCCCTGGTTACCACCAACTGTCACAGGTGAGTGTACATGGTTACCACTGACTGTCACAGGAGGGCTGTCCCTGGGTACCATTGTGACAGGAGGGGTGTCCTTGGTTACCACTAGCACAGGAGGTGTGTCCCTGGTTACCACTGACTGTCACAGGAGGGGTGTCCTTGGTTACCATGGTCGCAGGTGGGTTTCCCTGGTTACCACTGACTGTCAGAAATGCGTGTCCCTGGTTACCACCGACTGTCATATGTGCGTGTCCTGGTAACCACGGTCACAGGAAAGGTGTCCTTGGTTACCAGTGACTGTGGGTAGGGGTGTCCTTGGTTACCATGGTCACAGGTGGTTTTCCCTGGTTGCCACCGACTGTCACAGGAGGGCTGTCCCTGGGTACCATTGTCACAGGAGGGGTGTCCTTGGTTACCACTGGCACAGGAGGTGTGTCCCTGGTTACCACTGACTGTCACAGGAGGGGTGTCCTTGGGTACCATGGGCACAGGTGGGTTTCCCTGGTTACCACTGACTGTCAGAGATGCGTGTCCCTGGTTACCACCGACTGTCATATGTGCGTGTCCTGGTAACCACGGTCACAGGAGAGGTGTCCTTGGTTACGAGTGACTGTGGGAAGGGGTGTCCTTGGTTACCATGGTCACAGGTGGTTTTCCCTGGTTACCACCGACTGTCACAGGAGGGCTGTCCCTGGGTACCATTGTAACAGGAGGGGTGTCCTTGGTTACCACTGGCACAGGAGGTGTGTCCCTGGTTACCACTGACTGTCACAGGAGGGGTGTCCTTGGTTAACATGGTCGCAGGTGGGTTTCCCTGGTTACCACCGACTGTCAGAGATGCGTGTCCCTGATTACCACCGACTGTCACAGGCCGGTGTCCCTGGGCACTGTGAATGTCACACGTGGGTTTCCCTGGTTACCACCGACTGTCACAGGAGGGCTGTCCCTGGGTACCATTGTCACAGGAGGGGTGTCCTTGGTTACCATGGTCACAGGTGGGTTTCCCTGGTTACCACCGACTGTCACAGGAGCGCTGTCCCTGGGTACCATTGTGACAGGAGGGGTGTCCTTGGTTACCACTGGCACAGGAGGTGTGTCCCTGGTTACCACTGACTGTCACAGGAGGGGTGTCCTTGGTTACCATGGTCGCAGGTGGGTTTCCCTGGTTACCACTGACTGTCAGAGATGCGTGTCCCTGGTTACCACCGACTGTCATATATGCGTGTCCCTGGTAACCACGGTCACAGGAGAGGTGTCCGTGGTTAGCAGTGACTGTCACAGTAGGTGGGTCCTTGGTTTCCATGGCGACAGGTGGGTTTCCCTGGTTACCACCGACTGTCAGAGATGCGTCTCCCTGGTTACCACCGACTGTCACAGGCCGGTGTCCCTGGGAAATGTGAATGTCACATGTGGGTTTCCCTGGTTACCACCGACTGTCACAGGTGAGTGTACATGGTTACCACTGACTGTCACAGGAGGGCTGTCCCTGGGTACCATTGTGACAGGAGGGGTGTCCTTGGTTACCACTGGCACAGGAGGTGTGTCCCTGGTTACCACTGACTGTCACAGGAGGGGTGACCTTGGGTACCATGGTCGCAGGTGGGTTTCCCTGGTTATCACTGACTGTCAGAGATGCGTGTCCCTGGTTACCACCGACTGTCATATGTGCGTGTCCTGGTAACCACGGTCACAGGAGAGGTGTCCTTGGTTACCAGTGACTGTGGGTAGGGGTGTCCTTGGTTACCATGGTCACAGGTGTGTTTCCCTGGTTACCACCGACTGTCACAGGAGGGCTGTTCCTGGGTCCCATTGTCACAGGAGGGGTGTCCTTGGTTACCATGGTCACAGGTGGGTTTCCCTGGTTACCACCGACTGTCAGAGATGCGTCTCCCTGGTTACCACCGACTGTCACAGGCCGGTGTCCCTGGGCACTGTGAATGTCACAGGTGGGTTTCCCTGGTTACCACCGACTGTCACAGGTGAGTGTACATGGTTACCACTGACTGTCACAGGAGGGCTGTCCCTGGGTACCATTGTGACAGGAGGGGTGTCCTTGGTTACCACTGGCACAGGAGGTGTTTGCCTGGTTACCACTGACTGTCACAGGAGGGGTGTCCTTGGTTACCATGATCGCAGGTGGGTTTCCCTGGTTACCACTGACTGTCAGAAATGCCTGTCCCTGGTTACCACCGACTGTCATATGTGCGTGTCCTGGTAACCACGGTCACAGGAGAGGTGTACTTGGTTACCAGTGACTGTGGGTAGGGGTGTCCTTGGTTACCATGGTCACAGGTGGGTTACCCTGGTTACCACCGACTGTCACAGGAGTGCTGTCCCTGGGTACTATTGTCACAGGAGGGGTGTCCTTGGTTACCGTGGTCACAGGTGGGTTTCCCTGGTTACCAACGACTGTCAGAGATGCGTGTCCCTGGTAACCATGGTCACAGGAGAGGTGTCCTTGGTTACCAGTGACTGTGGGTAGGGGTGTCCTTGGTTACCATGGTCACAGGTGGGTTTCCCTCGTTACCACCGACTGTCAGAAATACGTGTCCCTGGTTACCACCGACTGTCACAGGCAGGTGTCCCTGGGCACTGTGAATGTCACAGGTGGGTTTCCCTGGTTACCACCGACTGTCACAGTTGAGTGTACATGGTTACCACTGACTGTCACAGGAGGGCTGTCCATGGATACCATTGTCACAGAAGGGGTGTCCTTCGTTACCATGGTCACAGGTGGGTTTCCCTGGTTACCACCGACTGTCAGAAATACGTGTCCCTGGTTACCACCGACTTTCACAGGCAGGTGTCCCTGGGCACTGTGAATGTCACAGGTGGGTTTCCCTGGTTACCACCGACTGTCACAGGAGGGCTGTCCCTGGTACCATTGTGACAGGAGGGGTGTCCTTGGCTACCACTGGCACAGGTGGGTTTCCCTGGTTACCACCGACTGTCACAGGAGGGCTGTCCCTGGGTACCATTGTGACAGGATGGGTGTCCTTGGTTACCACTGGCACAGGAGGTGTGTCCCTGGTTACCACTGACTGTCACAGAAGGGGTGTCCTTCGTTACCATGGTCACAGGTGGGTTTCCCTCGTTACCACCGACTGTCAGAAATACGTGTCCCTGGTTACCACCGACTGTCACAGGCTGGTGTCCCTGGGCACTGTGAATGTCACAGGTGGGTTTCCCTGGTTACCACCGACTGTCACAGGAGGGCTGTCCCTGGGTACCATTGTCACAGGAGGGGTGTCCTTGGTTACCATGGTCACAGGTGGGTTTCCCTGGTTACCACCGACTGTCACAGGAGGGCTGTCCCTGGGTACCATTGTGACAGGAGGGGTGTCCTTGGTTACCACTGGCACAGGAGGTGTGTCCCTGGTTACCACTGACTGTCACAGGAGGGGTGTCCTTGGTTAACATGGTCGCAGGTATGTTTCCCTGGTTACCACTGACTGTCAGAGATGCGTGTCCCTGGTTACCACCGACTGTCATATATGCGTGTCCCTGGTAACCACGGTCACAGGAGAGGTGTCCGTGGTTAGCAGTGACTGTCACAGTAGGTGGGTCCTTGGTTTCCATGGCGACAGGTGGGTTTCCCTGGTTACCACCGACTGTCAGAGATGCGTGTCCCTGGTTACCACCGACTGTCACAGGCCGGTGTCCCTGGGAAATGTGAATGTCACAGGTGGGTTTCCCTGATTACCACCGACTGTCACAGGTGAGTGTACATGGTTACCACTGACTGTCACAGGAGGGCTGTCCCTGGGTACCATTGTGACAGGAGGGGTGTCCTTGGTTACCACTGACTGTCACAGGAGGGGTGTCCTTGGGTACCATGGTCGCATGTGGGTTTCCCTGGTTATCACTGACTGTCAGAGATGCGTGTCCCTGGTTACCACCGACTGTCATATGTGCGTGTCCTGGTAACCACGGTCACAGGAGAGGTGTCCTTGGTTACCAGTGACTGTGGGTAGGGGTGTCCTTGGTTACCATGGTCACAGGTGTGTTTCCCTGGTTACCACCGACAGTCACAGGAGGGCTGTCCCTGGGTCCCATTGTCACAGGAGGGGTGTCCTTGGTTACCATGGTCACAGGTGGGTTTCCCTGGTTACCACCGACTGTCAGAGATGCGTCTCCCTGGTTACCACCGACTGTCACAGGCCGGTGTCCCTGGGCACTGTGAATGTCACAGGTGGGTTTCCCTGGTTACCACCAACTGTCACAGGTGAGTGTACATGGTTACCACTGACTGTCACAGGAGGGCTGTCCCTGGGTACCATTGTGACAGGAGGGGTGTCCTTGGTTACCACTAGCACAGGAGGTGTGTCCCTGGTTACCACTGACTGTCACAGGAGGGGTGTCCTTGGTTACCATGGTCGCAGGTGGGTTTCCCTGGTTACCACTGACTGTCAGAAATGCGTGTCCCTGGTTACCACCGACTGTCATATGTGCGTGTCCTGGTAACCACGGTCACAGGAAAGGTGTCCTTGGTTACCAGTGACTGTGGGTAGGGGTGTCCTTGGTTACCATGGTCACAGGTGGTTTTCCCTGGTTGCCACCGACTGTCACAGGAGGGCTGTCCCTGGGTACCATTGTCACAGGAGGGGTGTCCTTGGTTACCACTGGCACAGGAGGTGTGTCCCTGGTTACCACTGACTGTCACAGGAGTGGTGTCCTTGGGTACCATGGGCACAGGTGGGTTTCCCTGGTTACCACTGACTGTCAGAGATGCGTGTCCCTGGTTACCACCGACTGTCATATGTGCGTGTCCTGGTAACCACGGTCACAGGAGAGGTGTCCTTGGTTACGAGTGACTGTGGGTAGGGGTGTCCTTGGTTACCATGGTCACAGGTGGTTTTCCCTGGTTACCACCGACTGTCACAGGAGGGCTGTCCCTGGGTACCATTGTTACAGGAGGGGTGTCCTTGGTTACCACTGGCACAGGAGGTGTGTCCCTGGTTACCACTGACTGTCACAGGAGGGGTGTCCTTGGTTAACATGGTCGCAGGTGGGTTTCCCTGGTTACCACTGACTGTCAGAGATGCGTGTCCCTGGTTACCACCGACTGTAATATGTGCGTGTCCCTGGTAGCCACGGTCACAGGAGAGGTGTCCTTGGTTACCAGTGACTGTGGGTAGGGGTGTCCTTGGTTACCATGGTCACAGGTGTGTTTCCCTGGTTACCACCGACAGTCACAGGAGGGCTGTCCCTGGGTCCCATTGTCACAGGAGGGGTGTCCTTGGTTACCATGGTCACAGGTGGGTTTCCCTGGTTACCACCGACTGTCAGAGATGCGTCTCCCTGGTTACCACCGACTGTCACAGGCCGGTGTCCCTGGGCACTGTGAATGTCACAGGTGGGTTTCCCTGGTTACCACCAACTGTCACAGGTGAGTGTACATGGTTACCACTGACTGTCACAGGAGGGCTGTCCCTGGGTACCATTGTGACAGGAGGGGTGTCCTTGGTTACCACTAGCACAGGAGGTGTGTCCCTGGTTACCACTGACTGTCACAGGAGGGGTGTCCTTGGTTACCATGGTCGCAGGTGGGTTTCCCTGGTTACCACTGACTGTCAGAAATGCGTGTCCCTGGTTACCACCGACTGTCATATGTGCGTGTCCTGGTAACCACGGTCACAGGAAAGGTGTCCTTGGTTACCAGTGACTGTGGGTAGGGGTGTCCTTGGTTACCATGGTCACAGGTGGTTTTCCCTGGTTGCCACTGACTGTCACAGGAGGGCTGTCCCTGGGTACCATTGTCACAGGAGGGGTGTCCTTGGTTACCACTGGCACAGGAGGTGTGTCCCTGGTTACCACTGACTGTCACAGGAGGGGTGTCCTTGGGTACCATGGGCACAGGTGGGTTTCCCTGGTTACCACTGACTGTCAGAGATGCGTGTCCCTGGTTACCACCGACTGTCATATGGGCGTGTCCTGGTAACCACGGTCACAGGAGAGGTGTCCTTGGTTACGAGTGACTGTGGGTAGGGGTGTCCTTGGTTACCATGGTCACAGGTGGTTTTCCCTGGTTGCCACTGACTGTCACAGGAGGGCTGTCCCTGGGTACCATTGTCACAGGAGGGGTGTCCTTGGTTACCACTGGCACAGGAGGTGTGTCCCTGGTTACCACTGACTGTCACAGGAGGGGTGTCCTTGGTTAACATGGTCGCAGGTGGGTTTCCCTGGTTACCACCGACTGTCAGAGATGCGTGTCCCTGATTACCACCGACTGTCACAGGCCGGTGTCCCTGGGCACTGTGAATGTCACAGGTGGGTTTCCCTGGTTACCACCGACTGTCACAGGAGGGCTGTCCCTGGGTACCATTGTCACAGGAGGGGTGTCCTTGGTTACCATGGTCACAGGTGGGTTTCCCTGGTTACCACCGACTGTCACAGGAGGGCTGTCCCTGGGTACCATTGTGACAGGAGGGGTGTCCTTGGTTACCACTGGCACAGGAGGTGTGTCCCTGGTTACCACTGACTGTCACAGGAGGGGTGTCCTTGGTTACCATGGTCGCAGGTGGGTTTCCCTGGTTACCACTGACTGTCAGAGATGCGTGTCCCTGGTTACCACCGACTGTCATATATGCGTGTCCCTGGTAACCACGGTCACAGGAGAGGTGTCCGTGGTTAGCAGTGACTGTCACAGTAGGTGGGTCCTTGGTTTCCATGGCGACAGGTGGGTTTCCCTGGTTACCACCGACTGTCAGAGATGCGTCTCCCTGGTTACCACCGACTGTCACAGGCCGGTGTCCCTGGGAAATGTGAATGTCACATGTGGGTTTCCCTGGTTACCACCGACTGTCACAGGTGAGTGTACATGGTTACCACTGACTGTCACAGGAGGGCTGTCCCTGGGTACCATTGTGACAGGAGGGGTGTCCTTGGTTACCACTGGCACAGGAGGTGTGTCCCTGGTTACCACTGACTGTCACAGGAGGGGTGACCTTGGGTACCATGGTCGCAGGTGGGTTTCCCTGGTTATCACTGACTGTCAGAGATGCGTGTCCCTGGTTACCACCGACTGTCATATGTGCGTGTCCTGGTAACCACGGTCACAGGAGAGGTGTCCTTGGTTACCAGTGACTGTGGGTAGGGGTGTCCTTGGTTACCATGGTCACAGGTGTGTTTCCCTGGTTACCACCGACTGTCACAGGAGGGCTGTTCCTGGGTCCCATTGTCACAGGAGGGGTGTCCTTGGTTACCATGGTCACAGGTGGGTTTCCCTGGTTACCACCGACTGTCAGAGATGCGTCTCCCTGGTTACCACCGACTGTCACAGGCCGGTGTCCCTGGGCACTGTGAATGTCACAGGTGGGTTTCCCTGGTTACCACCGACTGTCACAGGTGAGTGTACATGGTTACCACTGACTGTCACAGGAGGGCTGTCCCTGGGTACCATTGTGACAGGAGGGGTGTCCTTGGTTACCACTGGCACAGGAGGTGTTTGCCTGGTTACCACTGACTGTCACAGGAGGGGTGTCCTTGGTTACCATGATCGCAGGTGGGTTTCCCTGGTTACCACTGACTGTCAGAAATGCCTGTCCCTGGTTACCACCGACTGTCATATGTGCGTGTCCTGGTAACCACGGTCACAGGAGAGGTGTACTTGGTTACCAGTGACTGTGGGTAGGGGTGTCCTTAATTACCATGGTCACAGGTGGGTTACCCTGGTTACCACCGACTGTCACAGGAGTGCTGTCCCTGGGTACTATTGTCACAGGAGGGGTGTCCTTGGTTACCGTGGTCACAGGTGGGTTTCCCTGGTTACCAACGACTGTCAGAGATGCGTGTCCCTGGTAACCATGGTCACAGGAGAGGTGTCCTTGGTTACCAGTGACTGTGGGTAGGGGTGTCCTTGGTTACCATGGTCACAGGTGGGTTTCCCTCGTTACCACCGACTGTCAGAAATACGTGTCCCTGGTTACCACCGACTGTCACAGGCAGGTGTCCCTGGGCACTGTGAATGTCACAGGTGGGTTTCCCTGGTTACCACCGACTGTCACAGTTGAGTGTACATGGTTACCACTGACTGTCACAGGAGGGCTGTCCATGGATACCATTGTCACAGAAGGGGTGTCCTTCGTTACCATGGTCACAGGTGGGTTTCCCTGGTTACCACCGACTGTCAGAAATACGTGTCCCTGGTTACCACCGACTTTCACAGGCAGGTGTCCCTGGGCACTGTGAATGTCACAGGTGGGTTTCCCTGGTTACCACCGACTGTCACAGGAGGGCTGTCCCTGGTACCATTGTGACAGGAGGGGTGTCCTTGGCTACCACTGGCACAGGTGGGTTTCCCTGGTTACCACCGACTGTCACAGGAGGGCTGTCCCTGGGTACCATTGTGACAGGATGGGTGTCCTTGGTTACCACTGGCACAGGAGGTGTGTCCCTGGTTACCACTGACTGTCACAGAAGGGGTGTCCTTCGTTACCATGGTCACAGGTGGGTTTCCCTCGTTACCACCGACTGTCAGAAATACGTGTCCCTGGTTACCACCGACTGTCACAGGCTGGTGTCCCTGGGCACTGTGAATGTCACAGGTGGGTTTCCCTGGTTACAACCGACTGTCACAGGAGGGCTGTCCCTGGGTACCATTGTCACAGGAGGGGTGTCCTTGGTTACCATGGTCACAGGTGGGTTTCCCTGGTTACCACCGACTGTCACAGGAGGGCTGTCCCTGGGTACCATTGTGACAGGAGGGGTGTCCTTGGTTACCACTGGCACAGGAGGTGTGTCCCTGGTTACCACTGACTGTCACAGGAGGGGTGTCCTTGGTTACCATGGTCGCAGGTATGTTTCCCTGGTTACCACTGACTGTCAGAGATGCGTGTCCCTGGTTACCACCGACTGTCATATATGCGTGTCCCTGGTAACTACGGTCACAGGAGAGGTGTCCGTGGTTAGCAGTGACTGTCACAGTAGGTGGGTCCTTGGTTTCCATGGCGACAGGTGGGTTTCCCTGGTTACCACCGACTGTCAGAGATGCGTGTCCCTGGTTACCACCGACTGTCACAGGCCGGTGTCCCTGGGAAATGTGAATGTCACAGGTGGGTTTCCCTGATTACCACCGACTGTCACAGGTGAGTGTACATGGTTACCACTGACTGTCACAGGAGGGCTGTCCCTGGGTACCATTGTGACAGGAGGGGTGTCCTTGGTTACCACTGACTGTCACAGGAGGGGTGTCCTTGGGTACCATGGTCGCATGTGGGTTTCCCTGGTTATCACTGACTGTCAGAGATGCGTGTCCCTGGTTACCACCGACTGTCATATGTGCGTGTCCTGGTAACCACGGTCACAGGAGAGGTGTCCTTGGTTACCAGTGACTGTGGGTAGGGGTGTCCTTGGTTACCATGGTCACAGGTGTGTTTCCCTGGTTACCACCGACTGTCACAGGAGGGCTGTCCCTGGGTCCCATTGTCACAGGAGGGGTGTCCTTGGTTACCATGGTCACAGGTGGGTTTCCCTGGTTACCACCGACTGTCAGAGATGCGTCTCCCTGGTTACCACCGACTGTTACAGGCCGCTGTCCCTGGGCACTGTGAATGTCACAGGTGGGTTTCCCTGGTTACCACCGACTGTCACAGGTGAGTGTACATGGTTACCACTGACTGTCACAGGAGGGCTGTCCCTGGGTACCATTGTGACAGGAGGGGTGTCCTTGGTTACCACTGGCACAGGAGGTGTTTGCCTGGTTACCACTGACTGTCACAGGAGGGGTGTCCTTGGTTACCATGATCGCAGGTGGGTTTCCCTGGTTACCACTGACTGTCAGAAATGCCTGTCCCTGGTTACCACCGACTGTCATATGTGCGTGTCCTGGTAACCACGGTCACAGGAGAGGTGTACTTGGTTACCAGTGACTGTGGGTAGGGGTGTCCTTGGTTACCATGGTCACAGGTGGGTTATCCTGGTTACCACCGACTGTCACAGGAGTGCTGTCCCTGGGTACTATTGTCACAGGAGGGGTGTCCTTGGTTACCGTGGTCACAGGTGGGTTTCCCTGGTTACCAACGACTGTCAGAGATGCGTGTCCCTGGTAACCATGGTCACAGGAGAGGTGTCCTTGGTTACCAGCGACTGTGGGTAGGGGTGTCCTTGGTTACCATGGTCACAGGTGGGTTTCCCTCGTTACCACCGACTGTCAGAAATACGTGTCCCTAGTTACCACCGACTGTCACAGGCAGGTGTCCCTGGGCACTGTGAATGTCACAGGTGGGTTTCCCTGGTTACCACCGACTGTCACAGTTGAGTGTACATGGTTACCACTGACTGTCACAGGAGGGCTGTCCATGGATACCATTGTCACAGAAGGGGTGTCCTTGGTTACCATGGTCACAGGTGGGTTTCCCTGGTTACCACCGACTGTCAGAAATACGTGTCCCTGGTTACCACCGATGTCACAGGCAGGTGTCCCTGGGCACTGTGAATGTCACAGGTGGGTTTCCCTGGTTACCACCAACTGTCACAGTTGAGTGTACATGGTTACCACTGACTGTCACAGGAGGGCTGTCCCTGGGTACCATTGTCACAGGAGGGGTGTCCCTGGTTACCACTGACTGTCACAGGAGGGGTGTCCTTGGTTACCATGGTCGCAGGTGGGTTTCCCTGGTTACCACTGACTGTCAGAGATGCGTGTCCCTGGTTACCACCGACTGTCATATGTGCATGTCCTGGTAACCACGGTCACAGGAGAGGTGTCCTTGGTTACGAGTGACTGCGGGTAGGGGTGTCCTTGGTAACCATGGTCCCAGGTTGTTTTCCCTGGTTACCACCGACTGTCACAGGAGGGCTCTCCCTTGGTACCATTGTCACAGGAGGGGTGTCCTTGGTTACCACTGGCACAGGAAGTGTGTCCCTGGTTACCACTGACTGTCACAGGAGGGGTGTCCTTGGTTAACATGGTCGCAGGTGGGTTTCCCTGGTTACCACTGACTGTCAGAGATGCGTGTCCCTGGTTACCACCGACTGTCATATGTGAGTGTCCCTGGTAGCCACGGTCACAGGAGAGGTGTCCGTGGTTACCAGGGACTGTCACAGTAGTTGTGTCCTTTGTTACCATGGTCACAGGTGGGTTTCCCTGGTTACCACCGACTGTCAGAGATGCGTGTCCCTGGTTACCACCGACTGTGACAGTCCGGTGTCCCTGGGCACTGTGAATGTCACAGGTGGGTTTCCCTGGTTAGCACCGACTGTCACAGGAGGGCTGTCCCTGGGTACCATTGTCACAGGAGGGGTGTCCTTGGTTACCATGGTCACAGGTGGGTTTCCCTGGTTACCACCGAATGTCAGAGATGCGTCTCCCTGATAACCACGGTCACAGGAGAGGTGTCCTTGGTTACCAGTGACAGTGGGTAGGGGTGTCCTTGGTTACCATGGTCACAGGTGTGTTTCCCTGGTTACCACCGACTGTCACAGGAGGGCTGTCCCTGGGTACCATTGTCACAGAGGGGTGTCCTTGGTTACCATCGTCACAGGTGGGTTTCCCTGGTTACCACCGACTGTCAGAGATGCGTCTCCCTGGTTACCACCGACTGTCACAGGCCGGTGTCCCTGGGCACTGTGAATGTCACAGGTGGGTTTCCCTGGTTACCACCGACTGTCATTGATGCGTCTCCCTGATAACCACGGTCACAGGAGAGGTGTCCTTGGTTACCAGTGACTGTGGGTAGGGGTGTCCTTGGTTACCATGGTCACAGGTGTGTTTCCCTGGTTACCACCGACTGTCACAGGAGGGCTGTCCCTGGGTCCCATTGTCACAGGAGGGGTGTCCTTGGTTACCATGGTCACAGGTGGGTTTCCCTGGTTACCACCGACTGTCAGAGATGCGTCTCCCTGGTTACCACCGACTGTTACAGGCCGCTGTCCCTGGGCACTGTGAATGTCACAGGTGGGTTTCCCTGGTTACCACCGACTGTCACAGGTGAGTGTACATGGTTACCACTGACTGTCACAGGAGGGCTGTCCCTGGGTACCATTGTGACAGGAGGGGTGTCCTTGGTTACCACTGGCACAGGAGGTGTGTGCCTGGTTACCACTGACTGTCACAGGAGGGGTGTCCTTGGTTACCATGATCGCAGGTGGGTTTCCCTGGTTACCACTGACTGTCAGAAATGCCTTTCCCTGGTTACCACCGACTGTCATATGTGCGTGTCCTGGTAACCACGGTCACAGGAGAGGTGTACTTGGTTACCAGTGACTGTGGGTATGGGTGTCCTTGCTTACCATGGTCACAGGTGGGTTATCCTGGTTACCACCGACTGTCACAGGAGTGCTGTCCCTGGGTACTATTGTCACAGGAGGGGTGTCCTTGGTTACCGTGGTCACAGGTGGGTTTCCCTGGTTACCAACGACTGTCAGAGATGCGTGTCCCTGGTAACCATGGTCACAGGAGAGGTGTCCTTGGTTACCAGCGACTGTGGGTAGGGGTGTCCTTGGTTACCATGGTCACAGGTGGGTTTATCTCGTTACCACCGACTGTCAGAAATACGTGTCCCTAGTTACCACCGACTGTCACAGGCAGGTGTCCCTGGGCACTGTGAATGTCACAGGTGGGTTTCCCTGGTTACCACCGACTGTCACAGTTGAGTGTACATGGTTACCACTGACTGTCACAGGAGGGCTGTCCATGGATACCATTGTCACAGAAGGGGTGTCCTTGGTTACCATGGTCACAGGTGGGTTTCCCTGGTTACCACCGACTGTCAGAAATACGTGTCCCTGGTTACCACCGATGTCACAGGCAGGTGTCCCTGGGCACTGTGAATGTCACAGGTGGGTTTCCCTGGTTACCACCAACTGTCACAGTTGAGTGTACATGTTTACCACTGACTGTCACAGGAGGGCTGTCCCTGGGTACCATTGTCAGAGGAGGGGTGTCCCTGGTTACCACTGACTGTCACAGGAGGGGTGTCCTTGGTTACCATGGTCGCAGGTGGGTTTCCCTGGTTACCACTGACTGTCAGAGATGCGTGTCCCTGGTTACCACCGACTGTCATATGTGCATGTCCTGGTAACCACGGTCACAGGAGAGGTGTCCTTGGTTACGAGTGACTGCGGGTAGGGGTGTCCTTGGTAACCATGGTCACAGGTTGTTTTCCCTAGTTACCACCGACTGTCACAGGAGGGCTCTCCCTTGGTACCATTGTCACAGGAGGGGTGTCCTTGGTTACCACTGGCACAGGAAGTGTGTCCCTGGTTACCACTGACTGTCACAGGAGGGGTGTCCTTGGTTAACATGGTCGCAGGTGGGTTTCCCTGGTTACCACTGACTGTCAGAGATGCGTGTCCCTGGTTACCACCGACTGTCATATGTGCGTGTCCCTGGTAGCCACGGTCACAGGAGAGGTGTCCGTGGTTACCAGGGACTGTCACAGTAGTTGTGTCCTTTGTTACCATGGTCACAGGTGGGTTTCCCTGGTTACCACCGACTGTCAGAGATGCGTGTCCCTGGTTACCACCGACTGTGACAGGCCGGTGTCCCTGGGCACTGTGAATGTCACAGGTGGGTTTCCCTGGTTACCACCGACTGTCACAGGATGGCTGTCCCTGGGTACCATTGTCACAGGAGGGGTGTCCTTGGTTACCATGGTCACAGGTGGGTTTCCCTGGTTACCACCGACTGTCACAGGAGGGCTGTCCCTGGGTACCATTGTCACAGGAGGGGTGTCCTTGGTTACCATGGTCACAGGTGGGTTTCCCTGGTTACCACCGACTGTCACAGGAGGGCTGTCCCTGGGTACCATTGTCACATGAGGGGTGTCCTTGGTTACCATGGTCACAGGTGGGTTTCCCTGGTTACCACCGACTGTCAGAGATGCGTCTCCCTGATAACCACGGTCACAGGAGAGGTGTCCTTGGTTACCAGTGACTGTGGGTAGGGGTGTTCTTGGTTACCACTGGCACAGGAGGTGTGTCCCTGGTTACCACTGACTGTCACAGGAGGGGTGTCCTTGGTTACCATGGTCGCAGGTGGGTTTCCCTGGTTACCACTGACTGTCAGAGATGCGTGTCCCTGGTTACCACCGACTGTCATATGTGCGTGTCCTGGTAAACACGGTCACAGGAGAGGTGTCCTTGGTTACCAGTGACTGTGGGTAGGGGTTTCCTTGGTTAACTTGGTCACAGGTGGTTTTCCCTGGTTACCACTGACTGTCAGAGATGCGTGTCCCTGGTTACCACCGACTGTCATATGTGCGTGTCCCTGGTAACCACGGTCACAGGAGAGGTGTCCGTGGTTACCAGTGACTGGCACAGTAGGTGTGTCCTTGGTTACCATGGTCACAGGTGGGTTTCCCTGGTTACCACCGACTGTCAGAGATGCCTGTCCCTGGTTACCACCGACTGTCACAGGCCGGTGTCCCTGGGCTCTGTGAATGTCACAGGTGGGTTTCCCTAGTTACCACCGACTGTCACAGTTGAGTGTACATGGTTACCACTTACTGTCACAGGAGGGCTGTCCCTGGGTACCATTGTGAAAGGAGGGGTGTCCTTGGTTACCACTGGCACAGGAGGTGTGTCCCTGGTTACCACTGACTGTCACAGGAGGGGTGTCCTTGGGTTCCATGGTCGCAGGTGGGTTTCCCTGGTTATCACTGACTGTCAGAAATGCGTGTCCCTGGTTACCACCGACTGTCATATGTGCATGTCCTGGTAACCACGGTCACAGGAGAGGTGTCCTTGGATACCAGTGACTGTGGGTAGGGGTGTCCTTGGTTACCATGGTCACAGGTGTGTTTCCCTGGTTACCACCGACTGTCACAGGAGGGCTGTCCCTGGGTACCATTGTCACAGGAGGGGTGTCCTTGGTTACCATGGTCACAGGTGGGTTTCCCTGGTTACCACCGACTGTCAGAGATGCGTCTACCTGGTTACCACCGACTGTCACAGGTGGTGTCCCTGGGCACTGTGAATGTCACAGGTGGGTTTCCCTGGTTAATACCGACTGTCACAGGTGAGTGAACATGGTTACCACTGACTGTCACAGGAGGGCTGTCCCTGGGTACCATTGTGACAGGAGGGGTGTCCTTGGTTACCAATGGCACAGGTGGGTTTCCCTGGTTACCACTGACTGTCAGAGTTGCGTGTCCCTGGTTACCACCGACTGTCATATGTGCGTGTCCTGGTAACCACGGTCACAGGAGAGGTGTCCTTGGTTACGAGTGACTGTGGGTAGGGGTGTCCTTGGTTACCATGGTCACAGGTTGTTTTCCCTGGTTACCACCGACTGTCACAGGAGGGCTGTCCCTGGGTACCATTGTCACAGGAGGGGTGTCCTTGGTTACCACTGGCACAGGAAGTGTGTCCCTGGTTACCACCGACTGTCACAGCCCGGTGTCCCTGGGCACTGTGAATGTCACAGGTGGGTTTCCCTGGTTAACACCGACTGTCAGATATGCGTCTCCCTGATAACCACGATCACAGGAGAGGTGTCCTTGGTTACCAGTGACAGTGGGTAGGGGTGTCCTTGGTTACCATGGTCACAGGTGTGTTTCCCTGGTTACCACCGACTGTCACAGGAGGGCTGTCCCTGGGTACCATTGTCACAGAGGGGTGTCCTTGGTTACCATGGTCACAGGTGGGTTTCCCTGGTTACCACCGACTGTCAGAGATGCGTCTCCCTGGTTACCACCGACTGTCACAGGCCGGTGTCCCTGGGCACTGTGAATGTCACAGGTGGGTTTCCCTGGTTACCACCGACTGTCACAGGACGGCTGTCCCTGGGTTCCATTGTCACAGGAGGGGTGTCCTTGGTTACCATGGTCACAGGTGGGTTTCCCTGGTTACCACCGACTGTCACAGGAGGGCTGTCCCTTGGTACCATTTTCACAGGAGGGGTGTCCTTGGTTACCATGGTCACAGGTGGGTTTCCCTGGTTACCACCGAATGTCAGAGATGCGTCTCCCTGATAACCACGGTCACAGGAGAGGTGTCCTTGGTTACCAGTGACAGTGGGTAGGGGTGTCCTTGGTTACCATGGTCACAGGTGTGTTTCCCTGGTTACCACCGACTGTCACAGGAGGGCTGTCCCTGGGTACCATTGTCACAGAGGGGTGTCCTTGGTTACCATGGTCACAGGTGGGTTTCCCTGGTTACCACCGACTGTCAGAGATGCGTGTCCCTGGTTACCACCGACTGTCACAGGCCGGTGTCCCTGGGCACTGTGAATGTCACAGGTGGGTTTCCCTGGTTACCACCGACTGTCACAGGACGGCTGTCCCTGGGTTCCATTGTCACAGGAGGGGTGTCCTTGGTTACCATGGTCACAGGTGTGTTTCCCTGGTTACCACCGACTGTCACAGGAGGGCTGTCCCTGGGTACCATTGTCACAGAGGGGTGTCCTTGGTTACCATGGTCACAGGTGGGTTTCCCTGGTTACCACCGACTGTCAGAGATGCGTCTCCCTGGTTACCACCGACTGTCACAGGCCGGTGTCCCTGGGCTCTGTGAATGTCACAGGTGGGTTTCCCTGGTTACCACCGACTGTCACAGGAGGGCTGTCCCTGGGTACCATTGTCACAGAGGGGTGTCCTTGGTTACCATGGTCACAGGTGGGTTTCCCTGGTTACCACCGACTGTCAGTGATGCGTCTCCCTGATAACCACGGTCACAGGAGAGGTGTCCTTGGTTACCAGTGACTGTGGGTAGAGGTGTCCTTGGTTACCATGGTCACAGGTGTGTTTCCCTGGTTACCACCGACTGTCACAGGATGGCTGTCCCTGGGTACCATTGTCACAGGAGGGGTATCCTTGGTTACCATGGTCACAGGTGGGTTTCCCTGGTTACCACCGACTGTCACAGGAGGGCTGTCCCTGGGTACCATTGTCACAGGAGGGGTGTCCTTGGTTACCATGCTCACAAGTGGGTTTCCCTGGTTACCACCGACTGTCACAGGAGGGCTGTCCCTGGTACCATTGTGACAGGAGGGGTGTCCTTGGCTACCACTGGCACAGGAGGTGTGTCCCTGGTTACCACTGACTGTCACAGGAGGGGTGTCCTTGGTTACCATGGTCGCAGGTGGGTTTCCCTGGTTACCACTGACTGTCAGAGATGCGTGTCCCTGGTTACCACCGACTGTCATATGTGCGTGTCCTGGTAACCACGGTCACAGGAGAGGTGTCCTTGGTTACCAGTGACTGTGGGTAGGGGTGTCCTTGGTTAACTTGTTCACAGGTGGGTTTCCCTGGTTACCACTGACTGTCAGAGATGCGTGTCCCTGGTTACCACCGACTGTCATATGTGCGTGTCCCTGGTAACCACGGTCACAGGAGAGGTGTCCGTGGTTACCAGTGACTGGCACAGTAGGTGTGTCCTTGGTTACCATGGTCACAGGTGGGTTTCCCTGGATACCACCGACTGTCAGAGTTGCGTGTCCCTGGTTACCACCGACTGTCACAGGCCGGTGTCCCTGGGCACTGTGAATGTCACATGTGAGTTTCCCTGATTACCACCGACTGTCACAGGAGGGCTGTCCCTGGGTACCATTGTCACAGGAGGGGTGTCCTTGGTTACCACTGGCACAGGAGGTGTGTCCCTGGTTACCACTGACTGTCACAGGAGGGGTGTCCTTGGGTACCATGGTCGCAGGTGTGTTTCCCTGGTTATCACTGACTGTCAGAAATGCGTGTCCCTGGTTACCACCGACTGTCATATGTGCGTGTCCTGGTAACCACGGTCACAGGAGAGGTGTCCTTGGATACCAGTGACTGTGGGTAGGGGTGTCCTTGGTTACCATGGTCACAGGTGTGTTTCCCTGGTTACCACCGACTGTCACAGGAGGGCTGTCCCTTCGTACCATTGTCACAGGAGGGGTGTCCTTGGTTACCATGGTCACAGGTGGGTTTCCCTGGTTACCACCGACTGTCAGAGATGCGTCTCCCTGGTTACCACCGACTGTCACAGGCGGTGTCCCTGGGCACTGTGAATGTCACAGGTGGGGTTCCCTGGTTAATACCGACTGTCACAGGTGAGTGAACATGGTTACCACTGACTGTCACAGGAGGGCTGTCCCTGGGTACCATTGTGACAGGAGGGGTGTCCTTGGTTACCAATGGCACAGGTGGGTTACCCTGGTTACCACTGACTGTCAGAGTTGCGTGTCCCTGGTTACCACCGACTGTCATATGTGCGTGTCCTGGTAACCACGGTCACAGGAGAGGTGTCCTTGGTTACGAGTGACTGTGGGTAGGGGTGTCCTTGGTTACCATGGTCACAGGTTGTTTTCCCTGGTTACCACCGACTGTCACAGGAGGGCTGTCCCTGGGTACCATTGTCACAGGAGGGGTGTCCTTGGTTACCACTGGCACAGGAAGTGTGTCCCTGGTTAACACTGACTGTCACAGGAGGGGTGTCCTTGGTTAACATGGTCGCAGGTGGGTTTCCCTGGTTACCACTGACTGTCAGAGATGCGTGTCCCTGGTTACCACCAACTGTCATATGTGCGTGTCCCTGGTAGCCACGGTCACAGGAGAGGTGTCCGTGGTTACCAGTGACTGTCACAGTAGGTGTGTCCTTGGTTACCATGGTAACAGGTGGGTTTCCCTGGTTACCACCGACTGTCACAGGCCGGTGTCCCTGGGCACTCTGAATGTCACAGGTGGGTTTCCCTGGTTACCACCGACTGTCAGAGATGCGTCTCCCTGATAACCACGGTCACAGGAGAGGTGTCCTTGGTTACCAGTGACAGTGGGTAGGGGTGTCCTTGGTTACCATGGTCACAGGTGTGTTTCCCTGGTTACCACCGACTGTCACAGGAGGGCTGTCCCTGGGTACCATTGTCACAGAGGGGTGTCCTTGGTTACCATGGTCACAGGTGGGTTTCCCTGGTTACCACCGACTGTCAGAGATGCGTGTCCCTGGTTACCACCGACTGTCACAGGCCGGTGTCCCTGGGCACTGTGAATGTCACAGGTGGGTTTCCCTGGTTACCACCGACTGTCACAGGACGGCTGTCCCTGGGTTCCATTTTCACAGGAGGGGTGTCCTTGGTTACCATGGTCACAGGTGGCTTTCCCTGGTTACCACCGACTGTCACAGGAGGGCTGTCCCTTGGTACCATTGTCACAGGAGGGGTGTCCTTGGTTACCATGGTCACAGGTGGGTTTCCCTGGTTACCACCGACTGTCACAGGAGGGCTGTCCCTGGGTACCATTGTGACAGGAGGGGTGTCCTTGGTTACCACTAGCACAGGTGGTGTGTCCCTGGTTACCACTGACTGTCACAGGAGGGGTGTCCTTGGTTACCATGGTCGCAGGTGGGTTTCCCTGGTTACCACTGACTGTCAGAAATGCGTGTCCCTGGTTACCACCGACTGTCATATGTGCGTGTCCTGGTAACCACGGTCACAGGAGAGGTGTCCTTGGTTACCAGTGACTGTGGGTAGGGGTGTCCTTGGTTACCATGGTCACAGGTGGTTTTCCCTGGTTACCACCGACTGTCACAGGAGGGCTGTCCCTGGGTACCATTTTCACAGGAGGGGTGTCCTTGGTTACCACTGGCACAGGAGGTGTGTCCCTGGTTACCACTGACTGTCACAGGAGGGGTGTCCTTGGTTAACATGGTCGCAGGTGGGTTTCCCTGGTTACCACCGACTGTCAGAGATGCGTGTCCCTGATTACCACCGACTGTCACAGGCTGGTGTCCCTGGGCACTGTGAATGTCACAGGTGGGTTTCCCTGGTTACCACCGACTGTCACAGGACGGCTGTCCCTGGGTATCATTGTCACAGGAGGGGTGTCCTTGGTTACCATGGTCACAGGTGGGTTTCCCTGGTTACCACCGACTGTCACAGGAGGGCTGTCCCTGGGTACCATTGTCACAGAGGGGTGTCCTTGGTTACCATGGTCACAGGTGGGTTTCCCTGGTTACCACCGACTGTCAGAGATGCGTCTCCCTGGTTACCACCGACTGTCACAGGCCGGTGTCCCTGGGCACTGTGAATGTCACAGGTGGGTTTCCCTGGTTACCACCGACTGTCAGAGATGCGACTCCCTGACAACCACGGTCAAAGGAGAGGTGTCCTTGGTTACCAGTGACAGTGGGTAGGGGTGTCCTTGGTTACCATGGTCACAGGTGTGTTTCCCTGGTTACCACGGACTGTCACAGGAGGGCTGTCCCTGGGTACCATCGTCACAGGAGGGGTATCCTTGGTTACCATGGTCACCGGTGGGTTTCTCTGGTTACCACCGACTGTCACAGGAGGGCTGTCCCTGGGTACCATTGTCACAGGAGGGGTGTCCTTGGTTACCATGGTCACAGGTGGGTTTCCCTGGTTACCACCGACTGTCACAGGAGGGCTGTTCCTGGATACCATTGTGACAGGAGCGGTGTCCTTGGTTACCACTGGCACAGGAGGTGTGTCCCTGGTTACCACTGACTGTCACAGGAGGGGTGTCCTTGGTTACCATGGTCGCAGGTGGGTTTCCCTGGTTACCACTGACTGTCAGAGATGCGTGTCCATGGTTACCACCGACTGTCATATATGCGTGTCCCTGGTAACCACGGTCACAGGAGAGGTGACCGTGGTTAGCAGTGACTGTCACAGTAGGTGGGTCCTTGGTTTCCATGGCGACAGGTGGGTTTCCCTGGTTACCACCGACTGTCAGAGATGCGTGTCCCTGGTTACCACCGACTGTCACAGGCCGGTGTCCCTGGGAAATGTGAATGTCACAGGTGGGTTTCCCTGGTTACCACCGACTGTCACAGGTGAGTGTACATGGTTACCACTGACTGTCACAGGAGGGCTGTCCCTGGGTACCATTGTGACAGGAGGGGTGTCCTTGGTTACCACTGGCACAGGAGGTGTGTCCCTGGTTACCACTGACTGTCACAGGAGGGGTGTCCTTTGGTACCATGGTCGCAGGTGGGTTTCCCTGGTTACCACCGACTGTCAGAGATGCGTGTCCCTGGTTACCACCGACTGTCACAGGCCGGTGTCCCTGGGAAATGTGAATGTCACAGGTGGGTTTCCCTGGTTACCACCGACTGTCACAGGTGAGTGTACATGGTTACCACTGACTGTCACAGGAGGGCTGTCCCTGGGTACCATTGTGACAGGAGGGGTGTCCTTGGTTACCACTGGCACAGGAGGTGTGTCCCTTGTTACCACCGACTGTCACAGGATGGCTGCCCCTGGGTACCATTGTCACAGGAGGGGTATCCTTGGTTACCATGGTCACAGGTGGGTTTCCCTGGTTACCACCGACTGTCACAGGAGGGCTGTCCCTGGGTACCATTGTCACAGGAGTGGTGTCCTTGGTTACCATGGTCACAAGTGGGTTTCCCTGGTTACCACCGACTGTCACAGGAGGGCTGTCCCTGGTACCATTGTGACAGGAGGGGTGTCCTTGGCTACCACTGGCACAGGAGTTGTGTCCCTGGTTACCACTGACTGTCACAGGAGGGGTGTCCTTGGTTACCATGGTCGCAGGTGGGTTTCCCTGGTTACCACAGACTGTCAGAGATGCGTGTCCCTGGTTACCACCGACTGTCATATGTGCGTGTCCTGGTAACCACGGTCACAGGAGAGGTGTCCTTGGTTACCAGTGACTGTGGGTAGGGGTGTCCTTGGTTAACTTGTTCACAGGTGGGTTTCCCTGGTTACCACTGACTGTCAGAGATGCGTGTCCCTGGTTACCACCGACTGTCATATGTGCGTGTCCCTGGTAACCACGGTCACAGGAGAGGTGTCCGTGGTTACCAGTGACTGTCACAGTAGGTGGGTCCTTGGTTACCATGGTCACAGGTGGGTTTCCCTGGATACCACCGACTGTCAGAGATGCGTGTCCCTGGTTACCACCGACTGTCACAGGCCGGTGTCCCTGGGCACTGTGAATGTCACATGTGAGTTTCCCTGATTACCACCGACTGTCACAGGAGGGCTGTCCCTGGGTACCATTGTCACAGGAGGGGTGTCCTTGGTTACCACTGGCACAGGAGGTGTGTCCCTGGTTACCACTGACTGTCACAGGAGGGGTGTCCTTGGGTACCATGGTCACAGGTGGGTTTCCGTGGTTACCACCGACTGTCAGAGATGCGTCTCCCTGATAACCACGGTCACAGGAGGGGTGTCCTTGGTTACCATGGTCACAGGTGGGTTTCCCTGGTTACCACCGACTGTCAGAGATGCGTCTCCCTGGTTACCACCGACTGTCACAGGCGGTGTCCCTGGGCACTGTGAATGTCACAGGTGGGTTTCCCTGGTTAATACCGACTGTCACAGGTGAGTGAACATGGTTACCACTGACTGTCACAGGAGGGCTGTCCCTGGGTACCATTGTGACAGGAGGGGTGTCCTTGGTTACCAATGGCACAGGTGGGTTTCCCTGGTTACCTCTGACTGTCAGAGTTGCGTGTCCCTGGTTACCACCGACTGTCATATGTGCGTGTCCTGGTAACCACGGTCACAGGAGAGGTGTCCTTGGTTACGAGTGACTGTGGGTAGGGGTGTCCTTGGTTACCATGGTCACAGGTGGGTTTCCCTGGTTACCACCGACTGTCACAGGAGGGCTGTCCCTGGGTACCATTGTCACAGGAGGGGTGTCCTTGGTTACCACTGGCACAGGAAGTGTGTCCCTGGTTAACACTGACTGTCACAGGAGGGGTGTCCTTGGTTAACATGGTCGCAGGTGGGTTTCCCTGGTTACCACTGACTGTCAGAGATGCGTGTCCCTGGTTACCACCGACTGTCATATGTGCGTGTCCCTGGTAGCCACGGTCACAGGAGAGGTGTCCGTGGTTACCAGTGACTGTCACAGTAGGTGTGTCCTTGGTTACCATGGTAACAGGTGGGTTTCCCTGGTTACCACCGACTGTCAGAGATGCGTCTCCCTGGTTACCAGCGACTGTCACAGGCCGGTGTCCCTGGGCACTGTGAATGTCACAGGTGGGTTTCCCTGGTTACCACCGACTGTCAGAGATGCGTCTCCCTGATAACCACGGTCACAGGAGAGGTGTCCTTGGTTACCAGTGACAGTGGGTAGGGGTGTCCTTGGTTACCATGGTCACAGGTGTGTTTCCCTGGTTACCACCGACTGTCACAGGAGGGCTGTCCCTGGGTACCATTGTGACAGAGGGGTGTCCTTGGTTACCATGGTCACAGGTGGGTTTCCCTGGTTACCACCGACTGTCAGAGATGCGTGTCCCTGGTTACCACCGACTGTCACAGGCCGGTGTCCCTGGGCACTGTGAATGTCACAGGTGGGTTTCCCTGGTTACCACCGACTGTCACAGGACGGCTGTCCCTGGATTCCATTGTCACAGGAGGGGTGTCCTTGGTTACCATGGTCACAGGTCGGTTTCCCTGGTTACCACCGACTGTCACAGGAGGGCTGTCCCTGGGTACCATTGTCACAGGAGGGGTGTCCTTGGTTACCATGGTCACAGGTGGGTTTCCCTGGTTACCACCGAATGTCAGAGATGCGTCTCCCTGATAACCACGGTCACAGGAGAGGTGTCCTTGGTTACCAGTGACAGTGGGTAGGGGTGTCCTTGGTTACCATGGTCACAGGTGTGTTTCCCTGGTTACCACCGACTGTCACAGGAGGGCTGTCCCTGGGTACCATTGTCACAGAGGGGTGTCCTTGGTTACCATGGTCACAGGTGGGTTTCCCTGGTTACCACCGACTGTCAGAGATGCGTCTCCCTGGTTACCACCGACTGTCACAGGCCGGTGTCCCTGGGCATTGTGAATGTCACAGGTGGGTTTCCCTGGTTACCACCGACTGTCAGGGATGCGTCTCCCTGATAACCACGGTCACAGGAGAGGTGTCCTTGGTTACCAGTGACTGTGGGTAGGTGTGTCCTTGGTTACCATGGTCACAGGTGTGTTTCCCTGGTTACCACCGACTGTCACAGGAGGGCTGTCCCTGGGTACCATTGTCACAGGAGGGGTATCCTTGGTTACCATGGTCACAGGTGGGTTTCCCTGGTTACCACCGACTGTCACAGGAGGGCTGTCCCTGGGTACCATTGTCACAGGAGGGGTGTCCTTGGTTACCATGGTCACAGGTCGGTTTCCCTGGTTACCACCGACTGTCACAGGAGGGCTGTCCCTGGGTACCATTGTCACAGGAGGGGTGTCCTTGGTTACCATGGTCACAAGTGGGTTTCCCTGGTTACCCCTGACTGTCAGAGATGCGTGTCCCTGGTTACCACCGACTGTCATATATGCGTGTCCCTGGTAACCACGGTCACAGGAGAGGTGTCCGTGGTTACCAGTGACTGTCACAGTAGGTGGGTCCTTGGTTACCATGGCGACAGATGGGTTTCCCTTGTTACCACCGACTGTCAGAGATGCGTGTCACTGGTTACCACCGACTGTCATATGTGCGTGTCCCTGGTAGCCACGGTCACAGGAGAGGTGTCCGTGGTTACCAGTGACTGTCACAGTAGGTGTGTCCTTGGTTACCATGGTCACAGGTGGGTTTCCCTGGTTACCACCGACTGTCAGAGATGCGTGTCCCTGATTACCACCGACTGTCACAGGCCGGTGTCCCTGGGCACTGTGAATGTCACAGGTGGGTTTCCCTGGTTACCACCGACTGTCAGAGATGCGTCTCCCTGATAACCACGGTCACAGGAGAGGTGTCCTTGGTTACCAGTGACTGTGGGTACGGGTGTCCTTGGTTACCATGGTCACAGGTGTGTTTCCCTGGTTACCACCGACTGTCACAGGAGGGCTGTCCCTGGGTACCATTGTCACAGAGGGGTGTCCTTGGTTACGATGGTCACAGGTGGGTTTCCCTGGTTACCACCGACTGTCAGAGATGCGTCTCCCTGGTTACCACCGACTGTCACAGGCCGGTGTCCCTGGGCACTGTGAATGTCACAGGTGGGTTTCCCTGGTTACCACCAACTGTCACAGCTGAGTGTACATGGTTACCACTGACTGTCACAGGAGGGCTGTCCCTGGGTACCATTGTGACAGGAGGGGTGTCCTTGGTTACCACTAGCACAGGAGGTGTGTCCCTGGTTACCACTGACTGTCACAGGAGGGGTGTCCTTGGTTACCATGGTCGCAGGTGGGTTTCCCTGGTTACCACTGACTGTCAGACATGCGTGCCCCTGGTTACCACCGACTGTCATATGTGCGTGTCCTGGTAACCACGGTCACAGGAGAGGTGTCCTTGGTTACCAGTGACTGTGGGTAGGGGTGTCCTTGGTTACCATGGTCACAGGTGGTTTTCCCTGGTTACCACCGACTGTCACAGGAGGGCTGTCCCTGGGTACCATTTTCACAGGAGGGGTGTCTTTGGTTACCACTGGCACAGGAGGTGTGTCCCTGGTTACCACTGACTGTCACAGGAGGGGTGTCCTTGGTTACCATGGTCGCAGGTGGGTTTCCCTGGTTACCACTGACTGATAAAGATGCGTGTCCCTGGTTACCACCGACTGTCATATGTGCGTGTCCTGGTAATCACGGTCACAGGAGAGGTGTCCTTGGTTACGAGTGACTGTGGGTAGGGGTGTCCTTGGTTACCATGGTCACAGGTGGGTTTCCCTGGTTACCACCGACTGTCACAGGAGGGCTGTCCCTGGGTACCATTGTAACAGGAGGGGTGTCCTTGGTTACCACTGGCACAGGAGGTGTGTCCCTGGTTACCACTGACTGTCACAGGAGGGGTGTCCTTGGTTAACATGGTCGCAGGTGGGTTTCCCTGGTTACCACGGACTGTCAGAAATGCGTGTCCCTGGTTACCACCGACTGTCATATGTGCGTGTCCCTGGTAGCCACGGTCACAGGAGAAGTGTCCGTGGTTACCATTGACTGGCACAGTAGGTGTGTCCTTGGTTACCATGGTCACAGGTGGGTTTCCCTGGTTACCACCGACTGTCAGAGATGCGTGTCCCTGATTACCACCGACTGTCACAGGCCGGTGTCCCTGGGCACTGTGAATGTCACAGGTGGGTTTCCCTGGTTACCACCGACTGTCACAGGATGGCTGTCCCTGCGTACCATTGTCACAGGAGGGGTTTCCTTGGTTACCATGGTCACAGGTGGGTTTCCCTGGTTACCACCGACTGTTACAGGAGGGCTGTCCCTGGGTACCATTGTCACAGGAGGGGTGTCCTTGGTTTCCATGGTCACAGGTGGGTTTCCCTGGTTACCACCGACTGTCAGAGATGCGTCTCCCTGATAACCACGGTCACAGGAGATGTGTCCTTGGTTACCAGTGACTGTGGGTACGGGTGTCCTTGGTTACCATGGTCACAGGTGTGTTTCCCTGGTTACCACCGACTGTCACAGGAGGGCTGTCCCTGGGTACCATTGTGACAGGAGGGGTGTCCCTGGTTACCACTGACTGTCACAGGAGGGGTGTCCTTGGTTACCATGGTCGCAGGTGGGTTTCCCTGGTTACCACTGACTGTCAGAGATGCGTGTCCCTGGTTACCACCGACTGTCATATGTGCGTGTCCTGGTAACCACGGTCACAGGAGAGGTGTCCTTGGTTACCAGTGACTGTGGCCAGGGGTGTTCTTGGTTACCATGGTCACAGGTGGTTTTCCCTCGTTGCCACCGACTGTCACAGGAGGGCTGTCCCTGGGTACCATTGTCACAGGAGGGGTGTCCTTGGTTACCACTGGCACAGGAGGTGTGTCCCTGGTTACCACTGACTGTCACAGGAGGGGTGTCCTTGGGTACCATGGTCGCAGGTGGGTTTCCCTGTTTACCACTGACTGTCAGAGATGCGTGTCCCTGGTTACCACCGACTGTCATATGTGCGTGTCCTGGTAACCACGGTCACAGGAGAGGTGTCCTTGGTTACGAGTGACTGTGGGTAGGGGTGTCCTTGGTTACCATGGTCACAGGTGGTTTTCCCTGGTTACCACCGACTGTCACAGGAGGGCTGTCCCTGGGTACCATTGTCACAGGAGGGGTGTCCTTGGTTACCACTGGCACAGGAGGTGTGTCCCTGGTTACCACTGACTGTCACAGGAGGGGTGTCCTTGGTTAACATGGTCGCAGGTGGGTTTCCCTGGTTACCACTGACTGTCAGAGATGCGTGTCCCTGGTTACCACCGACTGTCATATGTGCGTGTCCCTGGTAGCCACGGTCACAGGAGAGGTGTCCGTGGTTACCAGTGACTGTCACAGTAGGTGTGTCCTTGGTTACCATGGTCACAGGTGGGTTTCCCTGGTTACCACCGACTGTCAGAGATGCGTGTCCCTGATTACCACCGACTGTCACAGGCCGGTGTCCCTGGGCACTGTGAATGTCACAGGTGGGTTTCCCTGGTTACCACCGACTGTCACAGGACGGCTGTCCCTGGGTACCATTGTCACAGGAGGGGTGTCCTTGGTTACCATGGTCACAGGTGGGTTTCCCTGGTTACCACCGACTGTCACAGGAGGGCTGTCCCTGGGTACCATTGTGACAGGAGGGGTGTCCTTGGTTACCACTGGCACAGGAGGTGTGTCCCTGGTTACCACTGACTGTCACAGGAGGGGTGTCCTTGGTTACCATGGTCGCAGGTGGGTTTCCCTGGTTACCACTGACTGTCAGAGATGCGTGTCCCTGGTTACCACCGACTGTCATATATGCGTGTCCCTGGTAACCACGGTCACAGGAGAGGTGTCCGTGGTTAGCAGTGACTGTCACAGTAGGTGGGTCCTTGGTTTCCATGGCGACAGGTGGGTTTCCCTGGTTACCACCGACTGTCAGAGATGCGTGTCCCTGGTTACCACCGACTGTCACAGGCCGGTGTCCCTGGGAAATGGGAATGTCACAGGTGGGTTTCCCTGGTTACCACCGACTGTCACAGGTGAGTGTACATGGTTACCACTGACTGTCACAGGAGGGCTGTCCCTGGGTACCATTGTGACAGGAGGGGTGTCCTTGGTTACCACTGGCACAGGAGGTGTGTCCCTGGTTACCACTGACTGTCACAGGAGGGGTGTCCTTGGGTACCATGGTCGCAGGTGGGTTTCCCTGGTTATCACTGACTGTCAGAGATGCGTGTCCCTGGTTACCACCGACTGTCATATGTGCGTGTCCTGGTAACCACGGTCACAGGAGAGGTGTCCTTGGTTACCAGTGACTGTGGGTAGTGGTGTCTTTGGTTACCATGGTCACAGGTGGGTTACCCTGGTTACCACCGACTGTCACAATAGTGCTGTCCCTGGGTACTATTGTCACAGGAGGGGTGTCCTTGGTTACCGTGGTCACAGGTGGGTTTCCCTGGTTACCACCGACTGTCACAGGAGGGCTGTCCCTGGGTACCATTGTCACAGGAGGGGTGTCCTTGGTTACCATGGTCACAGGTGGGTTTCCCTGGTTACCACCGACTGTCACAGGAGGGCTGTCCCTGGGTACCATTGTGACAGGAGGGGTGTCCTTGGTTACCACTGGCACAGGAGGTGTGTCCCTGGTTACCACTGACTGTCACAGGAGGGGTGTCCTTGGTTACCATGGTCGCAGGTGGGTTTCCCTGGTTACCACTGACTGTCAGAGATGCGTGTCCCTGGTTACCACCGACTGTCATATATGCGTGTCCCTGGTAACCACGGTCACAGGAGAGGTGTCCGTGGTTAGCAGTGACTGTCACAGTAGGTGGGTCCTTGGTTTCCATGGCGACAGGTGGGTTTCCCTGGTTACCACCGACTGTCAGAGATGCGTGTCCCTGGTTACCACCGACTGTCACAGGCCGGTGTCCCAGGGAAATGTGAATGTCACAGGTGGGTTTCCCTGGTTACCACCGACTGTCACAGGTGAGTGTACATGGTTACCACTGACTGTCACAGGAGGGCTGTCCCTGGGTACCATTGTGACAGGAGGGGTGTCCTTGGTTACCACTGGCACAGGAGGTGTGTCCCTGGTTACCACTGACTGTCACAGGAGGGGTGACCTTGGGTACCATGGTCGCAGGTGGGTTTCCCTGGTTATCACTGACTGTCAGAGATGCGTGTCCCTGGTTACCACCGACTGTCATATGTGCGTGTCCTGGTAACCACGGTCACAGGAGAGGTGTCCTTGGTTACCAGTGACTGTGGGTAGGGGTGTCCTTGGTTACCATGGTCACAGGTGTGTTTCCCTGGTTACCACCGACTGTCACAGGAGGGCTGTTCCTGGGTCCCATTGTCACAGGAGGGGTGTCCTTGGTTACCATGGTCACAGGTGGGTTTCCCTGGTTACCACCGACTGTCAGAGATGCGTCTCCCTGGTTACCACCGACTGTCACAGGCCGGTGTCCCTGGGCACTGTGAATGTCACAGGTGGGTTTCCCTGGTTACCACCGACTGTCACAGGTGAGTGTACATTGTTACCACTGACTGTCACAGGAGGGCTGTCCCTGGGTACCATTGTGACAGGAGGGGTGTCCTTGGTTACCACTGGCACAGGAGGTGTTTGCCTGGTTACCACTGACTGTCACAGGAGGGGTGTCCTTGGTTACCATGATCGCAGGTGGGTTTCCCTGGTTACCACTGACTGTCAGAAATGCCTGTCCCTGGTTACCACCGACTGTCATATGTGCGTGTCCTGGTAACCACGGTCACAGGAGAGGTGTACTTGGTTACCAGTGACTGTGGGTAGGGGTGTCCTTGGTTACCGTGGTCACAGGTGGGTTACCCTGGTTACCACCGACTGTCACAGGAGTGCTGTCCCTGGGTACTATTGTCACAGGAGGGGTGTCCTTGGTTACCGTGGTCACAGGTGGGTTTCCCTGGTTACCAACGACTCTCAGAGATGCGTGTCCCTGGTAACCATGGTCACAGGAGAGGTGTCCTTGGTTACCACTGACTGTGGGTAGGGGTGTCCTTGGTTACCATGGTCACAGGTGGGTTTCCCTCGTTACCACCGACTGTCAGAAATACGTGTCCCTGGTTACCACCGACTGTCACAGGCAGGTGTCCCTGGGCACTGTGAATGTCACAGGTGGGTTTCCCTGGTTACCACCGACTGTCACAGTTGAGTGTACATGGTTACCACTGACTGTCACAGGAGGGCTGTCCATATATACCATTGTCACAGAAGGGGTGTCCTTCGTTACCATGGTCACAGGTGGGTTTCCCTGGTTACCACCGACTGTCAGAAATACGTGTCCCTGGTTACCACCGACTGTCACAGGCAGGTGTCCCTGGGCACTGTGAATGTCACAGGTGGGTTTCCCTGGTTACCACCGACTGTCAGAGATGCGTCTCCCTGATAACCACGGTCACAGGAGATGTGTCCTTGGTTACCAGTGACTGTGGGTACGGGTGTCCTTGGTTACCATGGTCACAGGTGTGTTTCCCTGGTTACCACCGACTGTCACAGGAGGGCTGTCCCTGGGTACCATTGTCACAGGAGGGGTGTCCCTGGTTACCACTGACTGTCACAGGAGGGGTGTCCTTGGTTACCATGGTCGCAGGTGGGTTTCCCTGGTTACCACTGACTGTCAGAGATGCGTGTCCCTGGTTACCACCGACTGTCATATGTGCGTGTCCTGGTAACCACGGTCACAGGAGAGGTGTCCTTGGTTACCAGTGACTGTGGGCAGGGGTGTTCTTGGTTACCATGGTCACAGGTGGTTTTCCCTGGTTGCCACCGACTGTCACAGGAGGGCTGTCCCTGGGTACCATTGTCACAGGAGGGGTGTCCTTGGTTACCACTGGCACAGGAGGTGTGTCCCTGGTTACCACTGACTGTCACAGGAGGGGTGTCCTTGGGTACCATGGTCGCAGGTGGGTTTCCCTGGTTACCACTGACTGTCAGAGATGCGTGTCCCTGGTTACCACCGACTGTCATATGTGCGTGTCCTGGTAACCACGGTCACAGGAGAGGTGTCCTTGGTTACGAGTGACTGTGGGTAGGGGTGTCCTTGGTTACCATGGTCACAGGTGGTTTTCCCTGGTTACCACCGACTGTCACAGGAGGGCTGTCCCTGGGTACCATTGTCACAGAAGGGGTGTCCTTGGTTACCACTGGCACAGGAGGTGTGTCCCTGGTTACCACTGACTGTCACAGGAGGGGTGTCCTTGGTTAACATGGTCGCAGGTGGGTTTCCCTGGTTACCACTGACTGTCAGAGATGCGTGTCCCTGGTTACCACCGACTGTCATATGTGCGTGTCCCTGGTAGCCACGGTCACAGGAGAGGTGTCCGTGGTTACCAGTGACTGTCACAGTAGGTGTGTCCTTGGTTACCATGGTCACAGGTGGGTTTCCCTGGTTACCACCGACTGTCAGAGATGCGTGTCCCTGATTACCACCGACTGTCACAGGCCGGTGTCCCTGGGCACTGTGAATGTCACAGGTGGGTTTCCCTGGTTACCACCGACTGTCACAGGAGGGCTGTCCCTGGGTACCATTGTGACAGGAGGGGTGTCCTTGGTTACCACTGGCACAGGAGGTGTGTCCACGGTTACCACTGACTGTCACAGGAGGGGTGTCCTTGGTTACCATGGTCGCAGGTGGGTTTCCCTGGTTACCACTGACTGTCAGAGATGCGTGTCCCTGGTTACCACCGACTGTCATATATGCGTGTCCCTGGTAACCACGGTCACAGGAGAGGTGTCCGTGGTTAGCAGTGACTGTCACAGTAGGTGGGTCCTTGGTTTCCATGGCGACAGGTGGGTTTCCCTGGTTACCACCGACTGTCAGAGATGCGTGTCCCTGGTTACCACCGACTGTAACAGGCCGGTGTCCCTGGGAAATGTGAATGTCACAGGTGGGTTTCCCTGGTTACCACCGACTGTCACAGGTGAGTGTACATGGTTACCACTGACTGTCACAGGAGGGCTGTCCCTGGGTACCATTGTGACAGGAGGGGTGTCCTTGGTTACCACTGGCACAGGAGGTGTGTCCCTGGTTACCACTGACTGTCACAGGAGGGGTGTCCTTGGGTACCATGGTCGCAGGTGGGTTTCCCTGGTTATCACTGACTGTCAGAGATGCGTGTCCCTGGTTACCACCGACTGTCATATGTGCGTGTCCTGGTAACCACGGTCACAGGAGAGGTGTCCTTGGTTACCAGTGACTGTGGGTAGTGGTGTCTTTGGTTACCATGGTCACAGGTGGGTTACCCTGGTTACCACCGACTGTCACAGTAGTGCTGTCCCTGGGTACTATTGTCACAGGAGGGGTGTCCTTGGTTACCGTGGTCACAGGTGGGTTTCCCTGGTTACCACCGACTGTCACAGGAGGGCTGTCCCTGGGTACCATTGTCACAGGAGGGGTGTCCTTGGTTACCATGGTCACAGGTGGGTTTCCCTGGTTACCACCGACTGTCACAGGAGGGCTGTCCCTGGGTACCATTGTGACAGGAGGGGTGTCCTTGGTTACCACTGGCACAGGAGGTGTGTCCCTGGTTACCACTGACTGTCACAGGAGGGGTGTCCTTGGTTACCATGGTCGCAGGTGGGTTTCCCTGGTTACCACTGACTGTCAGAGATGCGTGTCCCTGGTTACCACCGACTGTCATATATGCGTGTCCCTGGTAACCACGGTCACAGGAGAGGTGTCCGTGGTTAGCAGTGACTGTCACAGTAGGTGGGTCCTTGGTTTCCATGGCGACAGGTGGGTTTCCCTGGTTACCACCAACTGTCAGAGATGCGTGTCCCTGGTTACCACCGACTGTCACAGGCCGGTGTCCCAGGGAAATGTGAATGTCACAGGTGGGTTTCCCTGGTTACCACCGACTGTCACAGGTGAGTGTACATGGTTACCACTGACTGTCACAGGAGGGCTGTCCCTGGGTACCATTGTGACAGGAGGGGTGTCCTTGGTTACCACTGGCACAGGAGGTGTGTCCCTGGTTACCACTGACTGTCACAGGAGGGGTGACCTGGGGTACCATGGTCGAAGGTGGGTTTCCCTGGTTATCACTGACTGTCAGAGATGCGTGTCCCTGGTTACCACCGACTGTCATATGTGCGTGTCCTGGTAACCACGGTCACAGGAGAGGTGTCCTTGGTTACCAGTGACTGTGGGTAGGGGTGTCCTTGTTTACCATGGTCACAGGTGTGTTTCCCTGGTTACCACCGACTGTCACAGGAGGGCTGTTCCTGGGTCCCATTGTCACAGGAGGGGTGTCCTTGGTTACCATGGTCACAGGTGGGTTTCCCTGGTTACCACCGACTGTCAGAGATGCGTGTCCCTGGTTACCACCGACTGTCACAGGCCGGTGTCCCTGGGCACTGTGAATGTCACAGGTGGGTTTCCCTGGTTACCACCGACTGTCACAGGTGAGTGAACATGGTTACCACTGACTGTCACAGGAGGGCTGTCCCTGGGTACCATTGTGACAGGAGGGGTGTCCTTGGTTACCACTGGCACAGGAGGTGTTTGCCTGGTTACCACTGACTGTCACAGGAGGGGTGTCCTTGGTTACCATGATCGCAGGTGGGTTTCCCTGGTTACCACTGACTGTCAGAAATGCCTTTCCCTGGTTACCACCGACTGTCATATGTGCGTGTCCTGGTAACCACGGTCACAGGAGAGGTGTACTTGGTTACCAGTGACTGTGGGTAGGGGTGTCCTTGGTTACCATGGTCACAGGTGGGTTACCCTGGTTACCACCGACTGTCACAGGAGTGCTGTCCCTGGGTACTATTGTCACAGGAGGGGTGTCCTTGGTTACCGTGGTCACAGGTGGGTTTCCCTGGTTACCAACGACTGTCAGAGATGCGTGTCCCTGGTAACCATGGTCACAGGAGGGGTGTCCTTGGTTACCGTGGCCACAGGTGGGTTTCCCTGGTTACCACCGACTGTCAGAGATGCGTGTCCCTGGTAACCATGGTCACAGGAGAGGTGTCCTTGGTTACCAGTGACTGTGGGTAGGGGTGTCCTTGGTTACCATGGTCACAGGTGGGTTTCCCTCGTTACCACCGACTGTCACAGGAGGGCTGTCCATGGATACCATTGTCACAGGAGGGGTGTCCTTGGTTACCATTGTCACAGGTGGGTTTCCCTGGTTACCACCGACTGTCAGAAATACGTGTCCCTGGTTACCACCGACTGTCACAGGCAGGTGTCCCTGGGCACTGTGAATGTCACAGGTGGGTTTCCCTGGTTACCACCGACTGTCACAGTTGAGTGTACATGGTTACCACTGACTGTCACAGGAGGGCTGTCCATGGATACCATTGTCACAGGAGGGGTGTCCTTGGTTACCATGGTCACAGGTGGGTTTCCCTGGTTACCACCGACTGTCAGAGATGCGTCTCCCTGGTTACCACCGACTGTCACAGGCCGGTGTCCCTGGGCACTGTGAATGTCACAGGTGGGTTTCCCTGGTTACCACCAACTGTCACAGGTGAGTGTACATGGTTACCACTGACTGTCACAGGAGGGCTGTCCCTGGGTACCATTGTGACAGCAGGGGAGTCCTTGGTTACCACTGGCACAGGAGGTGTGTCCCTGGTTACCACTGACTGTCACAGGAGGGGTGTCCTTGGTTACCATGGTCGCAGGTGGGTTTCCCTGGTTACCACTGACTGTCAGAGATGCGTGTCCCTGGTTACCACCGACTGTCATATATGCGTGTCCCTGGTAACCACGGTCACAGGAGAGGTGTCCGTGGTTAGCAGTGACTGTCACAGTAGGTGGGTCCTTGGTTTCCATGGCGACAGGTGGGTTTCCCTGGTTACCACCGACTGTCAGAGATGCGTGTCCCTGGTTACCACCGACTGTCACAGGCCGGTGTCCCTGGGAAATGGGAATGTCACAGGTGGGTTTCCCTGGTTACCACCGACTGTCACAGGTGAGTGTACATGGTTACCACTGACTGTCACAGGAGGGCTGTCCCTGGGTACCATTGTGACAGGAGGGGTGTCCTTGGTTACCACTGGCACAGGAGGTGTGTCCCTGGTTACCACTGACTGTCACAGGAGGGGTGTCCTTGGGTACCATGGTCGCAGGTGGGTTTCCCTGGTTATCACTGACTGTCAGAGATGCGTGTCCCTGGTTACCACCGACTGTCATATGTGCGTGTCCTGGTAACCACGGTCACAGGAGAGGTGTCCTTGGTTACCAGTGACTGTGGGTAGTGGTGTCTTTGGTTACCATGGTCACAGGTGGGTTACCCTGGTTACCACCGACTGTCACAGTAGTGCTGTCCCTGGGTACTATTGTCACAGGAGGGGTGTCCTTGGTTACCGTGGTCACAGGTGGGTTTCCCTGGTTACCACCGACTGTCACAGGAGGGCTGTCCCTGGGTACCATTGTCACAGGAGGGGTGTCCTTGGTTACCATGGTCACAGGTGGGTTTCCCTGGTTACCACCGACTGTCACAGGAGGGCTGTCCCTGGGTACCATTGTGACAGGAGGGGTGTCCTTGGTTACCACTGGCACAGGAGGTGTGTCCCTGGTTACCACTGACTGTCACAGGAGGGGTGTCCTTGGTTACCATGGTCGCAGGTGGGTTTCCCTGGTTACCACTGACTGTCAGAGATGCGTGTCCCTGGTTACCACCGACTGTCATATATGCGTGTCCCTGGTAACCACGGTCACAGGAGAGGTGTCCGTGGTTAGCAGTGACTGTCACAGTAGGTGGGTCCTTGGTTTCCATGGCGACAGGTGGGTTTCCCTGGTTACCACCGACTGTCAGAGATGCGTGTCCCTGGTTACCACCGACTGTCACAGGCCGGTGTCCCAGGGAAATGTGAATGTCACAGGTGGGTTTCCCTGGTTACCACCGACTGTCACAGGTGAGTGTACATGGTTACCACTGACTGTCACAGGAGGGCTGTCCCTGGGTACCATTGTGACAGGAGGGGTGTCCTTGGTTACCACTGGCACAGGAGGTGTGTCCCTGGTTACCACTGACTGTCACAGGAGGGGTGACCTGGGGTACCATGGTCGCAGGTGGGTTTCCCTGGTTATCACTGACTGTCAGAGATGCGTGTCCCTGGTTACCACCGACTGTCATATGTGCGTGTCCTGGTAACCACGGTCACAGGAGAGGTGTCCTTGGTTACCAGTGACTGTGGGTAGGGGTGTCCTTGTTTACCATGGTCACAGGTGTGTTTCCCTGGTTACCACCGACTGTCACAGGAGGGCTGTTCCTGGGTCCCATTGTCACAGGAGGGGTGTCCTTGGTTACCATGGTCACAGGTGGGTTTCCCTGGTTACCACCGACTGTCAGAGATGCGTGTCCCTGGTTACCACCGACTGTCACAGGCCGGTGTCCCTGGGCACTGTGAATGTCACAGGTGGGTTTCCCTGGTTACCACCGACTGTCACAGGTGAGTGAACATGGTTACCACTGACTGTCACAGGAGGGCTGTCCCTGGGTACCATTGTGACAGGAGGGGTGTCCTTGGTTACCACTGGCACAGGAGGTGTTTGCCTGGTTACCACTGACTGTCACAGGAGGGGTGTCCTTGGTTACCATGATCGCAGGTGGGTTTCCCTGGTTACCACTGACTGTCAGAAATGCCTTTCCCTGGTTACCACCGACTGTCATATGTGCGTGTCCTGGTAACCACGGTCACAGGAGAGGTGTACTTGGTTACCAGTGACTGTGGGTAGGGGTGTCCTTGGTTACCATGGTCACAGGTGGGTTACCCTGGTTACCACCGACTGTCACAGGAGTGCTGTCCCTGGGTACTATTGTCACAGGAGGGGTGTCCTTGGTTACCGTGGTCACAGGTGGGTTTCCCTGGTTACCAACGACTGTCAGAGATGCGTGTCCCTGGTAACCATGGTCACAGGAGGGGTGTCCTTGGTTACCGTGGTCACAGGTGGGTTTCCCTGGTTACCACCGACTGTCAGAGATGCGTGTCCCTGGTAACCATGGTCACAGGAGAGGTGTCCTTGGTTACCAGTGACTGTGGGTAGGGGTGTCCTTGGTTACCATGGTCACAGGTGGGTTTCCCTCGTTACCACCGACTGTCACAGGAGGGCTGTCCATGGATACCATTGTCACAGGAGGGGTGTCCTTGGTTACCATTGTCACAGGTGGGTTTCCCTGGTTACCACCGACTGTCAGAAATACGTGTCCCTGGTTACCACCGACTGTCACAGGCAGGTGTCCCTGGGCACTGTGAATGTCACAGGTGGGTTTCCCTGGTTACCACCGACTGTCACAGTTGAGTGTACATGGTTACCACTGACTGTCACAGGAGGGCTGTCCATGGATACCATTGTCACAGGAGGGGTGTCCTTGGTTACCATGGTCACAGGTGGGTTTCCCTGGTTACCACCGACTGTCAGAGATGCGTCTCCCTGGTTACCACCGACTGTCACAGGCCGGTGTCCCTGGGCACTGTGAATGTCACAGGTGGGTTTCCCTGGTTACCACCAACTGTCACAGGTGAATGTACATGGTTACCACTGACTGTCACAGGAGGGCTGTCCCTGGGTACCATTGTGACAGCAGGGGAGTCCTTGGTTACCACTGGCACAGGAGGTGTGTCCCTGGTTACCACTGACTGTCACAGGAGGGGTGTCCTTGGTTACCATGGTCGCAGGTGGGTTTCCCTGGTTACCACTGACTGTCAGAGATGCGTGTCCCTGGTTACCACCGACTGTCATATATGCGTGTCCCTGGTAACCACGGTCACAGGAGAGGTGTCCGTGGTTAGCAGTGACTGTCACAGTAGGTGGGTCCTTGGTTTCCATGGCGACAGGTGGGTTTCCCTGGTTACCACCGACTGTCAGAGATGCGTGTCCCTGGTTACCACCGACTGTCACAGGCCGGTGTCCCTGGGAAATGGGAATGTCACAGGTGGGTTTCCCTGGTTACCACCGACTGTCACAGGTGAGTGTACATGGTTACCACTGACTGTCACAGGAGGGCTGTCCCTGGGTACCATTGTGACAGGAGGGGTGTCCTTGGTTACCACTGGCACAGGAGGTGTGTCCCTGGTTACCACTGACTGTCACAGAAGGGGTGTCCTTGGGTACCATGGTCGCAGGTGGGTTTCCCTGGTTATCACTGACTGTCAGAGATGCGTGTCCCTGGTTACCACCGACTGTCATATGTGCGTGTCCTGGTAACCACGGTCACAGGAGAGGTGTCCTTGGTTACCAGTGACTGTGGGTAGTGGTGTCTTTGGTTACCATGGTCACAGGTGGGTTACCCTGGTTACCACCGACTGTCACAGTAGTGCTGTCCCTGGGTACTATTGTCACAGGAGGGGTGTCCTTGGTTACCGTGGTCACAGGTGGGTTTCCCTGGTTACCACCGACTGTCACAGGAGGGCTGTCCCTGGGTACCATTGTCACAGGAGGGGTGTCCTTGGTTACCATGGTCACAGGTGGGTTTCCCTGGTTACCACCGACTGTCACAGGAGGGCTGTCCCTGGGTACCATTGTGACAGGAGGGGTGTCCTTGGTTACCACTGGCACAGGAGGTGTGTCCCTGGTTACCACTGACTGTCACAGGAGGGGTGTCCTTGGTTACCATGGTCGCAGGTGGGTTTCCCTGGTTACCACTGACTGTCAGAGATGCGTGTCCCTGGTTACCACCGACTGTCATATATGCGTGTCCCTGGTAACCACGGTCACAGGAGAGGTGTCCGTGGTTAGCAGTGACTGTCACAGTAGGTGGGTCCTTGGTTTCCATGGCGACAGGTGGGTTTCCCTGGTTACCACCGACTGTCAGAGATGCGTGTCCCTGGTTACCACCGACTGTCACAGGCCGGTGTCCCAGGGAAATGTGAATGTCACAGGTGGGTTTCCCTGGTTACCACCGACTGTCACAGGTGAGTGTACATGGTTACCACTGACTGTCACAGGAGGGCTGTCCCTGGGTACCATTGTGACAGGAGGGGTGTCCTTGGTTACCACTGGCACAGGAGGTGTGTCCCTGGTTACCACTGACTGTCACAGGAGGGGTGACCTGGGGTACCATGGTCGCAGGTGGGTTTCCCTGGTTATCACTGACTGTCAGAGATGCGTGTCCCTGGTTACCACCGACTGTCATATGTGCGTGTCCTGGTAACCACGGTCACAGGAGAGGTGTCCTTGGTTACCAGTGACTGCGGGTAGGGGTGTCCTTGGTTACCATGGTCACAGGTGGGTTTCCCTGGTTACCACCGACTGTCACAGGAGGGCTGTTCCTGGGTCCCATTGTCAGAGGAGGGGTGTCCTTGGTTACCATGGTCACAGGTGGGTTTCCCTGGTTACCACCGACTGTCAGAGATGCGTCTCCCTGGTTACCACCGACTGTCACAGGCCGGTGTCCCTGGGCACTGTGAATGTCACAGGTGGGTTTCCCTGGTTACCACCGACTGTCACAGGTGAGTGAACATGGTTACCACTGACTGTCACAGGAGGGCTGTCCCTGGGTACCATTGTGACAGGAGGGGTGTCCTTGGTTACCACTGGCACAGGAGGTGTTTGCCTGGTTACCACTGACTGTCACAGGAGGGGTGTCCTTGGTTACCATGATCGCAGGTGGGTTTCCATGGTTACCACTGACTGTCAGAAATGCCTTTCCCTGGTTACCACCGACTGTCATATGTGCGTGTCCTGGTAACCACGGTCACAGGAGAGGTGTACTTGGTTACCAGTGACTGTGGGTAGGGGTGTCCTTGGTTACCATGGTCACAGGTGGGTTACCCTGGTTACCACCGACTGTCACAGGAGTGCTGTCCCTGGGTACTATTGTCACAGGAGGGGTGTCCTTGGTTACCGTGGTCACAGGTGGGTTTCCCTGGTTACCAACGACTGTCAGAGATGCGTGTCCCTGGTAACCATGGTCACAGGAGGGGTGTCCTTGGTTACCGTGGTCACAGGTGGGTTTCCCTGGTTACCACCGACTGTCAGAGATGCGTGTCCCTGGTAACCATGGTCACAGGAGAGGTGTCCTTGGTTACCAGTGACTGTGGGTAGGGGTGTCCTTGGTTACCATGGTCACAGGTGGGTTTCCCTCGTTACCACCGACTGTCACAGGAGGGCTGTCCATGGATACCATTGTCACAGGAGGGGTGTCCTTGGTTACCATTGTCACAGGTGGGTTTCCCTGGTTACCACCGACTGTCAGAAATACGTGTCCCTGGTTACCACCGACTGTCACAGGCAGGTGTCCCTGGGCACTGTGAATGTCACAGGTGGGTTTCCCTGGTTACCACCGACTGTCACAGTTGAGTGTACATGGTTACCACTGACTGTCACAGGAGGGCTGTCCATGGATACCATTGTCACAGGAGGGGTGTCCTTGGTTACCATGGTCACAGGTGGGTTTCCCTGGTTACCACCGACTGTCAGAGATGCGTCTCCCTGGTTACCACCGACTGTCACAGGCCGGTGTCCCTGGGCACTGTGAATGTCACAGGTGGGTTTCCCTGGTTACCACCAACTGTCACAGGTGAATGTACATGGTTACCACTGACTGTCACAGGAGGGCTGTCCCTGGGTACCATTGTGACAGCAGGGGAGTCCTTGGTTACCACTGGCACAGGAGGTGTGTCCCTGGTTACCACTGACTGTCACAGGAGGGGTGTCCTTGGTTACCATGGTCGCAGGTGGGTTTCCCTGGTTACCACTGACTGTCAGAGATGCGTGTCCCTGGTTACCACCGACTGTCATATATGCGTGTCCCTGGTAACCACGGTCACAGGAGAGGTGTCCGTGGTTAGCAGTGACTGTCACAGTAGGTGGGTCCTTGGTTTCCATGGCAACAGGTGGGTTTCCCTGGTTACCACCGACTGTCAGAGATGCGTGTCCCTGGTTACCACCGACTGTCACAGGCCGGTGTCCCTGGGAAATGGGAATGTCACAGGTGGGTTTCCCTGGTTACCACCGACTGTCACAGGTGAGTGTACATGGTTACCACTGACTGTCACAGGAGGGCTGTCCCTGGGTACCATTGTGACAGGAGGGGTGTCCTTGGTTACCACTGGCACAGGAGGTGTGTCCCTGGTTACCACTGACTGTCACAGGAGGGGTGTCCTTGGGTACCATGGTCGCAGGTGGGTTTCCCTGGTTATCACTGACTGTCAGAGATGCGTGTCCCTGGTTACCACCGACTGTCATATGTGCGTGTCCTGGTAACCACGGTCACAGGAGAGGTGTCCTTGGTTACCAGTGACTGTGGGTAGTGGTGTCTTTGGTTACCATGGTCACAGGTGGGTTACCCTGGTTACCACCGACTGTCACAATAGTGCTGTCCCTGGGTACTATTGTCACAGGAGGGGTGTCCTTGGTTACCGTGGTCACAGGTGGGTTTCCCTGGTTACCACCGACTGTCACAGGAGGGCTGTCCCTGGGTACCATTGTCACAGGAGGGGTGTCCTTGGTTACCATGGTCACAGGTGGGTTTCCCTGGTTACCACCGACTGTCACAGGAGGGCTGTCCCTGGGTACCATTGTCACAGGAGGGGTGTCCTTGGTTACCACTGGCACAGGAGGTGTGTCCCTGGTTACCACTGACTGTCACAGGAGGGGTGTCCTTGGTTACCATGGTCGCAGGTGGGTTTCCCTGGTTACCACTGACTGTCAGAGATGCGTGTCCCTGGTTACCACCGACTGTCATATATGCGTGTCCCTGGTAACCACGGTCACAGGAGAGGTGTCCGTGGTTAGCAGTGACTGTCACAGTAGGTGGGTCCTTGGTTTCCATGGCGACAGGTGGGTTTCCCTGGTTACCACCGACTGTCAGAGATGCGTGTCCCTGGTTACCACCGACTGTCACAGGCCGGTGTCCCAGGGAAATGTGAATGTCACAGGTGGGTTTCCCTGGTTACCACCGACTGTCACAGGTGAGTGTACATGGTTACCACTGACTGTCACAGGAGGGCTGTCCCTGGGTACCATTGTGACAGGAGGGGTGTCCTTGGTTACCACTGGCACAGGAGGTGTGTCCCTGGTTACCACTGACTGTCACAGGAGGGGTGACCTTGGGTACCATGGTCGCAGGTGGGTTTCCCTGGTTATCACTGACTGTCAGAGATGCGTGTCCCTGGTTACCACCGACTGTCATATGTGCGTGTCCTGGTAACCACGGTCACAGGAGAGGTGTCCTTGGTTACCAGTGACTGTGGGTAGGGGTGTCCTTGGTTACCATGGTCACAGGTGTGTTTCCCTGGTTACCACCGACTGTCACAGGAGGGCTGTTCCTGGGTCCCATTGTCACAGGAGGGGTGTCCTTGGTTACCATGGTCACAGGTGGGTTTCCCTGGTTACCACCGACTGTCAGAGATGCGTCTCCCTGGTTACCACCGACTGTCACAGGCCGGTGTCCCTGGGCACTGTGAATGTCACAGGTGGGTTTCCCTGGTTACCACCGACTGTCACAGGTGAGTGTACATTGTTACCACTGACTGTCACAGGAGGGCTGTCCCTGGGTACCATTGTGACAGGAGGGGTGTCCTGGGTTACCACTGGCACAGGAGGTGTTTGCCTGGTTACCACTGACTGTCACAGGAGGGGTGTCCTTGGTTACCATGATCGCAGGTGGGTTTCCCTGGTTACCACTGACTGTCAGAAATGCCTGTCCCTGGTTACCACCGACTGTCATATGTGCGTGTCCTGGTAACCACGGTCACAGGAGAGGTGTACTTGGTTACCAGTGACTGTGGGTAGGGGTGTCCTTGGTTACCATGGTCACAGGTGGGTTACCCTGGTTACCACCGACTGTCACAGGAGTGCTGTCCCTGGGTACTATTGTCACAGGAGGGGTGTCCTTGGTTACCGTGGTCACAGGTGGGTTTCCCTGGTTACCAACGACTGTCAGAGATGCGTGTCCCTGGTAACCATGGTCACAGGAGAGGTGTCCTTGGTTACCACTGACTGTGGGTAGGGGTGTCCTTGGTTACCATGGTCACAGGTGGGTTTCCCTCGTTACCACCGACTGTCAGAAATACGTGTCCCTGGTTACCACCGACTGTCACAGGCAGGTGTCCCTGGGCACTGTGAATGTCACAGGTGGGTTTCCCTGGTTACCACCGACTGTCACAGTTGAGTGTACATGGTTACCACTGACTGTCACAGGAGGGCTGTCCATGGATACCATTGTCACAGAAGGGGTGTCCTTCGTTACCATGGTCACAGGTGGGTTTCCCTGGTTACCACCGACTGTCAGAAATACGTGTCCCTGGTTACCACCGACTGTCACAGGCAGGTGTCCCTGGGCACTGTGAATGTCACAGGTGGGTTTCCCTGGTTACCACCGACTGTCAGAGATGCGTCTCCCTGATAACCACGGTCACAGGAGATGTGTCCTTGGTTACCAGTGACTGTGGGTACGGGTGTCCTTGGTTACCATGGTCACAGGTGTGTTTCCCTGGTTACCACCGACTGTCACAGAAGGGCTGTCCCTGGGTACCATTGTCACAGGAGGGGTGTCCCTGGTTACCACTGACTGTCACAGGAGGGGTGTCCTTGGTTACCATGGTCGCAGGTGGGTTTCCCTGGTTACCACTGACTGTCAGAGATGCGTGTCCCTGGTTACCACCGACTGTCATATGTGCGTGTCCTGGTAACCACGGTCACAGGAGAGGTGTCCTTGGTTACCAGTGACTGTGGGCAGGGGTGTTCTTGGTTACCATGGTCACAGGTGGTTTTCCCTGGTTGCCACCGACTGTCACAGGAGGGCTGTCCCTGGGTACCATTGTCACAGGAGGGGTGTCCTTGGTTACCACTGGCACAGGAGGTGTGTCCCTGGTTACCACTGACTGTCACAGGAGGGGTGTCCTTGGGTACCATGGTCGCAGGTGGGTTTCCCTGGTTACCACTGACTGTCAGAGATGCGTGTCCCTGGTTACCACCGACTGTCATATGTGCGTGTCCTGGTAACCACGGTCACAGGAGAGGTGTCCTTGGTTACGAGTGACTGTGGGTAGGGGTGTCCTTGGTTACCATTGTCACAGGTGGTTTTCCCTGGTTACCACCGACTGTCACAGGAGGGCTGTCCCTGGGTACCATTGTCACAGGAGGGGTGTCCTTGGTTACCACTGGCACAGGAGGTGTGTCCCTGGTTACCACTGACTGTCACAGGAGGGGTGTCCTTGGTTAACATGGTCGCAGGTGGGTTTCCCTGGTTACCACTGACTGTCAGAGATGCGTGTCCCTGGTTACCACCGACTGTCATATGTGCGTGTCCCTGGTAGCCACGGTCACAGGAGAGGTGTCCGTGGTTACCAGTGACTGTCACAGTAGGTGTGTCCTTGGTTACCATGGTCATAGGTGGGTTTCCCTGGTTACCACCGACTGTCAGAGATGCGTGTCCCTGATTACCACCGACTGTCACAGGCCGGTGTCCCTGGGCACTGTGAATGTCACAGGTGGGTTTCCCTGGTTACCACCGACTGTCACAGGAGGGCTGTCCCTGGGTACCATTGTCACAGGAGGGGTGTCCTTGGTTACCATGGTCACAGGTGGGTTTCCCTGGTTACCACCGACTGTCACAGGAGGGCTGTCCCTGGGTACCATTGTGACAGGAGGGGTGTCCTTGGTTACCACTGGCACAGGAGGTGTGTCCCTGGTTATCACTGACTGTCACAGGAGGGGTGTCCTTGGTTACCATGGTCGCAGGTGGGTTTCCCTGGTTACCACTGACTGTCAGAGATGCGTGTCCCTGGTTACCACCGACTGTCATATATGCGTGTCCCTGGTAACCACGGTCACAGGAGAGGTGTCCGTGGTTAGCAGTGACTGTCACAGTAGGTGGGTCCTTGGTTTCCATGGCGACAGGTGGGTTTCCCTGGTTACCACCGACTGTCAGAGATGCGTGTCCCTGGTTACCACCGACTGTAACAGGCCGGTGTCCCTGGGAAATGTGAATGTCACAGGTGGGTTTCCCTGGTTACCACCGACTGTCACAGGTGAGTGTACATGGTTACCACTGACTGTCACAGGAGGGCTGTCCCTGGGTACCATTGTGACAGGAGGGGTGTCCTTGGTTACCACTGGCACAGGAGGTGTGTCCCTGGTTACCACTGACTGTCACAGGAGGGGTGTCCTTGGGTACCATGGTCGCAGGTGGGTTTCCCTGGTTATCACTGACTGTCAGAGATGCGTGTCCCTGGTTACCACCGACTGTCATATGTGCGTGTCCTGGTAACCACGGTCACAGGAGAGGTGTCCTTGGTTACCAGTGACTGTGGGTAGTGGTGTCTTTGGTTACCATGGTCACAGGTGGGTTACCCTGGTTACCACCGACTGTCACAGTAGTGCTGTCCCTGGGTACTATTGTCACAGGAGGGGTGTCCTTGGTTACCGTGGTCACAGGTGGGTTTCCCTGGTTACCACCGACTGTCACAGGAGGGCTGTCCCTGGGTACCATTGTCACAGGAGGGGTGTCCTTGGTTACCATGGTCACAGGTGGGTTTCCCTGGTTACCACCGACTGTCACAGGAGGGCTGTCCCTGGGTACCATTGTGACAGGAGGGGTGTCCTTGGTTACCACTGGCACAGGAGGTGTGTCCCTGGTTACCACTGACTGTCACAGGAGGGGTGTCCTTGGTTACCATGGTCGCAGGTGGGTTTCCCTGGTTACCACTGACTGTCAGAGATGCGTGTCCCTGGTTACCACCGACTGTCATATATGCGTGTCCCTGGTAACCACGGTCACAGGAGAGGTGTCCGTGGTTAGCAGTGACTGTCACAGTAGGTGGGTCCTTGGTTTCCATGGCGACAGGTGGGTTTCCCTGGTTACCACCGACTGTCAGAGATGCGTGTCCCTGGTTACCACCGACTGTCACAGGCCGGTGTCCCAGGGAAATGTGAATGTCACAGGTGGGTTTCCCTGGTTACCACCGACTGTCACAGGTGAGTGTACATGGTTACCACTGACTGTCACAGGAGGGGTGACCTGGGGTACCATGGTCGCAGGTGGGTTTCCCTGGTTATCACTGACTGTCAGAGATGCGTGTCCCTGGTTACCACCGACTGTCATATGTGCGTGTCCTGGTAACCACGGTCACAGGAGAGGTGTCCTTGGTTACCAGTGACTGTGGGTAGGGGTGTCCTTGGTTACCATGGTCACAGGTGTGTTTCCCTGGTTACCACCGACTGTCACAGGAGGGCTGTTCCTGGGTCCCATTGTCAGAGGAGGGGTGTCCTTGGTTACCATGGTCACAGGTGGGTTTCCCTGGTTACCACCGACTGTCAGAGATGCGTCTCCCTGGTTACCACCGACTGTCACAGGCCGGTGTCCCTGGGCACTGTGAATGTCACAGGTGGGTTTCCCTGGTTACCACCGACTGTCACAGGTGAGTGAACATGGTTACCACTGACTGTCACAGGAGGGCTGTCCCTGGGTACCATTGTGACAGGAGGGGTGTCCTTGGTTACCACTGGCACAGGAGGTGTTTGCCTGGTTACCACTGACTGTCACAGGAGGGGTGTCCTTGGTTACCATGATCGCAGGTGGGTTTCCCTGGTTACCACTGACTGTCAGAAATGCCTTTCCCTGGTTACCACCGACTGTCATATGTGCGTGTCCTGGTAACCACGGTCACAGGAGAGGTGTACTTGGTTACCAGTGACTGTGGGTAGGGGTGTCCTTGGTTACCATGGTCACAGGTGGGTTACCCTGGTTACCACCGACTGTCACAGGAGTGCTGTCCCTGGGTACTATTGTCACAGGAGGGGTGTCCTTGGTTACCGTGGTCACAGGTGGGTTTCCCTGGTTACCAACGACTGTCAGAGATGCGTGTCCCTGGTAACCATGGACACAGGAGGGGTGTCCTTGGTTACCGTGGTCACAGGTGGGTTTCCCTGGTTACCACCGACTGTCAGAGATGCGTGTCCCTGGTAACCATGGTCACAGGAGAGGTGTCCTTGGTTACCAGTGACTGTGGGTAGGGGTGTCCTTGGTTACCATGGTCACAGGTGGGTTTCCCTCGTTACCACCGACTGTCACAGGAGGGCTGTCCATGGATACCATTGTCACAGGAGGGGTGTCCTTGGTTACCATTGTCACAGGTGGGTTTCCCTGGTTACCACCGACTGTCAGAAATACGTGTCCCTGGTTACCACCGACTGTCACAGGCAGGTGTCCCTGGGCACTGTGAATGTCACAGGTGGGTTTCCCTGGTTACCACCGACTGTCACAGTTGAGTGTACATGGTTACCACTGACTGTCACAGGACGGCTGTCCATGGATACCATTGTCACAGGAGGGGTGTCCTTGGTTACCATGGTCACAGGTGGGTTTCCCTGGTTACCACCGACTTTCAGAGATGCGTCTCCCTGGTTACCACCGACTGTCACAGGCCGGTGTCCCTGGGCACTGTGAATGTCACAGGTGGGTTTCCCTGGTTACCACCAACTGTCACAGGTGAGTGTACATGGTTACCACTGACTGTCACAGGAGGGCTGTCCCTGGGTACCATTGTGACAGCAGGGGAGTCCTTGGTTACCACTGGCACAGGAGGTGTGTCCCTGGTTACCACTGACTGTCACAGGAGGGGTGTCCTTGGTTACCATGGTCGCAGGTGGGTTTCCCTGGTTACCACTGACTGTCAGAGATGCGTGTCCCTGGTTACCACCGACTGTCATATATGCGTGTCCCTGGTAACCACGGTCACAGGAGAGGTGTCCGTGGTTAGCAGTGACTGTCACAGTAGGTGGGTCCTTGGTTTCCATGGCGACAGGTGGGTTTCCCTGGTTACCAACGACTGTCAGAGATGCGTGTCCCTGGTTACCACCGACTGTCACAGGCCGGTGTCCCAGGGAAATGTGAATGTCACAGGTGGGTTTCCCTGGTTACCACCGACTGTCACAGGTGAGTGTACATGGTTACCACTGACTGTCACAGGAGGGCTGTCCCTGGGTACCATTGTGACAGGAGGGGTGTCCTTGGTTACCACTGGCACAGGAGGTGTGTCCCTGGTTACCACTGACTGTCACAGGAGGGGTGACCTTGGGTACCATGGTCGCAGTTGGGTTTCCCTGGTTATCACTGACTGTCAGAGATTCGTGTCCCTGGTTACCACCGACTGTCATATGTGCGTGTCCTGGTAACCACGGTCACAGGAGAGGTGTCCTTGGTTACCAGTGACTGTGGGTAGGGGTGTCCTTGGTTACCATGGTCACAGGTGTGTTTCCCTGGTTACCACCGACTGTCACAGGAGGGCTGTTCCTGGGTCCCATTGTCACAGGAGGGGTGTCCTTGGTTACCATGGTCACAGGTGTGTTTCCCTGGTTACCACCGACTGTCACAGGAGGGCTGTTCCTGGGTCCCATTGTCACAGGAGGGGTGTCCTTGGTTACCATGGTCACAGGTGGGTTTCCCTGGTTACCACCGACTGTCAGAGATGCGTCTCCCTGGTTACCACCGACTGTCACAGGCCGGTGTCCCTGGGCACTGTGAATGTCACAGGTGGGTTTCCCTGGTTACCACCGACTGTCACAGGTGAGTGAACATGGTTACCACTGACTGTCACAGGAGGGCTGTCCCTGGGTACCATTGTGACAGGAGGGGTGTCCTTGGTTACCACTGGCACAGGAGGTGTTTGCCTGGTTACCACTGACTGTCACAGGAGGGGTGTCCTTGGTTACCATGATCGCAGGTGGGTTTCCCTGGTTACCACTGACTGTCAGAAATGCCTTTCCCTGGTTACCACCGACTGTCATATGTGCGTGTCCTGGTAACCACGGTCACAGGAGAGGTGTACTTGGTTACCAGTGACTGTGGGTAGGGGTGTCCTTGGTTACCATGGTCACAGGTGGGTTACCCTGGTTACCACCGACTGTCACAGGAGTGCTGTCCCTGGGTACTATTGTCACAGGAGGGGTGTCCTTGGTTACCGTGGTCACAGGTGGGTTTCCCTGGTTACCAACGACTGTCAGAGATGCGTGTCCCTGGTAACCATGGTCACAGGAGGGGTGTCCTTGGTTACCGTGGTCACAGGTGGGTTTCCCTGGTTACCACCGACTGTCAGAGATGCGTGTCCCTGGTAACCATGGTCACAGGAGAGGTGTCCTTGGTTACCAGTGACTGTGGGTAGGGGTGTCCTTGGTTACCATGGTCACAGGTGGGTTTCCCTCGTTACCACCGACTGTCACAGGAGGGCTGTCCATGGATACCATTGTCACAGGAGGGGTGTCCTTGGTTACCATTGTCACAGGTGGGTTTCCCTGGTTACCACCGACTGTCAGAAATACGTGTCCCTGGTTACCACCGACTGTCACAGGCAGGTGTCCCTGGGCACTGTGAATGTCACAGGTGGGTTTCCCTGGTTACCACCGACTGTCACAGTTGAGTGTACATGGTTACCACTGACTGTCACAGGAGGGCTGTCCATGGATACCATTGTCACAGGAGGGGTGTCCTTGGTTACCATGGTCACAGGTGGGTTTCCCTGGTTACCACCGACTGTCAGAGATGCGTCTCCCTGGTTACCACCGACTGTCACAGGCCGGTGTCCCTGGGCACTGTGAATGTCACAGGTGGGTTTCCCTGGTTACCACCAACTGTCACAGGTGAGTGTACATGGTTACCACTGACTGTCACAGGAGGGCTGTCCCTGGGTACCATTGTGACAGCAGGGGAGTCCTTGGTTACCACTGGCACAGGAGGTGTGTCCCTGGTTACCACTGACTGTCACAGGAGGGGTGTCCTTGGTTACCATGGTCGCAGGTGGGTTTCCCTGGTTACCACTGACTGTCAGAGATGCGTGTCCCTGGTTACCACCGACTGTCATATATGCGTGTCCCTGGTAACCACGGTCACAGGAGAGGTGTCCGTGGTTAGCAGTGACTGTCACAGTAGGTGGGTCCTTGGTTTCCATGGCGACAGGTGGGTTTCCCTGGTTACCACCGACTGTCAGAGATGCGTGTCCCTGGTTACCACCGACTGTCACAGGCCGGTGTCCCTGGGAAATGGGAATGTCACAGGTGGGTTTCCCTGGTTACCACCGACTGTCACAGGTGAGTGTACATGGTTACCACTGACTGTCACAGGAGGGCTGTCCCTGGGTACCATTGTGACAGGAGGGGTGTCCTTGGTTACCACTGGCACAGGAGGTGTGTCCCTGGTTACCACTGACTGTCACAGGAGGGGTGTCCTTGGGTACCATGGTCGCAGGTGGGTTTCCCTGGTTATCACTGACTGTCAGAGATGCGTGTCCCTGGTTACCACCGACTGTCATATGTGCGTGTCCTGGTAACCACGGTCACAGGAGAGGTGTCCTTGGTTACCAGTGACTGTGGGTAGTGGTGTCTTTGGTTACCATGGTCACAGGTGGGTTACCCTGGTTACCACCGACTGTCACAGTAGTGCTGTCCCTGGGTACTATTGTCACAGGAGGGGTGTCCTTGGTTACCGTGGTCACAGGTGGGTTTCCCTGGTTACCACCGACTGTCACAGGAGGGCTGTCCCTGGGTACCATTGTCACAGGAGGGGTGTCCTTGGTTACCATGGTCACAGGTGGGTTTCCCTGGTTACCACCGACTGTACACAGGAGGGCTGTCCCTGGGTACCATTGTGACAGGAGGGGTGTCCTTGGTTACCACTGGCACAGGAGGTGTGTCCCTGGTTACCACTGACTGTCACAGGAGGGGTGTCCTTGGTTACCATGGTCGCAGGTGGGTTTCCCTGGTTACCACTGACTGTCAGAGATGCGTGTCCCTGGTTACCACCGACTGTCATATATGCGTGTCCCTGGTAACCACGGTCACAGGAGAGGTGTCCGTGGTTAGCAGTGACTGTCACAGTAGGTGGGTCCTTGGTTTCCATGGCGACAGGTGGGTTTCCCTGGTTACCACCGACTGTCAGAGATGCGTGTCCCTGGTTACCACCGACTGTCACAGGCCGGTGTCCCAGGGAAATGTGAATGTCACAGGTGGGTTTCCCTGGTTACCACCGACTGTCACAGGTGAGTGTACATGGTTACCACTGACTGTCACAGGAGGGCTGTCCCTGGGTACCATTGTGACAGGAGGGGTGTCCTTGGTTACCACTGGCACAGGAGGTGTGTCCCTGGTTACCACTGACTGTCACAGGAGGGGTGACCTGGGGTACCATGGTCGCAGGTGGGTTTCCCTGGTTATCACTGACTGTCAGAGATGCGTGTCCCTGGTTACCACCGACTGTCATATGTGCGTGTCCTGGTAACCACGGTCACAGGAGAGGTGTCCTTGGTTAACAGTGACTGTGGGTAGGGGTGTCCTTGGTTACCATGGTCACAGGTGTGTTTCCCTGGTTACCACCGACTGTCACAGGAGGGCTGTTCCTGGGTCCCATTGTCAGAGGAGGGGTGTCCTTGGTTACCATGGTCACAGGTGGGTTTCCCTGGTTACCACCGACTGTCAGAGATGCGTCTCCCTGGTTACCACCGACTGTCACAGGCCGGTGTCCCTGGGCACTGTGAATGTCACAGGTGGGTTTCCCTGGTTACCACCGACTGTCACAGGTGAGTGAACATGGTTACCACTGACTGTCACAGGAGGGCTGTCCCTGGGTACCATTGTGACAGGAGGGGTGTCCTTGGTTACCACTGGCACAGGAGGTGTTTGCCTGGTTACCACTGACTGTCACAGGAGGGGTGTCCTTGGTTACCATGATCGCAGGTGGGTTTCCCTGGTTACCACTGACTGTCAGAAATGCCTTTCCCTGGTTACCACCGACTGTCATATGTGCGTGTCCTGGTAACCACGGTCACAGGAGAGGTGTACTTGGTTACCAGTGACTGTGGGTAGGGGTGTCCTTGGTTACCATGGTCACAGGTGGGTTACCCTGGTTACCACCGACTGTCACAGGAGTGCTGTCCCTGGGTACTATTGTCACAGGAGGGGTGTCCTTGGTTACCGTGGTCACAGGTGGGTTTCCCTGGTTACCAACGACTGTCAGAGATGCGTGTCCCTGGTAACCATGGTCACAGGAGGGGTGTCCTTGGTTACCGTGGTCACAGGTGGGTTTCCCTGGTTACCACCGACTGTCAGAGATGCGTGTCCCTGGTAACCATGGTCACAGGAGAGGTGTCCTTGGTTACCAGTGACTGTGGGTAGGGGTGTCCTTGGTTACCATGGTCACAGGTGGGTTTCCCTCGTTACCACCGACTGTCACAGGAGGGCTGTCCATGGATACCATTGTCACAGGAGGGGTGTCCTTGGTTACCATTGTCACAGGTGGGTTTCCCTGGTTACCACCGACTGTCAGAAATACGTGTCCCTGGTTACCACCGACTGTCACAGGCAGGTGTCCCTGGGCACTGTGAATGTCACAGGTGGGTTTCCCTGGTTACCACCGACTGTCACAGTTGAGTGTACATGGTTACCACTGACTGTCACAGGACGGCTGTCCATGGATACCATTGTCACAGGAGGGGTGTCCTTGGTTACCATGGTCACAGGTGGGTTTCCCTGGTTACCACCGACTTTCAGAGATGCGTCTCCCTGGTTACCACCGACTGTCACAGGCCGGTGTCCCTGGGCACTGTGAATGTCACAGGTGGGTTTCCCTGGTTACCACCAACTGTCACAGGTGAGTGTACATGGTTAACACTGACTGTCACAGGAGGGCTGTCCCTGGGTACCATTGTGACAGCAGGGGAGTCCTTGGTTACCACTGGCACAGGAGGTGTGTCCCTGGTTACCACTGACTGTCACAGGAGGGGTGTCCTTGGTTACCATGGTCGCAGGTGGGTTTCCCTGGTTACCACTGACTGTCAGAGATGCGTGTCCCTGGTTACCACCGACTGTCATATATGCGTGTCCCTGGTAACCACGGTCACAGGAGAGGTGTCCGTGGTTAGCAGTGACTGTCACAGTAGGTGGGTCCTTGGTTTCCATGGCGACAGGTGGGTTTCCCTGGTTACCAACGACTGTCAGAGATGCGTGTCCCTGGTTACCACCGACTGTCACAGGCCGGTGTCCCAGGGAAATGTGAATGTCACAGGTGGGTTTCCCTGGTTACCACCGACTGTCACAGGTGAGTGTACATGGTTACCACTGACTGTCACAGGAGGGCTGTCCCTGGGTACCATTGTGACAGGAGGGGTGTCCTTGGTTACCACTGGCACAGGAGGTGTGTCCCTGGTTACGACTGACTGTCACAGGAGGGGTGACCTTGGGTACCATGGTCGCAGTTGGGTTTCCCTGGTTATCACTGACTGTCAGAGATTCGTGTCCCTGGTTACCACCGACTGTCATATGTGCGTGTCCTGGTAACCACGGTCACAGGAGAGGTGTCCTTGGTTACCAGTGACTGTGGGTAGGGGTGTCCTTGGTTACCATGGTCACAGGTGTGTTTCCCTGGTTACCACCGACTGTCACAGGAGGGCTGTTCCTGGGTCCCATTGTCACAGGAGGGGTGTCCTTGGTTACCATGGTCACAGGTGGGTTTCCCTGGTTACCACCGACTGTCAGAGATGCGTCTCCCTGGTTACCACCGACTGTCACAGGCTGGTGTCCCTGGGGACTGTGAATGTCACAGGTGGGTTTCCCTGGTTACCACCGTCTGTCACAGGTGAGTGTACATGGTTACCACTGACTGTCACAGGAGGGCTGTCCCTGGGTACCATTGTGACAGGAGGGGTGTCCTTGGTTACCACTGGCACAGGAGGTGTTTGCCTGGTTACCACTGACTGTCACAGGAGGGGTGTCCTTGGTAACCATGATCGCAGGTGGGTTTCCCTGGTTACCACTGACTGTCAGAGATGCCTGTCCCTGGTTACCACCGACTGTCATATGTGCGTGTCCTGGTAACCACGGTCACAGGAGAGGTGTACTTGGTTACCAGTGACTGTGGGTAGGGGTGTCCTTGGTTACCATGGTCACAGGTGGGTTACCCTGGTTACCACCGTCTGTCACAGGAGTGCTGTCCCTGGGTACCATTGTCACAGGAGGGGTGTCCTTGGTTACCGTGGTCACAGGTGGGTTTCCCTGGTTACCAACGACTGTCAGAGATGCGTGTCCCTGGTAACCATGGTCACAGGAGAGGTGTCCTTGGTTACCAGTGACTGTGGGTAGGGGTGTCCTTGGTTACCATGGTCACAGGTGGGTTTCCCTCGTTACCACCGACTGTCAGAAATACGTGTCCCTGGTTACCACCGACTGTCACAGGCAGGTGTCCCTGGGCACTGTGAATGTCACAGGTGGGTTTCCCTGGTTACCACCGACTGTCACAGTTGAGTGTACATGGTTACCACTGACTGTCACAGGAGGGCTGTCCATGGATACCATTGTCACAGAAGGGGTGTCCTTCGTTACCATGGTCACAGGTGGGTTTCCCTGGTTACCACCGACTGTCAGAAATACGTGTCCCTGGTTACCACCGACTGTCACAGGCAGGTGTCCCTGGGCACTGTGAATGTCACAGGTGGGTTTCCCTGGTTACCACCAACTGTCACAGGTGAGTGTACATGGTTACCACTGACTGTCACAGGAGGGCTGTCCCTGGGTACCATTGTCACAGGAGGGGTGTCCCTGGTTACCACTGACTGTCACAAGAGGGGTGTCCTTGGTTACCATGGTCACAGGTGGGTTTCCCTGGTTACCACCGACTGTCAGAGATGCGTCTCCCTGGTTACCACCGACTGTCACAGGCCGGTGTCCCTGGGCACTGTGAATGTCACAGGTGGGTTTCCCTGGTTACCACCAACTGTCACAGGTGAGTGTACATGGTTACCACTGACTGTCACAGGAGGGCTGTCCCTGGGTACCATTGTGACAGCAGGGGAGTCCTTGGTTACCACTGGCACAGGAGGTGTGTCCCTGGTTACCACTGACTGTCACAGGAGGGGTGTCCTTGGTTACCATGGTCGCAGGTGGGTTTCCCTGGTTACCACTGACTGTCAGAGATGCGTGTCCCTGGTTACCACCGACTGTCATATATGCGTGTCCCTGGTAACCACGGTCACAGGAGAGGTGTCCGTGGTTAGCAGTGACTGTCACAGTAGGTGGGTCCTTGGTTTCCATGGCGACAGGTGGGTTTCCCTGGTTACCACCGACTGTCAGAGATGCGTGTCCCTGGTTACCACCGACTGTCACAGGCCGGTGTCCCTGGGAAATGGGAATGTCACAGGTGGGTTTCCCTGGTTACCACCGACTGTCACAGGTGAGTGTACATGGTTACCACTGACTGTCACAGGAGGGCTGTCCCTGGGTACCATTGTGACAGGAGGGGTGTCCTTGGTTACCACTGGCACAGGAGGTGTGTCCCTGGTTACCACTGACTGTCACAGGAGGGGTGTCCTTGGGTACCATGGTCGCAGGTGGGTTTCCCTGGTTATCACTGACTGTCAGAGATGCGTGTCCCTGGTTACCACCGACTGTCATATGTGCGTGTCCTGGTAACCACGGTCACAGGAGAGGTGTCCTTGGTTACCAGTGACTGTGGGTAGTGGTGTCTTTGGTTACCATGGTCACAGGTGGGTTACCCTGGTTACCACCGACTGTCACAGTAGTGCTGTCCCTGGGTACTATTGTCACAGGAGGGGTGTCCTTGGTTACCGTGGTCACAGGTGGGTTTCCCTGGTTACCACCGACTGTCACAGGAGGGCTGTCCCTGGGTACCATTGTCACAGGAGGGGTGTCCTTGGTTACCATGGTCACAGGTGGGTTTCCCTGGTTACCACCGACTGTCACAGGAGGGCTGTCCCTGGGTACCATTGTGACAGGAGGGGTGTCCTTGGTTACCACTGGCACAGGAGGTGTGTCCCTGGTTACCACTGACTGTCACAGGAGGGGTGTCCTTGGTTACCATGGTCGCAGGTGGGTTTCCCTGGTTACCACTGACTGTCAGAGATGCGTGTCCCTGGTTACCACCGACTGTCATATATGCGTGTCCCTGGTAACCACGGTCACAGGAGAGGTGTCCGTGGTTAGCAGTGACTGTCACAGTAGGTGGGTCCTTGGTTTCCATGGCGACAGGTGGGTTTCCCTCGTTACCACCGACTGTCAGAGATGCGTGTCCCTGGTTACCACCGACTGTCACAGGCCGGTGTCCCAGGGAAATGTGAATGTCACAGGTGGGTTTCCCTGGTTACCACCGACTGTCACAGGTGAGTGTACATGGTTACCACTGACTGTCACAGGAGGGCTGTCCCTGGGTACCATTGTGACAGGAGGGGTGTCCTTGGTTACCACTGGCACAGGAGGTGTGTCCCTGGTTACCACTGACTGTCACAGGAGGGGTGACCTGGGGTACCATGGTCGCAGGTGGGTTTCCCTGGTTATCACTGACTGTCAGAGATGCGTGTCCCTGGTTACCACCGACTGTCATATGTGCGTGTCCTGGTAACCACGGTCACAGGAGAGGTGTCCTTGGTTAACAGTGACTGTGGGTAGGGGTGTCCTTGGTTACCATGGTCACAGGTGTGTTTCCCTGGTTACCACCGACTGTCACAGGAGGGCTGTTCCTGGGTCCCATTGTCAGAGGAGGGGTGTCCTTGGTTACCATGGTCACAGGTGGGTTTCCCTGGTTACCACCGACTGTCAGAGATGCGTCTCCCTGGTTACCACCGACTGTCACAGGCCGGTGTCCCTGGGCACTGTGAATGTCACAGGTGGGTTTCCCTGGTTACCACCGACTGTCACAGGTGAGTGAACATGGTTACCACTGACTGTCACAGGAGGGCTGTCCCTGGGTACCATTGTGACAGGAGGGGTGTCCTTGGTTACCACTGGCACAGGAGGTGTTTGCCTGGTTACCACTGACTGTCACAGGAGGGGTGTCCTTGGTTACCATGATCGCAGGTGGGTTTCCCTGGTTACCACTGACTGTCAGAAATGCCTTTCCCTGGTTACCACCGACTGTCATATGTGCGTGTCCTGGTAACCACGGTCACAGGAGAGGTGTACTTGGTTACCAGTGACTGTGGGTAGGGGTGTCCTTGGTTACCATGGTCACAGGTGGGTTACCCTGGTTACCACCGACTGTCACAGGAGTGCTGTCCCTGGGTACTATTGTCACAGGAGGGGTGTCCTTGGTTACCGTGGTCACAGGTGGGTTTCCCTGGTTACCAACGACTGTCAGAGATGCGTGTCCCTGGTAACCATGGTCACAGGAGGGGTGTCCTTGGTTACCGTGGTCACAGGTGGGTTTCCCTGGTTACCACCGACTGTCAGAGATGCGTGTCCCTGGTAACCATGGTCACAGGAGAGGTGTCCTTGGTTACCAGTGACTGTGGGTAGGGGTGTCCTTGGTTACCATGGTCACAGGTGGGTTTCCCTCGTTACCACCGACTGTCACAGGAGGGCTGTCCATGGATACCATTGTCACAGGAGGGGTGTCCTTGGTTACCATTGTCACAGGTGGGTTTCCCTGGTTACCACCGACTGTCAGAAATACGTGTCCCTGGTTACCACCGACTGTCACAGGCAGGTGTCCCTGGGCACTGTGAATGTCACAGGTGGGTTTCCCTGGTTACCACCGACTGTCACAGTTGAGTGTACATGGTTACCACTGACTGTCACAGGACGGCTGTCCATGGATACCATTGTCACAGGAGGGGTGTCCTTGGTTACCATGGTCACAGGTGGGTTTCCCTGGTTACCACCGACTTTCAGAGATGCGTCTCCCTGGTTACCACCGACTGTCACAGGCCGGTGTCCCTGGGCACTGTGAATGTCACAGGTGGGTTTCCCTGGTTACCACCAACTGTCACAGGTGAGTGTACATGGTTACCACTGACTGTCACAGGAGGGCTGTCCCTGGGTACCATTGTGACAGCAGGGGAGTCCTTGGTTACCACTGGCACAGGAGGTGTGTCCCTGGTTACCACTGACTGTCACAGGAGGGGTGTCCTTGGTTACCATGGTCGCAGGTGGGTTTCCCTGGTTACCACTGACTGTCAGAGATGCGTGTCCCTGGTTACCACCGACTGTCATATATGCGTGTCCCTGGTAACCACGGTCACAGGAGAGGTGTCCGTGGTTAGCAGTGACTGTCACAGTAGGTGGGTCCTTGGTTTCCATGGCGACAGGTGGGTTTCCCTGGTTACCAACGACTGTCAGAGATGCGTGTCCCTGGTTACCACCGACTGTCACAGGCCGGTGTCCCAGGGAAATGTGAATGTCACAGGTGGGTTTCCCTGGTTACCACCGACTGTCACAGGTGAGTGTACATGGTTACCACTGACTGTCACAGGAGGGCTGTCCCTGGGTACCATTGTGACAGGAGGGGTGTCCTTGGTTACCACTGGCACAGGAGGTGTGTCCCTGGTTACGACTGACTGTCACAGGAGGGGTGACCTTGGGTACCATGGTCGCAGTTGGGTTTCCCTGGTTATCACTGACTGTCAGAGATTCGTGTCCCTGGTTACCACCGACTGTCATATGTGCGTGTCCTGGTAACCACGGTCACAGGAGAGGTGTCCTTGGTTACCAGTGACTGTGGGTAGGGGTGTCCTTGGTTACCATGGTCACAGGTGTGTTTCCCTGGTTACCACCGACTGTCACAGGAGGGCTGTTCCTGGGTCCCATTGTCACAGGAGGGGTGTCCTTGGTTACCATGGTCACAGGTGGGTTTCCCTGGTTACCACCGACTGTCAGAGATGCGTCTCCCTGGTTACCACCGACTGTCACAGGCTGGTGTCCCTGGGGACTGTGAATGTCACAGGTGGGTTTCCCTGGTTACCACCGTCTGTCACAGGTGAGTGTACATGGTTACCACTGACTGTCACAGGAGGGCTGTCCCTGGGTACCATTGTGACAGGAGGGGTGTCCTTGGTTACCACTGGCACAGGAGGTGTTTGCCTGGTTACCACTGACTGTCACAGGAGGGGTGTCCTTGGTAACCATGATCGCAGGTGGGTTTCCCTGGTTACCACTGACTGTCAGAGATGCCTGTCCCTGGTTACCACCGACTGTCATATGTGCGTGTCCTGGTAACCACGGTCACAGGAGAGGTGTACTTGGTTACCAGTGACTGTGGGTAGGGGTGTCCTTGGTTACCATGGTCACAGGTGGGTTACCCTGGTTACCACCGTCTGTCACAGGAGTGCTGTCCCTGGGTACCATTGTCACAGGAGGGGTGTCCTTGGTTACCGTGGTCACAGGTGGGTTTCCCTGGTTACCAACGACTGTCAGAGATGCGTGTCCCTGGTAACCATGGTCACAGGAGAGGTGTCCTTGGTTACCAGTGACTGTGGGTAGGGGTGTCCTTGGTTACCATGGTCACAGGTGGGTTTCCCTCGTTACCACCGACTGTCAGAAATACGTGTCCCTGGTTACCACCGACTGTCACAGGCAGGTGTCCCTGGGCACTGTGAATGTCACAGGTGGGTTTCCCTGGTTACCACCGACTGTCACAGTTGAGTGTACATGGTTACCACTGACTGTCACAGGAGGGCTGTCCATGGATACCATTGTCACAGAAGGGGTGTCCTTCGTTACCATGGTCACAGGTGGGTTTCCCTGGTTACCACCGACTGTCAGAAATACGTGTCCCTGGTTACCACCGACTGTCACAGGCAGGTGTCCCTGGGCACTGTGAATGTCACAGGTGGGTTTCCCTGGTTACCACCAACTGTCACAGGTGAGTGTACATGGTTACCACTGACTGTCACAGGAGGGCTGTCCCTGGGTACCATTGTCACAGGAGGGGTGTCCCTGGTTACCACTGACTGTCACAAGAGGGGTGTCCTTGGTTACCATGGTCGCAGGTGGGTTTCCCTGGTTACCACTGACTGTCAGAGATGCGTGTCCCTGGTTACCACCGACTGTCATATGTGCGTGTCCTGGTAACCACGGTCACAGGAGAGGTGTCCTTGGTTACCAGTGACTGTGGGCAGGGGTGTCCTTGGTTACCATGGTCACAGGTGGTTTCCCTGGTTGCCACCGACTGTCACAGGAGGGCTGTCCCTGGGTACCATTGTCACAGGAGGGGTGTCCTTGGTTACCACTGGCACAGGAGGTGTGTCCCTGGTTACCACTGACTGTCACAGGAGGGGTGTCCTTGGGTACCATGGTTGCAGGTGGGTTTCCCTGTTTACCACTGACTGTCAGAGATGCGTGTCCCTGGTTACCACCGACTGTCATATGTGCGTGTCCTGGTAACCACGGTCACAGGAGAGGTGTCCTTGGTTACGAGTGACTGTGGGTAGGGGTGTCCTTGGTTACCATGGTCACAGGTGGTTTTCCCTGGTTACCACCGACTGTCACAGGAGGGCTGTCCCTGGGTACCATTGTCACAGGAGGGGTGTCCTTGGTTACCACTGGCACAGGAGGTGTATCCCTGGTTACCACTGACTGTCACAGGAGGGGTGTCCTTGGTTAACATGGTAGCAGGTGGGTTTCCCTGGTTACCACTGACTGTCAGAGATGCGTGTCCCTGGTTACCACCGACTGTCATATGTGCGTGTCCCTGGTAGCCACGGTCACAGGAGAGGTGTCCGTGGTTACCAGTGACTGTCACAGTAGGTGTGTCCTTGGTTACCATGGTCACAGGTGGGTTTCCCTGGTTACCACCGACTGTCAGAGATGCGTGTCCCTGATTACCACCGACTGTCACAGGCCGGTGTCACTGGGCACTGTGAATGTCACAGGTGGGTTTCCCTGGTTACCACTGACTGTCACAGGAGGGCTGTCCCTGGGTACCATTGTCACAGGAGGGGTGTCCTTGGTTACCATGGTCACAGGTGGGTTTCCCTGGTTACCACCGACTGTCACAGGAGGGCTGTCCCTGGGTACCATTGTGACAGGAGGGGTGTCCTTGGTTACCAATGGCACAGGTGGGTTTCCCTGGTTACCACTGACTGTCAGAGTTGCGTGTCCCTGGTTACCACCGACTGTCATATGTGCGTGTCCTGGTAACCACGGTCACAGGAGAGGTGTCCTTGGTTACGAGTGACTGTGGGTAGGGGTGTCCTTGGTTACCATGGTCACAGGTTGTTTTCCCTGGTTACCACCGACTGTCACAGGAGGGCTGTCCCTGGGTACCATTGTAACAGGAGGGGTGTCCTTGGTTACCACTGGCACAGGAGGTGTGTCCCTGGTTACCACTGACTGTCACAGGAGGGGTGTCCTTGGTTAACATGGTCGCAGGTGGGTTTCCCTGGTTACCACTGACTGTCAGAGATGCGTGTCCCTGGTTACCACCGACTGTCATATGTGCGTGTCCCTGGTAGCCACGGTCACAGGAGAGGTGTCCGTGGTTACAAGTGACTGTCACAGTAGGTGTGTCCTTGGTTACCATGGTCACAGGTGGGTTTCCCTGGTTACCACCGACTGTCAGAGATGCGTGTCCCTGATTACCACCGACTGTCACAGGCCGGTGTCCCTGGGCACTGTGAATGTCACAGGTGGGTTTCCCTGGTTACCACCGACTGTCAGAGATGCGTGTCCCTGGTTACCACCGACTGTCACAGGCCGGTGTCCCTGGGAAATGGGAATGTCACAGGTGGGTTTCCCTGGTTACCACCGACTGTCACAGGTGAGTGTACATGGTTACCACTGACTGTCACAGGAGGGCTGTCCCTGGGTACCATTGTGACAGGAGGGGTGTCCTTGGTTACCACTGGCACAGGAGGTGTGTCCCTGGTTACCACTGACTGTCACAGGAGGGGTGTCCTTGGGTACCATGGTCGCAGGTGGGTTTCCCTGGTTATCACTGACTGTCAGAGATGCGTGTCCCTGGTTACCACCGACTGTCATATGTGCGTGTCCTGGTAACCACGGTCACAGGAGAGGTGTCCTTGGTTACCAGTGATTGTGGGTAGTGGTGTCTTTGGTTACCATGGTCACAGGTGGGTTACCCTGGTTACCACCGACTGTCACAGTAGTGCTGTCCCTGGGTACTATTGTCACAGGAGGGGTGTCCTTGGTTACCGTGGTCACAGGTGGGTTTCCCTGGTTACCACCGACTGTCAGAGATGCGTGTCCCTGGTAACCATGGTCACAGGAGAGGTGTCCTTGGTTACCAGTGACTGTGGGTAGGGGTGTCCTTGGTTACCATGGTCACAGGTGGGTTTCCCTCGTTACCACCGACTGTCACAGGAGGGCTGTCCATGGATACCATTGTCACAGGAGGGGTGTCCTTGGTTACCATGGTCACAGGTGAATTTCCCTGGTTACCACCGACTGTCAGAAATACGTGTCCCTGGTTACCACCGACTGTCACAGGCAGGTGTCCCTGGGCACTGTGAATGTCACAGGTGGGTTTCCCTGGTTACCACCGACTGTCACAGTTGAGTGTACATGGTTACCACTGACTGTCACAGGAGGGCTGTCCATGGATACCATTGTCACAGGAGGGGTGTCCTTGGTTACCATGGTCACAGGTGGGTTTCCCTGGTTACCACCGACTGTCAGAGATGCGTCTCCCTGGTTACCACCGACTGTCACAGGCCGGTGTCCCTGGGCACTGTGAATGTCACAGGTGGGTTTCCCTGGTTACCACCAACTGTCACAGGTGAGTGTACATGGTTACCACTGACTGTCACAGGAGGGCTGTCCCTGGGTACCATTGTGACAGGAGGGGTGTCCTTGGTTACCAATGGCACAGGTGGGTTTCCCTGGTTACCACTGACTGTCAGAGTTGCGTGTCCCTGGTTACCACCGACTGTCATATGTGCGTGTCCTGGTAACCACGGTCACAGGAGAGGTGTCCTTGGTTACGAGTGACTGTGGGTAGGGGTGTCCTTGGTTACCATGGTCACAGGTTGTTTTCCCTGGTTACCACCGACTGTCACAGGAGGGCTGTCCCTGGGTACCATTGTAACAGGAGGGGTGTCCTTGGTTACCACTGGCACAGGAGGTGTGTCCCTGGTTACCACTGACTGTCACAGGAGGGGTGTCCTTGGTTAACATGGTCGCAGGTGGGTTTCCCTGGTTACCACTGACTGTCAGAGATGCGTGTCCCTGGTTACCACCGACTGTCATATGTGCGTGTCCCTGGTAGCCACGGTCACAGGAGAGGTGTCCGTGGTTACAAGTGACTGTCACAGTAGGTGTGTCCTTGGTTACCATGGTCACAGGTGGGTTTCCCTGGTTACCACCGACTGTCAGAGATGCGTGTCCCTGATTACCACCGACTGTCACAGGCCGGTGTCCCTGGGCACTGTGAATGTCACAGGTGGGTTTCCCTGGTTACCACCGACTGTCACAGGAGGGCTGTCCCTGGGTACCATTGTCACAGGAGGGGTGTCCTTGGTTACCATGGTCACAGGTGGGTTTCCCTGGTTACCACCGACTGTCACAGGAGGGCTGTCCCTGGGTACCATTGTGACAGCAGGGGTGTCCTTGGTTACCACTGGCACAGGAGGTGTGTCCCTGGTTACCACTGACTGTCACAGGAGGGGTGTCCTTGGTTACCATGGTCGCAGGTGGGTTTCCCTGGTTACCACTGACTGTCAGAGATGCGTGTCCCTGGTTACCACCGACTGTCATATATGCGTGTCCCTGGTAACCACGGTCACAGGAGAGGTGTCCGTGGTTAGCAGTGACTGTCACAGTAGGTGGGTCCTTGGTTTCCATGGCGACAGGTGGGTTTCCCTGGTTACCACCGACTGTCAGAGATGCGTGTCCCTGGTTACCACCGACTGTCACAGGCCGGTGTCCCTGGGAAATGTGAATGTCACAGGTGGGTTTCCCTGGTTACCACCGACTGTCACAAGTGAGTGTACATGGTTACCACTGACTGTCACAGGAGGGCTGTCCCTGGGTACCATTGTGACAGGAGGGGTGTCCTTGGTTACCACTGGCACAGGAGGTGTGTCCCTGGTTACCACTGACTGTCACAGGAGGGGTGACCTTGGGTACCATGGTCGCAGGTGGGTTTCCCTGGTTATCACTGACTGTCAGAGATGCGTGTCCCTGGTTACCACCGACTGTCATATGTGCGTGTCCTGGTAACCACGGTCACAGGAGAGGTGTCCTTGGTTACCAGTGACTGTGGGTAGGGGTGTCCTTGGTTACCATGGTCACAGGTGTGTTTCCCTGGTTACCACCGACTGTCACAGGAGGGCTGTCCCTGGGTCCCATTGTCACAGGAGGGGTGTCCTTGGTTACCATGGTCACAGGTGGGTTTCCCTGGTTACCACCGACTGTCAGAGATGCGTCTCCCTGGTTACCACCGACTGTTACAGGCCGCTGTCCCTGGGCACTGTGAATGTCACAGGTGGGTTTCCCTGGTTACCACCGACTGTCACAGGTGAGTGTACATGGTTACCACTGACTGTCACAGGAGGGCTGTCCCTGGGTACCATTGTGACAGGAGGGGTGTCCTTGGTTACCACTGGCACAGGAGGTGTTTGCCTGGTTACCACTGACTGTCACAGGAGGGGTGTCCTTGGTTACCATGATCGCAGGTGGGTTTCCCTGGTTACCACTGACTGTCAGAGATGCGTGTCCCTGGTTACCACCGACTGTCATATGTGCGTGTCCTGGTAACCACGGTCACAGGAGAGGTGTACTTGGTTACCAGTGACTGTGGGTAGGGGTGTCCTTGGTTACCATGGTCACAGGTGGGTTACCCTGGTTACCACCGACTGTCACAGGAGTGCTGTCCCTGGGTACTATTGTCACAGGAGGGGTGTCCTTGGTTACCGTGGTCACAGGTGGGTTTCCCTGGTTACCAACGACTGTCAGAGATGCGTGTCCCTGGTAACCATGGTCACAGGAGAGGTGTCCTTGGTTACCAGTGACTGTGGGTAGGGGTGTCCTTGGTTACCATGGTCACAGGTGGGTTTCCCTCGTTACCACCGACTGTCAGAAATACGTGTCCCTGGTTACCACCGACTGTCACAGGCAGGTGTCCCTGGGCACTGTGAATGTCACAGGTGGGTTTCCCTGGTTACCACCGACTGTCACAGTTGAGTGTACATGGTTACCACTGACTGTCACAGGAGGGCTGTCCATGGATACCATTGTCACAGAAGGGGTGTCCTTCGTTACCATTGTCACAGGTGGGTTTCCCTGGTTACCACCGACTGTCAGAAATACGTGTCCCTGGTTACCACCTACTGTCACAGGCAGGTGTCCCTGGGCACTGTGAATGTCACAGGTGGGTTTCCCTGGTTACCACCAACTGTCACAGTTGAGTGTACATGGTTACCACTGACTGTCACAGGAGGGCTGTCCCTGGATACCATTGTCACAGGAGGGGTGTCCCTGGTTACCACTGACTGTCACAGGAGGGGTGTCCTTGGTTACCATGGTCGCAGGTGGGTTTCCCTGGTTACCACTGACTGTCAGAGATGCGTGTCCCTGGTTACCACCGACTGTCATATGTGCGTGTCCTGGTAACCACGGTCACAGGAGAGGTGTCCTTGGTTACGAGTGACTGCGGGTAGGGGTGTCCTTGTTAAGCATGGTCACAGGTTGTTTTCCCTGGTTACCACCGACTGTCACAGGAGGGCTCTCCCTTGGTACCATTGTCACAGGACGGGTGTCCTTGGTTACCACTGGCACAGGAAGTGTGTCCCTGGTTACCACTGTCACTGGAGGGGTGTCCTTGGTTAACATGGTCACAGGTGGGTTTCCCTGGTTACCACTGACTGTCAGAGATGCGTGTCCCTGGTTACCACCGACTGTCATATGTGCGTGTCCCTGGTAGCCACGGTCACAGGAGAGGTGTCCGTGGTTACCAGTGACTGTCACAGTAGTTGTGTCCTTTGTTACCATGGTCACAGGTGGGTTTCCCTGGTTACCACCGACTGTCAGAGATGCGTGTCCCTGGTTACCACCGACTGTCACAGGCCGGTGTCCCTGGGCACTGTGAATGTCACAGGTGGGTTTCCCTGGTTACCACCGACTGTCACAGGATGGCTGTCCCTGGGTACCATTGTCACAGGAGGGGTGTCCTTGGTTACCATGGTCACAGGTGGGTTTCCCTGGTTACCACCGACTGTCACAGGAGGGCTGTCCCTGGGTACCATTGTCACATGAGGGGTGTCCTTGGTTACCATGGTCACAGGTGGGTTTCCCTGGTTACCACCGACTGTCAGAGATGCGTCTCCCTGATAACCACGGTCACAGGAGAGGTGTCCTTGTTTACCAGTGACAGTGGGTAGGGGTGTCCTTGGTTACCATGGTCATAGGTGTGTTTCCCTGGTTACCACCGACTGTCACAGGAGGGCTGTCCCGGGGTACCATTGTCACAGGAGGGGTGTCCTTGGTTACCATGGTCACAGGTGGGTTTCCCTGGTAACCACCGACTGTCACAGGAGGGCTGTCCCTGGGTACCATTGTCACATGAGGGGTGTCCTTGGTTACCATGGTCACAGGTGGGTTTCCCTGGTTACCACCGACTGTCAGAGATGCGTCTCCCTGATAACCACGGTCACAGGAGAGGTGTCCTTGGTTACCAGTGACTGTGGGTAGGGGTGTCCTTGGTTACCACTGGCACAGGAGGTGTGTCCCTGGTTACCACTGACTGTCACAGGAGGGGTGTCCTTGGTTACCATGGTCGCAGGTGGGTTTCCCTGGTTACCACTGACGGTCAGAAATGCGTGTCCCTGGTTACCACCGACTGTCATATGTGCGTGTCCTGGTAAACACGTTCACAGGAGAGGTGTCCTTGGTTACCAGTGACTGTGGGTAGGGGTTTCCTTGGTTAACTTGGTCACAGGTGGTTTTCCCTGGTTACCACTGACTGTCAGAGATGCGTGTCCCTGGTTCCCACCGACTGTCATATGTGCGTGTCCCTGGTAACCACGGTCACAGGAGAGGTGTCCGTGGTTACCAGTGACTGGCACAGTAGGTGTGTCCTTGGTTACCATGGTCACAGGTGGGTTTCCCTGGTTACCACCGACTGTCAGAGATGCGTGTCCCTGGTTACCACCGACTGTCACAGGCCGGTGTCCCTGGGCTCTGTGAATGTCACAGGTGGGTTTCCCTAGTTACCACCGACTGTCACAGTTGAGTGTACATGGTTACCACTGACTGTCACAGGAGGGCTGTCCCTGGGTACCATTGTGACAGGAGGGGTGTCCTTGGTTACCACTGGCACAGGAGGTGTGTCCCTGGTTACCACTGACTGTCACAGGAGGGGTGTCCTTGGTTAACATGGTCGCAGGTGGGTTTCCCTGGTTACCACTGACTGTCAGAGATGCGTGTCCCTGGTTACCACCGACTGTCATATGTGCGTGTCCCTGGTAGCCACGGTCACAGGAGAGGTGTCCGTGGTTACAAGTGACTGTCACAGTAGGTGTGTCCTTGGTTACCATGGTCACAGGTGGGTTTCCCTGGTTACCACCGACTGTCAGAGATGCGTGTCCCTGATTACCACCGACTGTCACAGGCCGGTGTCCCTGGGCACTGTGAATGTCACAGGTGGGTTTCCCTGGTTACCACCGACTGTCAGAGATGCGTGTCCCTGGTTACCACCGACTGTCACAGGCCGGTGTCCCTGGGAAATGGGAATGTCACAGGTGGGTTTCCCTGGTTACCACCGACTGTCACAGGTGAGTGTACATGGTTACCACTGACTGTCACAGGAGGGCTGTCCCTGGGTACCATTGTGACAGGAGGGGTGTCCTTGGTTACCACTGGCACAGGAGGTGTGTCCCTGGTTACCACTGACTGTCACAGGAGGGGTGTCCTTGGGTACCATGGTCGCAGGTGGGTTTCCCTGGTTATCACTGACTGTCAGAGATGCGTGTCCCTGGTTACCACCGACTGTCATATGTGCGTGTCCTGGTAACCACGGTCACAGGAGAGGTGTCCTTGGTTACCAGTGATTGTGGGTAGTGGTGTCTTTGGTTACCATGGTCACAGGTGGGTTACCCTGGTTACCACCGACTGTCACAGTAGTGCTGTCCCTGGGTACTATTGTCACAGGAGGGGTGTCCTTGGTTACCGTGGTCACAGGTGGGTTTCCCTGGTTACCACCGACTGTCAGAGATGCGTGTCCCTGGTAACCATGGTCACAGGAGAGGTGTCCTTGGTTACCAGTGACTGTGGGTAGGGGTGTCCTTGGTTACCATGGTCACAGGTGGGTTTCCCTCGTTACCACCGACTGTCACAGGAGGGCTGTCCATGGATACCATTGTCACAGGAGGGGTGTCCTTGGTTACCATGGTCACAGGTGAATTTCCCTGGTTACCACCGACTGTCAGAAATACGTGTCCCTGGTTACCACCGACTGTCACAGGCAGGTGTCCCTGGGCACTGTGAATGTCACAGGTGGGTTTCCCTGGTTACCACCGACTGTCACAGTTGAGTGTACATGGTTACCACTGACTGTCACAGGAGGGCTGTCCATGGATACCATTGTCACAGGAGGGGTGTCCTTGGTTACCATGGTCACAGGTGGGTTTCCCTGGTTACCACCGACTGTCAGAGATGCGTCTCCCTGGTTACCACCGACTGTCACAGGCCGGTGTCCCTGGGCACTGTGAATGTCACAGGTGGGTTTCCCTGGTTACCACCAACTGTCACAGGTGAGTGTACATGGTTACCACTGACTGTCACAGGAGGGCTGTCCCTGGGTACCATTGTGACAGGAGGGGTGTCCTTGGTTACCAATGGCACAGGTGGGTTTCCCTGGTTACCACTGACTGTCAGAGTTGCGTGTCCCTGGTTACCACCGACTGTCATATGTGCGTGTCCTGGTAACCACGGTCACAGGAGAGGTGTCCTTGGTTACGAGTGACTGTGGGTAGGGGTGTCCTTGGTTACCATGGTCACAGGTTGTTTTCCCTGGTTACCACCGACTGTCACAGGAGGGCTGTCCCTGGGTACCATTGTAACAGGAGGGGTGTCCTTGGTTACCACTGGCACAGGAGGTGTGTCCCTGGTTACCACTGACTGTCACAGGAGGGGTGTCCTTGGTTAACATGGTCGCAGGTGGGTTTCCCTGGTTACCACTGACTGTCAGAGATGCGTGTCCCTGGTTACCACCGACTGTCATATGTGCGTGTCCCTGGTAGCCACGGTCACAGGAGAGGTGTCCGTGGTTACAAGTGACTGTCACAGTAGGTGTGTCCTTGGTTACCATGGTCACAGGTGGGTTTCCCTGGTTACCACCGACTGTCAGAGATGCGTGTCCCTGATTACCACCGACTGTCACAGGCCGGTGTCCCTGGGCACTGTGAATGTCACAGGTGGGTTTCCCTGGTTACCACCGACTGTCACAGGAGGGCTGTCCCTGGGTACCATTGTCACAGGAGGGGTGTCCTTGGTTACCATGGTCACAGGTGGGTTTCCCTGGTTACCACCGACTGTCACAGGAGGGCTGTCCCTGGGTACCATTGTGACAGCAGGGGTGTCCTTGGTTACCACTGGCACAGGAGGTGTGTCCCTGGTTACCACTGACTGTCACAGGAGGGGTGTCCTTGGTTACCATGGTCGCAGGTGGGTTTCCCTGGTTACCACTGACTGTCAGAGATGCGTGTCCCTGGTTACCACCGACTGTCATATATGCGTGTCCCTGGTAACCACGGTCACAGGAGAGGTGTCCGTGGTTAGCAGTGACTGTCACAGTAGGTGGGTCCTTGGTTTCCATGGCGACAGGTGGGTTTCCCTGGTTACCACCGACTGTCAGAGATGCGTGTCCCTGGTTACCACCGACTGTCACAGGCCGGTGTCCCTGGGAAATGTGAATGTCACAGGTGGGTTTCCCTGGTTACCACCGACTGTCACAGGTGAGTGTACATGGTTACCACTGACTGTCACAGGAGGGCTGTCCCTGGGTACCATTGTGACAGGAGGGGTGTCCTTGGTTACCACTGGCACAGGAGGTGTGTCCCTGGTTACCACTGACTGTCACAGGAGGGGTGACCTTGGGTACCATGGTCGCAGGTGGGTTTCCCTGGTTATCACTGACTGTCAGAGATGCGTGTCCCTGGTTACCACCGACTGTCATATGTGCGTGTCCTGGTAACCACGGTCACAGGAGAGGTGTCCTTGGTTACCAGTGACTGTGGGTAGGGGTGTCCTTGGTTACCATGGTCACAGGTGTGTTTCCCTGGTTACCACCGACTGTCACAGGAGGGCTGTCCCTGGGTCCCATTGTCACAGGAGGGGTGTCCTTGGTTACCATGGTCACAGGTGGGTTTCCCTGGTTACCACCGACTGTCAGAGATGCGTCTCCCTGGTTACCACCGACTGTTACAGGCCGCTGTCCCTGGGCACTGTGAATGTCACAGGTGGGTTTCCCTGGTTACCACCGACTGTCACAGGTGAGTGTACATGGTTACCACTGACTGTCACAGGAGGGCTGTCCCTGGGTACCATTGTGACAGGAGGGGTGTCCTTGGTTACCACTGGCACAGGAGGTGTTTGCCTGGTTACCACTGACTGTCACAGGAGGGGTGTCCTTGGTTACCATGATCGCAGGTGGGTTTCCCTGGTTACCACTGACTGTCAGAGATGCGTGTCCCTGGTTACCACCGACTGTCATATGTGCGTGTCCTGGTAACCACGGTCACAGGAGAGGTGTACTTGGTTACCAGTGACTGTGGGTAGGGGTGTCCTTGGTTACCATGGTCACAGGTGGGTTACCCTGGTTACCACCGACTGTCACAGGAGTGCTGTCCCTGGGTACTATTGTCACAGGAGGGGTGTCCTTGGTTACCGTGGTCACAGGTGGGTTTCCCTGGTTACCAACGACTGTCAGAGATGCGTGTCCCTGGTAACCATGGTCACAGGAGAGGTGTCCTTGGTTACCAGTGACTGTGGGTAGGGGTGTCCTTGGTTACCATGGTCACAGGTGGTTTTCCCTCGTTACCACCGACTGTCAGAAATACGTGTCCCTGGTTACCACCGACTGTCACAGGCAGGTGTCCCTGGGCACTGTGAATGTCACAGGTGGGTTTCCCTGGTTACCACCGACTGTCACAGTTGAGTGTACATGGTTACCACTGACTGTCACAGGAGGGCTGTCCATGGATACCATTGTCACAGAAGGGGTGTCCTTCGTTACCATTGTCACAGGTGGGTTTCCCTGGTTACCACCGACTGTCAGAAATACGTGTCCCTGGTTACCACCTACTGTCACAGGCAGGTGTCCCTGGGCACTGTGAATGTCACAGGTGGGTTTCCCTGGTTACCACCAACTGTCACAGTTGAGTGTACATGGTTACCACTGACTGTCACAGGAGGGCTGTCCCTGGATACCATTGTCACAGGAGGGGTGTCCCTGGTTACCACTGACTGTCACAGGAGGGGTGTCCTTGGTTACCATGGTCGCAGGTGGGTTTCCCTGGTTACCACTGACTGTCAGAGATGCGTGTCCCTGGTTACCACCGACTGTCATATGTGCGTGTCCTGGTAACCACGGTCACAGGAGAGGTGTCCTTGGTTACGAGTGACTGCGGGTAGGGGTGTCCTTGTTAAGCATGGTCACAGGTTGTTTTCCCTGGTTACCACCGACTGTCACAGGAGGGCTCTCCCTTGGTACCATTGTCACAGGACGGGTGTCCTTGGTTACCACTGGCACAGGAAGTGTGTCCCTGGTTACCACTGACTGTCACTGGAGGGGTGTCCTTGGTTAACATGGTCACAGGTGGGTTTCCCTGGTTACCACTGACTGTCAGAGATGCGTGTCCCTGGTTACCACCGACTGTCATATGTGCGTGTCCCTGGTAGCCACGGTCACAGGAGAGGTGTCCGTGGTTACCAGTGACTGTCACAGTAGTTGTGTCCTTTGTTACCATGGTCACAGGTGGGTTTCCCTGGTTACCACCGACTGTCAGAGATGCGTGTCCCTGGTTACCACCGACTGTCACAGGCCGGTGTCCCTGGGCACTGTGAATGTCACAGGTGGGTTTCCCTGGTTACCACCGACTGTCACAGGATGGCTGTCCCTGGGTACCATTGTCACAGGAGGGGTGTCCTTGGTTACCATGGTCACAGGTGGGTTTCCCTGGTTACCACCGACTGTCACAGGAGGGCTGTCCCTGGGTACCATTGTCACATGAGGGGTGTCCTTGGTTACCATGGTCACAGGTGGGTTTCCCTGGTTACCACCGACTGTCAGAGATGCGTCTCCCTGATAACCACGGTCACAGGAGAGGTGTCCTTGTTTACCAGTGACAGTGGGTAGGGGTGTCCTTGGTTACCATGGTCACAGGTGTGTTTCCCTGGTTACCACCGACTGTCACAGGAGGGCTGTCCCGGGGTACCATTGTCACAGGAGGGGTGTCCTTGGTTACCATGGTCACAGGTGGGTTTCCCTGGTAACCACCGACTGTCACAGGAGGGCTGTCCCTGGGTACCATTGTCACATGAGGGGTGTCCTTGGTTACCATGGTCACAGGTGGGTTTCCCTGGTTACCACCGACTGTCAGAGATGCGTCTCCCTGATAACCACGGTCACAGGAGATGTGTCCTTGTTTACCAGTGACAGTGGGTAGGGGTGTCCTTGGTTACCATGGTCACAGGTGGGTTTCCCTGGTTACAACCGACTGTCAGAGATGCGTCTCCCTGGTTACCACCGACTGTCACAGGCCGGTATCCCTGGGCACTGTGAATGTCACAGGTGGGTTTCCCTGGTTACCACCGACTGTCAGAGATGCGTCTCCCTGATAACCACGGTCACAGGAGAGGTGTCCTTGGTTACCAGTGACTGTGGGTAGGGGTGTCCTTGGTTACCACTGGCACAGGAGGTGTGTCCCTGGTTACCACTGACTGTCACAGGAGGGGTGTCCTTGGTTACCATGGTCGCAGGTGGGTTTCCCTGGTTACCACTGACGGTCAGAAATGCGTGTCCCTGGTTACCACCGACTGTCATATGTGCGTGTCCTGGTAAACACGTTCACAGGAGAGGTGTCCTTGGTTACCAGTGACTGTGGGTAGGGGTTTCCTTGGTTAACTTGGTCACAGGTGGTTTTCCCTGGTTACCACTGACTGTCAGAGATGCGTGTCCCTGGTTCCCACCGACTGTCATATGTGCGTGTCCCTGGTAACCACGGTCACAGGAGAGGTGTCCGTGGTTACCAGTGACTGGCACAGTAGGTGTGTCCTTGGTTACCATGGTCACAGGTGGGTTTCCCTGGTTACCACCGACTGTCAGAGATGCGTGTCCCTGGTTACCACCGACTGTCACAGGCCGGTGTCCCTGGGCTCTGTGAATGTCACAGGTGGGTTTCCCTAGTTACCACCGACTGTCACAGTTGAGTGTACATGGTTACCACTGACTGTCACAGGAGGGCTGTCCCTGGGTACCATTGTGACAGGAGGGGTGTCCTTGGTTACCACTGGCACAGGAGGTGTGTCCCTGGTTACCACTGACTGTCACAGGAGGGGTGACCTTGGGTACCATGGTCGCAGGTGGGTTTCCCTGGTTATCACTGACTGTCAGAGATGCGTGTCCCTGGTTACCACCGACTGTCATATGTGCGTGTCCTGGTAACCACGGTCACAGGAGAGGTGTCCTTGGTTACCAGTGACTGTGGGTAGGGGTGTCCTTGGTTACCATGGTCACAGGTGTGTTTCCCTGGTTACCACCGACTGTCACAGGAGGGCTGTTCCTGGGTCCCATTGTCACAGGAGGGGTGTCCTTGGTTACCATGGTCACAGGTGGGTTTCCCTGGTTACCACCGACTGTCAGAGATGCGTCTCCCTGGTTACCACCGACTGTCACAGGCCGGTGTCCCTGGGCACTGTGAATGTCACAGGTGGGTTTCCCTGGTTACCACCGACTGTCACAGGTGAGTGTACATTGTTACCACTGACTGTCACAGGAGGGCTGTCCCTGGGTACCATTGTGACAGGAGGGGTGTCCTTGGTTACCACTGGCACAGGAGGTGTTTGCCTGGTTACCACTGACTGTCACAGGAGGGGTGTCCTTGGTTACCATGATCGCAGGTGGGTTTCCCTGGTTACCACTGACTGTCAGAAATGCCTGTCCCTGGTTACCACCGACTGTCATATGTGCGTGTCCTGGTAACCACGGTCACAGGAGAGGTGTACTTGGTTACCAGTGACTGTGGGTAGGGGTGTCCTTGGTTACCATGGTCACAGGTGGGTTACCCTGGTTACCACCGACTGTCACAGGAGTGCTGTCCCTGGGTACTATTGTCACAGGAGGGGTGTCCTTGGTTACCGTGGTCACAGGTGGGTTTCCCTGGTTACCAACGACTGTCAGAGATGCGTGTCCCTGGTAACCATGGTCACAGGAGAGGTGTCCTTGGTTACCACTGACTGTGGGTAGGGGTGTCCTTGGTTACCATGGTCACAGGTGGGTTTCCCTCGTTACCACCGACTGTCAGAAATACGTGTCCCTGGTTACCACCGACTGTCACAGGCAGGTGTCCCTGGGCACTGTGAATGTCACAGGTGGGTTTCCCTGGTTACCACCGACTGTCACAGTTGAGTGTACATGGTTACCACTGACTGTCACAGGAGGGCTGTCCATGGATACCATTGTCACAGAAGGGGTGTCCTTCGTTACCATGGTCACAGGTGGGTTTCCCTGGTTACCACCGACTGTCAGAAATACGTGTCCCTGGTTACCACCGACTGTCACAGGCAGGTGTCCCTGGGCACTGTGAATGTCACAGGTGGGTTTCCCTGGTTACCACCGACTGTCAGAGATGCGTCTCCCTGATAACCACGGTCACAGGAGATGTGTCCTTGGTTACCAGTGACTGTGGGTACGGGTGTCCTTGGTTACCATGGTCACAGGTGTGTTTCCCTGGTTACCACCGACTGTCACAGGAGGGCTGTCCCTGGGTACCATTGTCACAGGAGGGGTGTCCCTGGTTACCACTGACTGTCACAGGAGGGGTGTCCTTGGTTACCATGGTCGCAGGTGGGTTTCCCTGGTTTCCACTGACTGTCAGAGATGCGTGTCCCTGGTTACCACCGACTGTCATATGTGCGTGTCCTGGTAACCACGGTCACAGGAGAGGTGTCCTTGGTTACCAGTGACTGTGGGCAGGGGTGTTCTTGGTTACCATGGTCACAGGTGGTTTTCCCTGGTTGCCACCGACTGTCACAGGAGGGCTGTCCCTGGGTACCATTGTCACAGGAGGGGTGTCCTTGGTTACCACTGGCACAGGAGGTGTGTCCCTGGTTACCACTGACTGTCACAGGAGGGGTGTCCTTGGGTACCATGGTCGCAGGTGGGTTTCCCTGGTTACCACTGACTGTCAGAGATGCGTGTCCCTGGTTACCACCGACTGTCATATGTGCGTGTCCTGGTAACCACGGTCACAGGAGAGGTGTCCTTGGTTACGAGTGACTGTGGGTAGGGGTGTCCTTGGTTACCATTGTCACAGGTGGTTTTCCCTGGTTACCACCGACTGTCACAGGAGGGCTGTCCCTGGGTACCATTGTCACAGGAGGGGTGTCCTTGGTTACCACTGGCACAGGAGGTGTGTCCCTGGTTACCACTGACTGTCACAGGAGGGGTGTCCTTGGTTAATATGGTCGCAGGTGGGTTTCCCTGGTTACCACTGACTGTCAGAGATGCGTGTCCCTGGTTACCACCGACTGTCATATGTGCGTGTCCCTGGTAGCCACGGTCACAGGAGAGGTGTCCGTGGTTACCAGTGACTGTCACAGTAGGTGTGTCCTTGGTTACCATGGTCATAGGTGGGTTTCCCTGGTTACCACCGACTGTCAGAGATGCGTGTCCCTGATTACCACCGACTGTCACAGGCCGGTGTCCCTGGGCACTGTGAATGTCACAGGTGGGTTTCCCTGGTTACCACCGACTGTCACAGGAGGGCTGTCCCTGGGTACCATTGTCACAGGAGGGGTGTCCTTGGTTACCACTGGCAAAGGAGGTGTGTCCCTGGTTACCACTGACTGTCACAGGAGGGGTGTCCTTGGGTACCATGGTCGCAGGTGGGTTTCCCTGGTTATCACTGACTGTCAGAGATGCGTGTCCCTGGTTACCACCGACTGTCATATGTGCGTGTCCTGGTAACCACGGTCACAGGAGAGGTGTCCTTGGTTACCAGTGACTGTGGGTAGTGGTGTCTTTGGTTACCATGGTCACAGGTGGGTTACCCTGGTTACCACCGACTGTCACAGTAGTGCTGTCCCTGGGTACTATTGTCACAGGAGGGGTGTCCTTGGTTACCGTGGTCACAGGTGGGTTTCCCTGGTTACCACCGACTGTCACAGGAGGGCTGTCCCTGGGTACCATTGTCACAGGAGGGGTGTCCTTGGTTACCATGGTCACAGGTGGGTTTCCCTGGTTACCACCGACTGTCACAGGAGGGCTGTCCCTGGGTACCATTGTGACAGGAGGGGTGTCCTTGGTTACCACTGGCACAGGAGGTGTGTCCCTGGTTACCACTGACTGTCACAGGAGGGGTGTCCTTGGTTACCATGGTCGCAGGTGGGTTTCCCTGGTTACCACTGACTGTCAGAGATGCGTGTCCCTGGTTACCACCGACTGTCATATATGCGTGTCCCTGGTAACCACGGTCACAGGAGAGGTGTCCGTGGTTAGCAGTGACTGTCACAGTAGGTGGGTCCTTGGTTTCCATGGCGACAGGTGGGTTTCCCTGGTTACCACCGACTGTCAGAGATGCGTGTCCCTGGTTACCACCGACTGTCACAGGCCGGTGTCCCAGGGAAATGTGAATGTCACAGGTGGGTTTCCCTGGTTACCACCGACTGTCACAGGTGAGTGTACATGGTTACCACTGACTGTCACAGGAGGGCTGTCCCTGGGTACCATTGTGACAGGAGGGGTGTCCTTGGTTACCACTGGCACAGGAGGTGTGTCCCTGGTTACCACTGACTGTCACAGGAGGGGTGACCTGGGGTACCATGGTCGCAGGTGGGTTTCCCTGGTTATCACTGACTGTCAGAGATGCGTGTCCCTGGTTACCACCGACTGTCATATGTGCGTGTCCTGGTAACCACGGTCACAGGAGAGGTGTCCTTGGTTACCAGTGACTGTGGGTAGGGGTGTCTTTGGTTACCATGGTCACAGGTGTTTTTCCCTGGTTACCACCGACTGTCACAGGAGGGCTGTTCCTGGGTCCCATTGTCAGAGGAGGGGTGTCCTTGGTTACCATGGTCACAGGTGGGTTTCCCTGGTTACCACCGACTGTCAGAGATGCGTCTCCCTGGTTACCACCGACTGTCACAGGCCGGTGTCCCTGGGCACTGTGAATGTCACAGGTGGGTTTCCCTGGTTACCACCGACTGTCACAGGTGAGTGAACATGGTTACCACTGACTGTCACAGGAGGGCTGTCCCTGGGTACCATTGTGACAGGAGGGGTGTCCTTGGTTACCACTGGCACAGGAGGTGTTTGCCTGGTTACCACTGACTGTCACAGGAGGGGTGTCCTTGGTTACCATGATCACAGGTGGGTTTCCCTGGTTACCACTGACTGTCAGAAATGCCTTTCCCTGGTTACCACCGACTGTCATATGTGCGTGTCCTGGTAACCACGGTCACAGGAGAGGTGTACTTGGTTACCAGTGACTGTGGGTAGGGGTGTCCTTGGTTACCATGGTCACAGGTGGGTTACCCTGGTTACCACCGACTGTCACAGGAGTGCTGTCCCTGGGTACTATTGTCACAGGAGGGGTGTCCTTGGTTACCGTGGTCACAGGTGGGTTTCCCTGGTTACCAACGACTGTCAGAGATGCGTGTCCCTGGTAACCATGGTCACAGGAGGGGTGTCCTTGGTTACCGTGGTCACAGGTGGGTTTCCCTGGTTACCACCGACTGTCAGAGATGCGTGTCCCTGGTAACCATGGTCACAGGAGAGGTGTCCTTGGTTACCAGTGACTGTGGGTAGGGGTGTCCTTGGTTACCATGGTCACAGGTGGGTTTCCCTCGTTACCACCGACTGTCACAGGAGGGCTGTCCATGGATACCATTGTCACAGGAGGGGTGTCCTTGGTTACCATGGTCACAGGTGGGTTTCCCTGGTTACCACCGACTGTCAGAGATGCGTCTCCCTGGTTACCACCGACTGTCACAGGCCGGTGTCCCTGGGCACTGTGAATGTCACAGGTGGGTTTCCCTGGTTACCACCAACTGTCACAGGTGAGTGTACATGGTTACCACTGACTGTCACAGGAGGGCTGTCCCTGGGTACCATTGTGACAGCAGGGGAGTCCTTGGTTACCACTGGCACAGGAAGTGTGTCCCTGGTTACCACTGACTGTCACAGGAGGGGTGTCCTTGGTTACCATGGTCGCAGGTGGGTTTCCCTGGTTACCACTGACTGTCAGAGATGCGTGTCCCTGGTTACCACCGACTGTCATATATGCGTGTCCCTGGTAACCACGGTCACAGGAGAGGTGTCCGTGGTTAGCAGTGACTGTCACAGTAGGTGGGTCCTTGGTTTCCATGGCGACAGGTGGGTTTCCCTGGTTACCAACGACTGTCAGAGATGCGTGTCCCTGGTTACCACCGACTGTCACAGGCCGGTGTCCCAGGGAAATGTGAATGTCACAGGTGGGTTTCCCTGGTTACCACCGACTGTCACAGGTGAGTGTACATGGTTACCACTGACTGTCACAGGAGGGCTGTCCCTGGGTACCATTGTGACAGGAGGGGTGTCCTTGGTTACCACTGGCACAGGAGGTGTGTCCCTGGTTACCACTGACTGTCACAGGAGGGGTGACCTTGGGTACCATGGTCGCAGGTGGGTTTCCCTGGTTATCACTGACTGTCAGAGATTCGTGTCCCTGGTTACCACCGACTGTCATATGTGCGTGTCCTGGTAACCACGGTCACAGGAGAGGTGTCCTTGGTTACCAGTGACTGCGGGTAGGGGTGTCCTTGGTTACCATGGTCACAGGTGTGTTTCCCTGGTTACCACCGACTGTCACAGGAGGGCTGTTCCTGGGTCCCATTGTCACAGGAGGGGTGTCCTTGGTTACCATGGTCACAGGTGGGTTTCCCTGGTTACCACCGACTGTCAGAGATGCGTCTCCCTGGTTACCACCGACTGTCACAGGCTGGTGTCCCTGGGCACTGTGAATGTCACAGGTGGGTTTCCCTGGTTACCACCGACTGTCACAGGTGAGTGTACATGGTTACCACTGACTGTCACAGGAGGGCTGTCCCTGGGTACCATTGTGACAGGAGGGGTGTCCTTGGTTACCACTGGCACAGGAGGTGTGTCCCTGGTTACCACTGACTGTCACAGGAGGGGTGTCCTTGGGTACCATGGTCGCAGGTGGGTTTCCCTGGTTATCACTGACTGTCAGAGATGCGTGTCCCTGGTTACCACCGACTGTCATATGTGCGTGTCCTGGTAACCACGGTCACAGGAGAGGTGTCCTTGGTTACCAGTGACTGTGGGTAGTGGTGTCTTTGGTTACCATGGTCACAGGTGGGTTACCCTGGTTACCACCGACTGTCACAGTAGTGCTGTCCCTGGGTACTATTGTCACAGGAGGGGTGTCCTTGGTTACCGTGGTCACAGGTGGGTTTCCCTGGTTACCACCGACTGTCAGAGATGCGTGTCCCTGGTAACCATGGTCACAGGAGAGGTGTCCTTGGTTACCAGTGACTGTGGGTAGGGGTGTCCTTGGTTACCATGGTCACAGGTGGGTTTCCCTCGTTACCACCGACTGTCACAGGAGGGCTGTCCATGGATACCATTGTCACAGGAGGGGTGTCCTTGGTTACCATGGTCACAGGTGAATTTCCCTGGTTACCACCGACTGTCAGAAATACGTGTCCCTGGTTACCACCGACTGTCACAGGCAGGTGTCCCTGGGCACTGTGAATGTCACAGGTGGGTTTCCCTGGTTACCACCGACTGTCACAGTTGAGTGTACATGGTTACCACTGACTGTCACAGGAGGGCTGTCCATGGATACCATTGTCACAGGAGGGGTGTCCTTGGTTACCATGGTCACAGGTGGGTTTCCCTGGTTACCACCGACTGTCAGAGATGCGTCTCCCTGGTTACCACCGACTGTCACAGGCCGGTGTCCCTGGGCACTGTGAATGTCACAGGTGGGTTTCCCTGGTTACCACCAACTGTCACAGGTGAGTGTACATGGTTACCACTGACTGTCACAGGAGGGCTGTCCCTGGGTACCATTGTGACAGGAGGGGTGTCCTTGGTTACCAATGGCACAGGTGGGTTTCCCTGGTTACCACTGACTGTCAGAGTTGCGTGTCCCTGGTTACCACCGACTGTCATATGTGCGTGTCCTGGTAACCACGGTCACAGGAGAGGTGTCCTTGGTTACGAGTGACTGTGGGTAGGGGTGTCCTTGGTTACCATGGTCACAGGTTGTTTTCCCTGGTTACCACCGACTGTCACAGGAGGGCTGTCCCTGGGTACCATTGTAACAGGAGGGGTGTCCTTGGTTACCATGGTCACAGGTGGGTTTCCCTGGTTACCACCGACTGTCAGAGATGCGTGTCCCTGATTACCACCGACTGTCACAGGCCGGTGTCCCTGGGCACTGTGAATGTCACAGGTGGGTTTCCCTGGTTACCACCGACTGTCACAGGAGGGCTGTCCCTGGGTACCATTGTCACAGGAGGGGTGTCCTTGGTTACCATGGTCACAGGTGGGTTTCCCTGGTTACCACCGACTGTCACAGGAGGGCTGTCCCTGGGTACCATTGTGACAGCAGGGGTGTCCTTGGTTACCACTGGCACAGGAGGTGTGTCCCTGGTTACCACTGACTGTCACAGGAGGGGTGTCCTTGGTTACCATGGTCGCAGGTGGGTTTCCCTGGTTACCACTGACTGTCAGAGATGCGTGTCCCTGGTTACCACCGACTGTCATATATGCGTGTCCCTGGTAACCACGGTCACAGGAGAGGTGTCCGTGGTTAGCAGTGACTGTCACAGTAGGTGGGTCCTTGGTTTCCATGGCGACAGGTGGGTTTCCCTGGTTACCACCGACTGTCAGAGATGCGTGTCCCTGGTTACCACCGACTGTCACAGGCCGGTGTCCCTGGGAAATGTGAATGTCACAGGTGGGTTTCCCTGGTTACCACCGACTGTCACAGGTGAGTGTACATGGTTACCACTGACTGTCACAGGAGGGCTGTCCCTGGGTACCATTGTGACAGGAGGGGTGTCCTTGGTTACCACTGGCACAGGAGGTGTGTCCCTGGTTACCACTGACTGTCACAGGAGGGGTGACCTTGGGTACCATGGTCGCAGGTGGGTTTCCCTGGTTATCACTGACTGTCAGAGATGCGTGTCCCTGGTTACCACCGACTGTCATATGTGCGTGTCCTGGTAACCACGGTCACAGGAGAGGTGTCCTTGGTTACCAGTGACTGTGGGTAGGGGTGTCCTTGGTTACCATGGTCACAGGTGTGTTTCCCTGGTTACCACCGACTGTCACAGGAGGGCTGTCCCTGGGTCCCATTGTCACAGGAGGGGTGTCCTTGGTTACCATGGTCACAGGTGGGTTTCCCTGGTTACCACCGACTGTCAGAGATGCGTCTCCCTGGTTACCACCGACTGTTACAGGCCGCTGTCCCTGGGCACTGTGAATGTCACAGGTGGGTTTCCCTGGTTACCACCGACTGTCACAGGTGAGTGTACATGGTTACCACTGACTGTCACAGGAGGGCTGTCCCTGGGTACCATTGTGACAGGAGGGGTGTCCTTGGTTACCACTGGCACAGGAGGTGTTTGCCTGGTTACCACTGACTGTCACAGGAGGGGTGTCCTTGGTTACCATGATCGCAGGTGGGTTTCCCTGGTTACCACTGACTGTCAGAGATGCGTGTCCCTGGTTACCACCGACTGTCATATGTGCGTGTCCTGGTAACCACGGTCACAGGAGAGGTGTACTTGGTTACCAGTGACTGTGGGTAGGGGTGTCCTTGGTTACCATGGTCACAGGTGGGTTACCCTGGTTACCACCGACTGTCACAGGAGTGCTGTCCCTGGGTACTATTGTCACAGGAGGGGTGTCCTTGGTTACCGTGGTCACAGGTGGGTTTCCCTGGTTACCAACGACTGTCAGAGATGCGTGTCCCTGGTAACCATGGTCACAGGAGAGGTGTCCTCGGTTACCAGTGACTGTGGGTAGGGGTGTCCTTGGTTACCATGGTCACAGGTGGGTTTCCCTCGTTACCACCGACTGTCAGAAATACGTGTCCCTGGTTACCACCGACTGTCACAGGCAGGTGTCCCTGGGCACTGTGAATGTCACAGGTGGGTTTCCCTGGTTACCACCGACTGTCACAGTTGAGTGTACATGGTTACCACTGACTGTCACAGGAGGGCTGTCCATGGATACCATTGTCACAGAAGGGGTGTCCTTCGTTACCATGGTCACAGGTGGGTTTCCCTGGTTACCACCGACTGTCAGAAATACGTGTCCCTGGTTACCACCTACTGTCACAGGCAGGTGTCCCTGGGCACTGTGAATGTCACAGGTGGGTTTCCCTGGTTACCACCAACTGTCACAGTTGAGTATACATGGTTACCACTGACTGTCACAGGAGGGCTGTCCCTGGATACCATTGTCACAGGAGGGGTGTCCCTGGTTACCACTGACTGTCACAGGAGGGGTGTCCTTGGTTACCATGGTCGCAGGTGGGTTTCCCTGGTTACCACTGACTGTCAGAGATGCGTGTCCCTGGTTACCACCGACTGTCATATGTGCGTGTCCTGGTAACCACGGTCACAGGAGAGGTGTCCTTGGTTACGAGTGACTGCGGGTAGGGGTGTCCTTGTTAAGCATGGTCACAGGTTGTTTTCCCTGGTTACCACCGACTGTCACAGGAGGGCTCTCCCTTGGTACCATTGTCACAGGACGGGTGTCCTTGGTTACCACTGGCACAGGAAGTGTGTCCCTGGTTACCACTGACTGTCACTGGAGGGGTGTCCTTGGTTAACATGGTCACAGGTGGGTTTCCCTGGTTACCACTGACTGTCAGAGATGCGTGTCCCTGGTTACCACCGACTGTCATATGTGCGTGTCCCTGGTAGCCACGGTCACAGGAGAGGTGTCCGTGGTTACCAGTGACTGTCACAGTAGTTGTGTCCTTTGTTACCATGGTCACAGGTGGGTTTCCCTGGTTACCACCGACTGTCAGAGATGCGTGTCCCTGGTTACCACCGACTGTCACAGGCCGGTGTCCCTGGGCACTGTGAATGTCACAGGTGGGTTTCCCTGGTTACCACCGACTGTCACAGGATGGCTGTCCCTGGGTACCATTGTCACAGGAGGGGTGTCCTTGGTTACCATGGTCACAGGTGGGTTTCCCTGGTTACCACCGACTGTCACAGGAGGGCTGTCCCTGGGTACCATTGTCACATGAGGGGTGTCCTTGGTTACCATGGTCACAGGTGGGTTTCCCTGGTTACCACCGACTGTCAGAGATGCGTCTCCCTGATAACCACGGTCACAGGAGAGGTGTCCTTGTTTACCAGTGACAGTGGGTAGGGGTGTCCTTGGTTACCATGGTCACAGGTGTGTTTCCCTGGTTACCACCGACTGTCACAGGAGGGCTGTCCCGGGGTACCATTGTCACAGGAGGGGTGTCCTTGGTTACCATGGTCACAGGTGGGTTTCCCTGGTAACCACCGACTGTCACAGGAGGGCTGTCCCTGGGTACCATTGTCACATGAGGGGTGTCCTTGGTTACCATGGTCACAGGTGGGTTTCCCTGGTTACCACCGACTGTCAGAGATGCGTCTCCCTGATAACCACGGTCACAGGAGATGTGTCCTTGTTTACCAGTGACAGTGGGTAGGGGTGTCCTTGGTTACCATGGTCACAGGTGGGTTTCCCTGGTTACCACCGACTGTCAGAGATGCGTCTCCCTGGTTACCACCGACTGTCACAGGCCGGTGTCCCTGGGCACTGTGAATGTCACAGGTGGGTTTCCCTGGTTACCACCGACTGTCAGAGATGCGTCTCCCTGATAACCACGGTCACAGGAGAGGTGTCCTTGGTTACCAGTGACTGTGGGTAGGGGTGTCCTTGGTTACCACTGGCACAGGAGGTGTGTCCCTGGTTACCACTGACTGTCACAGGAGGGGTGTCCTTGGTTACCATGGTCGCAGGTGGGTTTCCCTGGTTACCACTGACGGTCAGAAATGCGTGTCCCTGGTTACCACCGACTGTCATATGTGCGTGTCCTGGTAAACACGTTCACAGGAGAGGTGTCCTTGGTTACCAGTGACTGTGGGTAGGGGTTTCCTTGGTTAACTTGGTCACAGGTGGTTTTCCCTGGTTACCACTGACTGTCAGAGATGCGTGTCCCTGGTTACCACCGACTGTCATATGTGCGTGTCCCTGGTAACCACGGTCACAGGAGAGGTGTCCGTGGTTACCAGTGACTGGCACAGTAGGTGTGTCCTTGGTTACCATGGTCACAGGTGGGTTTCCCTGGTTACCACCGACTGTCAGAGATGCGTGTCCCTGGTTACCACCGACTGTCACAGGCCGGTGTCCCTGGGCTCTGTGAATGTCACAGGTGGGTTTCCCTAGTTACCACCGACTGTCACAGTTGAGTGTACATGGTTACCACTGACTGTCACAGGAGGGCTGTCCCTGGGTACCATTGTGACAGGAGGGGTGTCCTTGGTTACCACTGGCACAGGAGGTGTGTCCCTGGTTACCACTGACTGTCACAGGAGGGGTGACCTTGGGTACCATGGTCGCAGGTGGGTTTCCCTGGTTATCACTGACTGTCAGAGATGCGTGTCCCTGGTTACCACCGACTGTCATATGTGCGTGTCCTGGTAACCACGGTCACAGGAGAGGTGTCCTTGGTTACCAGTGACTGTGGGTAGGGGTGTCCTTGGTTACCATGGTCACAGGTGTGTTTCCCTGGTTACCACCGACTGTCACAGGAGGGCTGTTCCTGGGTCCCATTGTCACAGGAGGGGTGTCCTTGGTTACCATGGTCACAGGTGGGTTTCCCTGGTTACCACCGACTGTCAGAGATGCGTCTCCCTGGTTACCACCGACTGTCACAGGCCGGTGTCCCTGGGCACTGTGAATGTCACAGGTGGGTTTCCCTGGTTACCACCGACTGTCACAGGTGAGTGTACATTGTTACCACTGACTGTCACAGGAGGGCTGTCCCTGGGTACCATTGTGACAGGAGGGGTGTCCTTGGTTACCACTGGCACAGGAGGTGTTTGCCTGGTTACCACTGACTGTCACAGGAGGGGTGTCCTTGGTTACCATGATCGCAGGTGGGTTTCCCTGGTTACCACTGACTGTCAGAAATGCCTGTCCCTGGTTACCACCGACTGTCATATGTGCGTGTCCTGGTAACCACGGTCACAGGAGAGGTGTCCTTGGTTATCAGTGACTGTGGGTAGGGGTGTCCTTGGTTACCATGGTCACAGGTGGGTTACCCTGGTTACCACCGACTGTCACAGGAGTGCTGTCCCTGGGTACTATTGTCACAGGAGGGGTGTCCTTGGTTACCGTGGTCACAGGTGGGTTTCCCTGGTTACCAACGACTGTCAGAGATGCGTGTCCCTGGTAACCATGGTCACAGGAGAGGTGTCCTTGGTTACCACTGACTGTGGGTAGGGGTGTCCTTGGTTACCATGGTCACAGGTGGGTTTCCCTCGTTACCACCGACTGTCAGAAATACGTGTCCCTGGTTACCACCGACTGTCACAGGCAGGTGTCCCTGGGCACTGTGAATGTCACAGGTGGGTTTCCCTGGTTACCACCAACTGTCACAGTTGAGTGTACATGGTTACCACTGACTGTCACAGGAGGGCTGTCCATGGATACCATTGTCACAGAAGGGGTGTCCTTCGTTACCATGGTCACAGGTGGGTTTCCCTGGTTACCACCGACTGTCAGAAATACGTGTCCCTGGTTACCACCGACTGTCACAGGCAGGTGTCCCTGGGCACTGTGAATGTCACAGGTGGGTTTCCCTGGTTACCACCGACTGTCAGAGATGCGTCTCCCTGATAACCACGGTCACAGGAGATGTGTCCTTGGTTACCAGTGACTGTGGGTACGGGTGTCCTTGGTTACCATGGTCACAGGTGTGTTTCCCTGGTTACCACCGACTGTCACAGGAGGGCTGTCCCTGGGTACCATTGTCACAGGAGGGGTGTCCCTGGTTACCACTGACTGTCACAGGAGGGGTGTCCTTGGTTACCATGGTCGCAGGTGGGTTTCCCTGGTTACCACTGACTGTCAGAGATGCGTGTCCCTGGTTACCACCGACTGTCATATGTGCGTGTCCTGGTAACCACGGTCACAGGAGAGGTGTCCTTGGTTACCAGTGACTGTGGGCAGGGGTGTTCTTGGTTACCATGGTCACAGGTGGTTTTCCCTGGTTGCCACCGACTGTCACAGGAGGGCTGTCCCTGGGTACCATTGTCACAGGAGGGGTGTCCTTGGTTACCACTGGCACAGGAGGTGTGTCCCTGGTTACCACTGACTGTCACAGGAGGGGTGTCCTTGGGTACCATGGTCGCAGGTGGGTTTCCCTGGTTACCACTGACTGTCAGAGATGCGTGTCCCTGGTTACCACCGACTGTCATATGTGCGTGTCCTGGTAACCACGGTCACAGGAGAGGTGTCCTTGGTTACGAGTGACTGTGGGTAGGGGTGTCCTTGGTTACCATTGTCACAGGTGGTTTTCCCTGGTTACCACCGACTGTCACAGGAGGGCTGTCCCTGGGTACCATTGTCACAGGAGGGGTGTCCTTGGTTACCACTGGCACAGGAGGTGTGTCCCTGGTTACCACTGACTGTCACAGGAGGGGTGTCCTTGGTTAACATGGTCGCAGGTGGGTTTCCCTGGTTACCACTGACTGTCAGAGATGCGTGTCCCTGGTTACCACCGACTGTCATATGTGCGTGTCCCTGGTAGCCACGGTCACAGGAGAGGTGTCCGTGGTTACCAGTGACTGTCACAGTAGGTGTGTCCTTGGTTACCATGGTCATAGGTGGGTTTCCCTGGTTACCACCGACTGTCAGAGATGCGTGTCCCTGATTACCACCGACTGTCACAGGCCGGTGTCCCTGGGCACTGTGAATGTCACAGGTGGGTTTCCCTGGTTACCACCGACTGTCACAGGAGGGCTGTCCCTGGGTACCATTGTCACAGGAGGGGTGTCCTTGGTTACCACTGGCACAGGAGGTGTGTCCCTGGTTACCACTGACTGTCACAGGAGGGGTGTCCTTGGGTACCATGGTCGCAGGTGGGTTTCCCTGGTTATCACTGACTGTCAGAGATGCGTGTCCCTGGTTACCACCGACTGTCATATGTGCGTGTCCTGGTAACCACGGTCACAGGAGAGGTGTCCTTGGTTACCAGTGACTGTGGGTAGTGGTGTCTTTGGTTACCATGGTCACAGGTGGGTTACCCTGGTTACCACCGACTGTCACAGTAGTGCTGTCCCTGGGTACTATTGTCACAGGAGGGGTGTCCTTGGTTACCGTGGTCACAGGTGGGTTTCCCTGGTTACCACCGACTGTCACAGGAGGGCTGTCCCTGGGTACCATTGTCACAGGAGGGGTGTCCTTGGTTACCATGGTCACAGGTGGGTTTCCCTGGTTACCACCGACTGTCACAGGAGGGCTGTCCCTGGGTACCATTGTGACAGGAGGGGTGTCCTTGGTTACCACTGGCACAGGAGGTGTGTCCCTGGTTACCACTGACTGTCACAGGAGGGTGTCCTTGGTTACCATGGTCGCAGGTGGGTTTCCCTGGTTACCACTGACTGTCAGAGATGCGTGTCCCTGGTTACCACCGACTGTCATATATGCGTGTCCCTGGTAACCACGGTCACAGGAGAGGTGTCCGTGGTTAGCAGTGACTGTCACAGTAGGTGGGTCCTTGGTTTCCATGGCGACAGGTGGGTTTCCCTGGTTACCACCGACTGTCAGAGATGCGTGTCCCTGGTTACCACCGACTGTCACAGGCCGGTGTCCCAGGGAAATGTGAATGTCACAGGTGGGTTTCCCTGGTTACCACCGACTGTCACAGGTGAGTGTACATGGTTACCACTGACTGTCACAGGAGGGCTGTCCCTGGGTACCATTGTGACAGGAGGGGTGTCCTTGGTTACCACTGGCACAGGAGGTGTGTCCCTGGTTACCACTGACTGTCACAGGAGGGGTGACCTGGGGTACCATGGTCGCAGGTGGGTTTCCCTGGTTATCACTGACTGTCAGAGATGCGTGTCCCTGGTTACCACCGACTGTCATATGTGCGTGTCCTGGTAACCACGGTCACAGGAGAGGTGTCCTTGGTTACCAGTGACTGTGGGTAGGGGTGTCCTTGGTTACCATGGTCACAGGTGTGTTTCCCTGGTTACCACCGACTGTCACATGAGGGCTGTTCCTGGGTCCCATTGTCAGAGGAGGGGTGTCCTTGGTTACCATGGTCACAGGTGGGTTTCCCTGGTTACCACCGACTGTCAGAGATGCGTCTCCCTGGTTACCACCGACTGTCACAGGCCGGTGTCCCTGGGCACTGTGAATGTCACAGGTGGGTTTCCCTGGTTACCACCGACTGTCACAGGTGAGTGAACATGGTTACCACTGACTGTCACAGGAGGGCTGTCCCTGGGTACCATTGTGACAGGAGGGGTGTCCTTGGTTACCACTGGCACAGGAGGTGTTTGCCTGGTTACCACTGACTGTCACAGGAGGGGTGTCCTTGGTTACCATGATCGCAGGTGGGTTTCCCTGGTTACCACTGACTGTCAGAAATGCCTTTCCCTGGTTACCACCGACTGTCATATGTGCGTGTCCTGGTAACCACGGTCACAGGAGAGGTGTACTTGGTTACCAGTGACTGTGGGTAGGGGTGTCCTTGGTTACCATGGTCACAGGTGGGTTACCCTGGTTACCACCGACTGTCACAGGAGTGCTGTCCCTGGGTACTATTGTCACAGGAGGGGTGTCCTTGGTTACCGTGGTCACAGGTGGGTTTCCCTGGTTACCAACGACTGTCAGAGATGCGTGTCCCTGGTAACCATGGTCACAGGAGGGGTGTCCTTGGTTACCGTGGTCACAGGTGGGTTTCCCTGGTTACCACCGACTGTCAGAGATGCGTGTCCCTGGTAACCATGGTCACAGGAGAGGTGTCCTTGGTTACCAGTGACTGTGGGTAGGGGTGTCCTTGGTTACCATGGTCACAGGTGGGTTTCCCTCGTTACCACCGACTGTCACAGGAGGGCTGTCCATGGATACCATTGTCACAGGAGGGGTGTCCTTGGTTACCATTGTCACAGGTGGGTTTCCCTGGTTACCACCGACTGTCAGAAATACGTGTCCCTGGTTACCACCGACTGTCACAGGCAGGTGTCCCTGGGCACTGTGAATGTCACAGGTGGGTTTCCCTGGTTACCACCGACTGTCACAGTTGAGTGTACATGGTTACCACTGACTGTCACAGGACGGCTGTCCATGGATACCATTGTCACAGGAGGGGTGTCCTTGGTTACCATGGTCACAGGTGGGTTTCCCTGGTTACCACCGACTGTCAGAGATGCGTCTCCCTGGTTACCACCGACTGTCACAGGCCGGTGTCCCTGGGCACTGTGAATGTCACAGGTGGGTTTCCCTGGTTACCACCAACTGTCACAGGTGAGTGTACATGGTTACCACTGACTGTCACAGGAGGGCTGTCCCTGGGTACCATTGTGACAGCAGGGGAGTCCTTGGTTACCACTGGCACAGGAGGTGTGTCCCTGGTTACCACTGACTGTCACAGGAGGGGTGTCCTTGGTTACCATGGTCGCAGGTGGGTTTCCCTGGTTACCACCGACTGTCATATATGCGTGTCCCTGGTAACCACGGTCACAGGAGAGGTGTCCGTGGTTAGCAGTGACTGTCACAGTAGGTGGGTCCTTGGTTTCCATGGCGACAGGTGGGTTTCCCTGGTTACCAACGACTGTCAGAGATGCGTGTCCCTGGTTACCACCGACTGTCACAGGCCGGTGTCCCAGGGAAATGTGAATGTCACAGGTGGGTTTCCCTGGTTACCACCGACTGTCACAGGTGAGTGTACATGGTTACCACTGACTGTCACAGGAGGGCTGTCCCTGGGTACCATTGTGACAGGAGGGGTGTCCTTGGTTACCACTGGCACAGGAGGTGTGTCCCTGGTTACCACTGACTGTCACAGGAGGGGTGACCTTGGGTACCATGGTCGCAGGTGGGTTTCCCTGGTTATCACTGACTGTCAGAGATTCGTGTCCCTGGTTACCACCGACTGTCATATGTGCGTGTCCTGGTAACCACGGTCACAGGAGAGGTGTCCTTGGTTACCAGTGACTGTGGGTAGGGGTGTCCTTGGTTACCATGGTCACAGGTGTGTTTCCCTGGTTACCACCGACTGTCACAGGAGGGCTGTTCCTGGGTCCCATTGTCACAGGAGGGGTGTCCTTGGTTACCATGGTCACAGGTGGGTTTCCCTGGTTACCACCGACTGTCAGAGATGCGTCTCCCTGGTTACCACCGACTGTCACAGGCTGGTGTCCCTGGGCACTGTGAATGTCACAGGTGGGTTTCCCTGGTTACCACCGACTGTCACAGGTGAGTGTACATGGTTACCACTGACTGTCACAGGAGGGCTGTCCCTGGGTACCATTGTGACAGGAGGGGTGTCCTTGGTTACCACTGGCACAGGAGGTGTTTGCCTGGTTACCACTGACTGTCACAGGAGGGGTGTCCTTGGTTACCATGATCGCAGGTGGGTTTCCCTGGTTACCACTGACTGTCAGAGATGCCTGTCCCTGGTTACCACTGACTGTCATATGTGCGTGTCCTGGTAACCACGGTCACAGGAGAGGTGTACTTGGTTACCAGTGACTGTGGGTAGGGGTGTCCTTGGTTACCATGGTCACAGGTGGGTTACCCTGGTTACCACCGACTGTCACAGGAGTGCTGTCCCTGGGTACTATTGTCACAGGAGGGGTGTCCTTGGTTACCGTGGTCACAGGTGGGTTTCCCCGGTTACCAACGACTGTCAGAGATGCGTGTCCCTGGTAACCATGGTCACAGGAGAGGTGTCCTTGGTTACCAGTGACTGTGGGTAGGGGTGTCCTTGGTTACCATGGTCACAGGTGGGTTTCCCTCGTTACCACCGACTGTCAGAAATACGTGTCCCTGGTTACCACCGACTGTCACAGGCAGGTGTCCCTGGGCACTGTGAATGTCACAGGTGGGTTTCCCTGGTTACCACCGACTGTCACAGTTGAGTGTACATGGTTACCACTGACTGTCACAGGAGGGCTGTCCATGGATACCATTGTCACAGAAGGGGTGTCCTTCGTTACCATGGTCACAGGTGGGTTTCCCTGGTTACCACCGACTGTCAGAAATAGGTGTCCCTGGTTACCACCGACTGTCACAGGCAGGTGTCCCTGGGCACTGTGAATGTCACAGGTGGGTTTCCCTGGTTACCACCAACTGTCACAGTTGAGTGTACATGGTTACCACTGACTGTCACAGGAGGGCTGTCCCTGGGTACCATTGTCACAGGAGGGGTGTCCCTGGTTACCACTGACTGTCACAGGAGGGGTGTCCTTGGTTACCATGGTCGCAGGTGGGTTTCCCTGGTTACCACTGACTGTCAGAGATGCGTGTCCCTAGTTACCACCGACTGTCATATGTGCGTGTCCTGGTAACCACGGTCACAGGAGAGGTGTCCTTGTTTACCAGTGACTGTGGGCAGGGGTGTCCTTGGTTACCATGGTCACAGGTGGTTTTCCCTGGTTGCCACCGACTGTCACAGGAGGGCTGTCCCTGGGTACCATTGTCACAGGAGGGGTGTCCTTGGTTACCACTGGCACAGGAGGTGTGTCCCTGGTTACCACTGACTGTCACAGGAGGGGTGTCCTTGGGTACCATGGTTGCAGGTGGGTTTCCCTGTTTACCACTGACTGTCAGAGATGCGTGTCCCTGGTTACCACCGACTGTCATATGTGCGTGTCCTGGTAACCACGGTCACAGGAGAGGTGTCCTTGGTTACGAGTGACTGTGGGTAGGGGTGTCCTTGGTTACCATGGTCACAGGTGGTTTTCCCTGGTTACCACCGACTGTCACAGGAGGGCTGTCCCTGGGTAACATTGTCACAGGAGGGGTGTCCTTGGTTACCACTGGCACAGGAGGTGTATCCCTGGTTACCACTGACTGTCACAGGAGGGGTGTCCTTGGTTAACATGGTCGCAGGTGGGTTTCCCTGGTTACCACTGACTGTCAGAGATGCGTGTCCCTGGTTACCACCGACTGTCATATGTGCGTGTCCCTGGTAGCCACGGTCACAGGAGAGGTGTCCGTGGTTACCAGTGACTGTCACAGTAGGTGTGTCCTTGGTTACCATGGTCACAGGTGGGTTTCCCTGGTTACCACCGACTGTCAGAGATGCGTGTCCCTGATTACCACCGACTGTCACAGGCCGGTGTCACTGGGCACTGTGAATGTCACAGGTGGGTTTCCCTGGTTACCACTGACTGTCACAGGAGGGCTGTCCCTGGGTACCATTGTCACAGGAGGGGTGTCCTTGGTTACCATGGTCACAGGTGGGTTTCCCTGGTTACCACCGACTGTCACAGGAGGGCTGTCCCTGGGTACCATTGTGACAGGAGGGGTGTCCTTGGTTACCACTGGCACAGGAGGTGTGTCCCTGGTTACCACTGACTGTCACAGGAGGGGTGTCCTTGGTTACCATGGTCGCAGGTGGGTTTCCCTGGTTACCACTGACTGTCAGAGATGCGTGTCCCTGGTTACCACCGACTGTCATATATGCGTGTCCCTGGTAACCACAGTCAGAGGAGAGGTGTCCGTGGTTAGCAGTGACTGTCAAAGTAGGTGGGTCCTTGGTTTCCATGGCGACAGGTGGGTTTCCCTGGTTACCACCGACTGTCAGAGATGCGTGTCCCTGGTTACCACCGACTGTCACAGGCCGGTGTCCCTGGGAAATGGGAATGTCACAGGTGGGTTTCCCTGGTTACCACCGACTGTCACAGGTGAGTGTACATGGTTACCACTGACTGTCACAGGAGGGCTGTCCCTGGGTACCATTGTGACAGGAGGGGTGTCCTTGGTTACCACTGGCACAGGAGGTGTGTCCCTGGTTACCACTGACTGTCACAGGAGGGGTGTCCTTGGGTACCATGGTCGCAGGTGGGTTTCCCTGGTTATCACTGACTGTCAGAGATGCGTGTCCCTGGTTACCACCGACTGTCATATGTGCGTGTCCTGGTAACCACGGTCACAGGAGAGGTGTCCTTGGTTACCAGTGACTGTGGGTAGTGGTGTCTTTGGTTACCATGGTCACAGGTGGGTTACCCTGGTTACCACCGACTGTCACAGTAGTGCTGTCCCTGGGTACTATTGTCACAGGAGGGGTGTCCTTGGTTACCGTGGTCACAGGTGGGTTTCCCTGGTTACCACCGACTGTCAGAGATGCGTGTCCCTGGTAACCATGGTCACAGGAGAGGTGTCCTTGGTTACCAGTGACTGTGGGTAGGGGTGTCCTTGGTTACCATGGTCACAGGTGGGTTTCCCTCGTTACCACCGACTGTCACAGGAGGGCTGTCCATGGATACCATTGTCACAGGAGGGGTGTCCTTGGTTACCATGGTCACAGGTGAATTTCCCTGGTTACCACCGACTGTCAGAAATACGTGTCCCTGGTTACCACCGACTGTCACAGGCAGGTGTCCCTGGGCACTGTGAATGTCACAGGTGGGTTTCCCTGGTTACCACCGACTGTCAGAGATGCGTCTCCCTGATAACCACGGTCACAGGAGAGGTGTCCTTGTTTACCAGTGACAGTGGGTAGGGGTGTCCTTGGTTACCATGGTCACAGGTGTGTTTCCCTGGTTACCACCGACTGTCACAGGAGGGCTGTCCCGGGGTACCATTGTCACAGGAGGGGTGTCCTTGGTTACCATGGTCACAGGTGGGTTTCCCTGGTAACCACCGACTGTCACAGGAGGGCTGTCCCTGGGTACCATTGTCACATGAGGGGTGTCCTTGGTTACCATGGTCACAGGTGGGTTTCCCTGGTTACCACCGACTGTCAGAGATGCGTCTCCCTGATAACCACGGTCACAGGAGATGTGTCCTTGTTTACCAGTGACAGTGGGTAGGGGTGTCCTTGGTTACCATGGTCACAGGTGGGTTTCCCTGGTTACAACCGACTGTCAGAGATGCGTCTCCCTGGTTACCACCGACTGTCACAGGCCGGTGTCCCTGGGCACTGTGAATGTCACAGGTGGGTTTCCCTGGTTACCAGCGACTGTCAGAGATGCGTCTCCCTGATAACCACGGTCACAGGAGAGGTGTCCTTGGTTACCAGTGACTGTGGGTAGGGGTGTCCTTGGTTACCACTGGCACAGGAGGTGTGTCCCTGGTTACCACTGACTGTCACAGGAGGGGTGTCCTTGGTTACCATGGTCGCAGGTGGGTTTCCCTGGTTACCACTGACGGTCAGAAATGCGTGTCCCTGGTTACCACCGACTGTCATATGTGCGTGTCCTGGTAAACACGTTCACAGGAGAGGTGTCCTTGGTTACCAGTGACTGTGGGTAGGGGTTTCCTTGGTTAACTTGGTCACAGGTGGTTTTCCCTGGTTACCACTGACTGTCAGAGATGCGTGTCCCTGGTTCCCACCGACTGTCATATGTGCGTGTCCCTGGTAACCACGGTCACAGGAGAGGTGTCCGTGGTTACCAGTGACTGGCACAGTAGGTGTGTCCTTGGTTACCATGGTCACAGGTGGGTTTCCCTGGTTACCACCGACTGTCAGAGATGCGTGTCCCTGGTTACCACCGACTGTCACAGGCCGGTGTCCCTGGGCTCTGTGAATGTCACAGGTGGGTTTCCCTAGTTACCACCGACTGTCACAGTTGAGTGTACATGGTTACCACTGACTGTCACAGGAGGGCTGTCCCTGGGTACCATTGTGACAGGAGGGGTGTCCTTGGTTACCACTGGCACAGGAGGTGTGTCCCTGGTTACCACTGACTGTCACAGGAGGGGTGTCCTTGGTTAACATGGTCGCAGGTGGGTTTCCCTGGTTACCACTGACTGTCAGAGATGCGTGTCCCTGGTTACCACCGACTGTCATATGTGCGTGTCCCTGGTAGCCACGGTCACAGGAGAGGTGTCCGTGGTTACAAGTGACTGTCACAGTAGGTGTGTCCTTGGTTACCATGGTCACAGGTGGGTTTCCCTGGTTACCACCGACTGTCAGAGATGCGTGTCCCTGATTACCACCGACTGTCACAGGCCGGTGTCCCTGGGCACTGTGAATGTCACAGGTGGGTTTCCCTGGTTACCACCGACTGTCAGAGATGCGTGTCCCTGGTTACCACCGACTGTCACAGGCCGGTGTCCCTGGGAAATGGGAATGTCACAGGTGGGTTTCCCTGGTTACCACCGACTGTCACAGGTGAGTGTACATGGTTACCACTGACTGTCACAGGAGGGCTGTCCCTGGGTACCATTGTGACAGGAGGGGTGTCCTTGGTTACCACTGGCACAGGAGGTGTGTCCCTGGTTACCACTGACTGTCACAGGAGGGGTGTCCTTGGGTACCATGGTCGCAGGTGGGTTTCCCTGGTTATCACTGACTGTCAGAGATGCGTGTCCCTGGTTACCACCGACTGTCATATGTGCGTGTCCTGGTAACCACGGTCACAGGAGAGGTGTCCTTGGTTACCAGTGATTGTGGGTAGTGGTGTCTTTGGTTACCATGGTCACAGGTGGGTTACCCTGGTTACCACCGACTGTCACAGTAGTGCTGTCCCTGGGTACTATTGTCACAGGAGGGGTGTCCTTGGTTACCGTGGTCACAGGTGGGTTTCCCTGGTTACCACCGACTGTCAGAGATGCGTGTCCCTGGTAACCATGGTCACAGGAGAGGTGTCCTTGGTTACCAGTGACTGTGGGTAGGGGTGTCCTTGGTTACCATGGTCACAGGTGGGTTTCCCTCGTTACCACCGACTGTCACAGGAGGGCTGTCCATGGATACCATTGTCACAGGAGGGGTGTCCTTGGTTACCATGGTCACAGGTGAATTTCCCTGGTTACCACCGACTGTCAGAAATACGTGTCCCTGGTTACCACCGACTGTCACAGGCAGGTGTCCCTGGGCACTGTGAATGTCACAGGTGGGTTTCCCTGGTTACCACCGACTGTCACAGTTGAGTGTACATGGTTACCACTGACTGTCACAGGAAGGCTGTCCATGGATACCATTGTCACAGGAGGGGTGTCCTTGGTTACCATGGTCAAAGGTGGGTTTCCCTGGTTACCACCGACTGTCAGAGATGCGTCTCCCTGGTTACCACCGACTGTCACAGGCCGGTGTCCCTGGGCACTGTGAATGTCACAGGTGGGTTTCCCTGGTTACCACCAACTGTCACAGGTGAGTGTACATGGTTACCACTGACTGTCACAGGAGGGCTGTCCCTGGGTACCATTGTGACAGGAGGGGTGTCCTTGGTTACCAATGGCACAGGTGGGTTTCCCTGGTTACCACTGACTGTCAGAGTTGCGTGTCCCTGGTTACCACCGACTGTCATATGTGCGTGTCCTGGTAACCACGGTCACAGGAGAGGTGTCCTTGGTTACGAGTGACTGTGGGTAGGGGTGTCCTTGGTTACCATGGTCACAGGTTGTTTTCCCTGGTTACCACCGACTGTCACAGGAGGGCTGTCCCTGGGTACCATTGTAACAGGAGGGGTGTCCTTGGTTACCACTGGCACAGGAGGTGTGTCCCTGGTTACCACTGACTGTCACAGGAGGGGTGTCCTTGGTTAACATGGTCGCAGGTGGGTTTCCCTGGTTACCACTGACTGTCAGAGATGCGTGTCCCTGGTTACCACCGACTGTCATATGTGCGTGTCCCTGGTAGCCACGGTCACAGGAGAGGTGTCCGTGGTTACAAGTGACTGTCACAGTAGGTGTGTCCTTGGTTACCATGGTCACAGGTGGGTTTCCCTGGTTACCACCGACTGTCAGAGATGCGTGTCCCTGATTACCACCGACTGTCACAGGCCGGTGTCCCTGGGCACTGTGAATGTCACAGGTGGGTTTCCCTGGTTACCACCGACTGTCACAGGAGGGCTGTCCCTGGGTACCATTGTCACAGGAGGGGTGTCCTTGGTTACCATGGTCACAGGTGGGTTTCCCTGGTTACCACCGACTGTCACAGGAGGGCTGTCCCTGGGTACCATTGTGACAGCAGGGGTGTCCTTGGTTACCACTGGCACAGGAGGTGTGTCCCTGGTTACCACTGACTGTCACAGGAGGGGTGTCCTTGGTTACCATGGTCGCAGGTGGGTTTCCCTGGTTACCACTGACTGTCAGAGATGCGTGTCCCTGGTTACCACCGACTGTCATATATGCGTGTCCCTGGTAACCACGGTCACAGGAGAGGTGTCCGTGGTTAGCAGTGACTGTCACAGTAGGTGGGTCCTTGGTTTCCATGGCGACAGGTGGGTTTCCCTGGTTACCACCGACTGTCAGAGATGCGTGTCCCTGGTTACCACCGACTGTCACAGGCCGGTGTCCCTGGGAAATGTGAATGTCACAGGTGGGTTTCCCTGGTTACCACCGACTGTCACAGGTGAGTGTACATGGTTACCACTGACTGTCACAGGAGGGCTGTCCCTGGGTACCATTGTGACAGGAGGGGTGTCCTTGGTTACCACTGGCACAGGAGGTGTGTCCCTGGTTACCACTGACTGTCACAGGAGGGGTGACCTTGGGTACCATGGTCGCAGGTGGGTTTCCCTGGTTATCACTGACTGTCAGAGATGCGTGTCCCTGGTTACCACCGACTGTCATATGTGCGTGTCCTGGTAACCACGGTCACAGGAGAGGTGTCCTTGGTTACCAGTGACTGTGGGTAGGGGTGTCCTTGGTTACCATGGTCACAGGTGTGTTTCCCTGGTTACCACCGACTGTCACAGGAGGGCTGTCCCTGGGTCCCATTGTCACAGGAGGGGTGTCCTTGGTTACCATGGTCACAGGTGGGTTTCCCTGGTTACCACCGACTGTCAGAGATGCGTCTCCCTGGTTACCACCGACTGTTACAGGCCGCTGTCCCTGGGCACTGTGAATGTCACAGGTGGGTTTCCCTGGTTACCACCGACTGTCACAGGTGAGTGTACATGGTTACCACTGACTGTCACAGGAGGGCTGTCCCTGGGTACCATTGTGACAGGAGGGGTGTCCTTGGTTACCACTGGCACAGGAGGTGTTTGCCTGGTTACCACTGACTGTCACAGGAGGGGTGTCCTTGGTTACCATGATCGCAGGTGGGTTTCCCTGGTTACCACTGACTGTCAGAGATGCGTGTCCCTGGTTACCACCGACTGTCATATGTGCGTGTCCTGGTAACCACGGTCACAGGAGAGGTGTACTTGGTTACCAGTGACTGTGGGTAGGGGTGTCCTTGGTTACCATGGTCACAGGTGGGTTACCCTGGTTACCACCGACTGTCACAGGAGTGCTGTCCCTGGGTACTATTGTCACAGGAGGGGTGTCCTTGGTTACCGTGGTCACAGGTGGGTTTCCCTGGTTACCAACGACTGTCAGAGATGCGTGTCCCTGGTAACCATGGTCACAGGAGAGGTGTCCTTGGTTACCAGTGACTGTGGGTAGGGGTGTCCTTGGTTACCATGGTCACAGGTGGTTTTCCCTCGTTACCACCGACTGTCAGAAATACGTGTCCCTGGTTACCACCGACTGTCACAGGCAGGTGTCCCTGGGCACTGTGAATGTCACAGGTGGGTTTCCCTGGTTACCACCGACTGTCACAGTTGAGTGTACATGGTTACCACTGACTGTCACAGGAGGGCTGTCCATGGATACCATTGTCACAGAAGGGGTGTCCTTCGTTACCATTGTCACAGGTGGGTTTCCCTGGTTACCACCGACTGTCAGAAATACGTGTCCCTGGTTACCACCTACTGTCACAGGCAGGTGTCCCTGGGCACTGTGAATGTCACAGGTGGGTTTCCCTGGTTACCACCAACTGTCACAGTTGAGTGTACATGGTTACCACTGACTGTCACAGGAGGGCTGTCCCTGGATACAATTGTCACAGGAGGGGTGTCCCTGGTTACCACTGACTGTCACAGGAGGGGTGTCCTTGGTTACCATGGTCGCAGGTGGGTTTCCCTGGTTACCACTGACTGTCAGAGATGCGTGTCCCTGGTTACCACCGACTGTCATATGTGCGTGTCCTGGTAACCACGGTCACAGGAGAGGTGTCCTTGGTTACGAGTGACTGCGGGTAGGGGTGTCCTTGTTAAGCATGGTCACAGGTTGTTTTCCCTGGTTACCACCGACTGTCACAGGAGGGCTCTCCCTTGGTACCATTGTCACAGGACGGGTGTCCTTGGTTACCACTGGCACAGGAAGTGTGTCCCTGGTTACCACTGACTGTCACTGGAGGGGTGTCCTTGGTTAACATGGTCACAGGTGGGTTTCCCTGGTTACCACTGACTGTCAGAGATGCGTGTCCCTGGTTACCACCGACTGTCATATGTGCGTGTCCCTGGTAGCCACGGTCACAGGAGAGGTGTCCGTGGTTACCAGTGACTGTCACAGTAGTTGTGTCCTTTGTTACCATGGTCACAGGTGGGTTTCCCTGGTTACCACCGACTGTCAGAGATGCGTGTCCCTGGTTACCACCGACTGTCACAGGCCGGTGTCCCTGGGCACTGTGAATGTCACAGGTGGGTTTCCCTGGTTACCACCGACTGTCACAGGATGGCTGTCCCTGGGTACCATTGTCACAGGAGGGGTGTCCTTGGTTACCATGGTCACAGGTGGGTTTCCCTGGTTACCACCGACTGTCACAGGAGGGCTGTCCCTGGGTACCATTGTCACATGAGGGGTGTCCTTGGTTACCATGGTCACAGGTGGGTTTCCCTGGTTACCACCGACTGTCAGAGATGCGTCTCCCTGATAACCACGGTCACAGGAGAGGTGTCCTTGTTTACCAGTGACAGTGGGTAGGGGTGTCCTTGGTTACCATGGTCACAGGTGTGTTTCCCTGGTTACCACCGACTGTCACAGGAGGGCTGTCCCGGGGTACCATTGTCACAGGAGGGGTGTCCTTGGTTACCATGGTCACAGGTGGGTTTCCCTGGTAACCACCGACTGTCACAGGAGGGCTGTCCCGGGGTACCATTGTCACATGAGGGGTGTCCTTGGTTACCATGGTCACAGGTGGGTTTCCCTGGTTACCACCGACTGTCAGAGATGCGTCTCCCTGATAACCACGGTCACAGGAGATGTGTCCTTGTTTACCAGTGACAGTGGGTAGGGGTGTCCTTGGTTACCATGGTCACAGGTGGGTTTCCCTGGTTACAACCGACTGTCAGAGATGCGTCTCCCTGGTTACCACCGACTGTCACAGGCCGGTGTCCCTGGGCACTGTGAATGTCACAGGTGGGTTTCCCTGGTTACCAGCGACTGTCAGAGATGCGTCTCCCTGATAACCACGGTCACAGGAGAGGTGTCCTTGGTTACCAGTGACTGTGGGTAGGGGTGTCCTTGGTTACCACTGGCACAGGAGGTGTGTCCCTGGTTACCACTGACTGTCACAGGAGGGGTGTCCTTGGTTACCATGGTCGCAGGTGGGTTTCCCTGGTTACCACTGACGGTCAGAAATGCGTGTCCCTGGTTACCACCGACTGTCATATGTGCGTGTCCTGGTAAACACGTTCACAGGAGAGGTGTCCTTGGTTACCAGTGACTGTGGGTAGGGGTTTCCTTGGTTAACTTGGTCACAGGTGGTTTTCCCTGGTTACCACTGACTGTCAGAGATGCGTGTCCCTGGTTCCCACCGACTGTCATATGTGCGTGTCCCTGGTAACCACGGTCACAGGAGAGGTGTCCGTGGTTACCAGTGACTGGCACAGTAGGTGTGTCCTTGGTTACCATGGTCACAGGTGGGTTTCCCTGGTTACCACCGACTGTCAGAGATGCGTGTCCCTGGTTACCACCGACTGTCACAGGCCGGTGTCCCTGGGCTCTGTGAATGTCACAGGTGGGTTTCCCTAGTTACCACCGACTGTCACAGTTGAGTGTACATGGTTACCACTGACTGTCACAGGAGGGCTGTCCCTGGGTACCATTGTGACAGGAGGGGTGTCCTTGGTTACCACTGGCACAGGAGGTGTGTCCCTGGTTACCACTGACTGTCACAGGAGGGGTGACCTTGGGTACCATGGTCGCAGGTGGGTTTCCCTGGTTATCACTGACTGTCAGAGATGCGTGTCCCTGGTTACCACCGACTGTCATATGTGCGTGTCCTGGTAACCACGGTCACAGGAGAGGTGTCCTTGGTTACCAGTGACTGTGGGTAGGGGTGTCCTTGGTTACCATGGTCACAGGTGTGTTTCCCTGGTTACCACCGACTGTCACAGGAGGGCTGTTCCTGGGTCCCATTGTCACAGGAGGGGTGTCCTTGGTTACCATGGTCACAGGTGGGTTTCCCTGGTTACCACCGACTGTCAGAGATGCGTCTCCCTGGTTACCACCGACTGTCACAGGCCGGTGTCCCTGGGCACTGTGAATGTCACAGGTGGGTTTCCCTGGTTACCACCGACTGTCACAGGTGAGTGTACATTGTTACCACTGACTGTCACAGGAGGGCTGTCCCTGGGTACCATTGTGACAGGAGGGGTGTCCTTGGTTACCACTGGCACAGGAGGTGTTTGCCTGGTTACCACTGACTGTCACAGGAGGGGTGTCCTTGGTTACCATGATCGCAGGTGGGTTTCCCTGGTTACCACTGACTGTCAGAAATGCCTGTCCCTGGTTACCACCGACTGTCATATGTGCGTGTCCTGGTAACCACGGTCACAGGAGAGGTGTACTTGGTTACCAGTGACTGTGGGTAGGGGTGTCCTTGGTTACCATGGTCACAGGTGGGTTACCCTGGTTACCACCGACTGTCACAGGAGTGCTGTCCCTGGGTACTATTGTCACAGGAGGGGTGTCCTTGGTTACCGTGGTCACAGGTGGGTTTCCCTGGTTACCAACGACTGTCAGAGATGCGTGTCCCTGGTAACCATGGTCACAGGAGAGGTGTCCTTGGTTACCACTGACTGTGGGTAGGGGTGTCCTTGGTTACCATGGTCACAGGTGGGTTTCCCTCGTTACCACCGACTGTCAGAAATACGTGTCCCTGGTTACCACCGACTGTCACAGGCAGGTGTCCCTGGGCACTGTGAATGTCACAGGTGGGTTTCCCTGGTTACCACCGACTGTCACAGTTGAGTGTACATGGTTACCACTGACTGTCACAGGAGGGCTGTCCATGGATACCATTGTCACAGAAGGGGTGTCCTTCGTTACCATGGTCACAGGTGGGTTTCCCTGGTTACCACCGACTGTCAGAAATACGTGTCCCTGGTTACCACCGACTGTCACAGGCAGGTGTCCCTGGGCACTGTGAATGTCACAGGTGGGTTTCCCTGGTTACCACCGACTGTCAGAGATGCGTCTCCCTGATAACCACGGTCACAGGAGATGTGTCCTTGGTTACCAGTGACTGTGGGTACGGGTGTCCTTGGTTACCATGGTCACAGGTGTGTTTCCCTGGTTACCACCGACTGTCACAGGAGGGCTGTCCCTGGGTACCATTGTCACAGGAGGGGTGTCCCTGGTTACCACTGACTGTCACAGGAGGGGTGTCCTTGGTTACCATGGTCGCAGGTGGGTTTCCCTGGTTTCCACTGACTGTCAGAGATGCGTGTCCCTGGTTACCACCGACTGTCATATGTGCGTGTCCTGGTAACCACGGTCACAGGAGAGGTGTCCTTGGTTACCAGTGACTGTGGGCAGGGGTGTTCTTGGTTACCATGGTCACAGGTGGTTTTCCCTGGTTGCCACCGACTGTCACAGGAGGGCTGTCCCTGGGTACCATTGTCACAGGAGGGGTGTCCTTGGTTACCACTGGCACAGGAGGTGTGTCCCTGGTTACCACTGACTGTCACAGGAGGGGTGTCCTTGGGTACCATGGTCGCAGGTGGGTTTCCCTGGTTACCACTGACTGTCAGAGATGCGTGTCCCTGGTTACCACCGACTGTCATATGTGCGTGTCCTGGTAACCACGGTCACAGGAGAGGTGTCCTTGGTTACGAGTGACTGTGGGTAGGGGTGTCCTTGGTTACCATTGTCACAGGTGGTTTTCCCTGGTTACCACCGACTGTCACAGGAGGGCTGTCCCTGAGTACCATTGTCACAGGAGGGGTGTCCTTGGTTACCACTGGCACAGGAGGTGTGTCCCTGGTTACCACTGACTGTCACAGGAGGGGTGTCCTTGGTTAACATGGTCGCAGGTGGGTTTCCCTGGTTACCACTGACTGTCAGAGATGCGTGTCCCTGGTTACCACCGACTGTCATATGTGCGTGTCCCTGGTAGCCACGGTCACAGGAGAGGTGTCCGTGGTTACCAGTGACTGTCACAGTAGGTGTGTCCTTGGTTACCATGGTCATAGGTGGGTTTCCCTGGTTACCACCGACTGTCAGAGATGCGTGTCCCTGATTACCACCGACTGTCACAGGCCGGTGTCCCTGGGCACTGTGAATGTCACAGGTGGGTTTCCCTGGTTACCACCGACTGTCACAGGAGGGCTGTCCCTGGGTACCATTGTCACAGGAGGGGTGTCCTTGGTTACCACTGGCACAGGAGGTGTGTCCCTGGTTACCACTGACTGTCACAGGAGGGGTGTCCTTGGGTACCATGGTCGCAGGTGGGTTTCCCTGGTTATCACTGACTGTCAGAGATGCGTGTCCCTGGTTACCACCGACTGTCATATGTGCGTGTCCTGGTAACCACGGTCACAGGAGAGGTGTACTTGGTTACCAGTGACTGTGGGTAGGGGTGTCCTTGGTTACCATGGTCACAGGTGGGTTACCCTGGTTACCACCGACTGTCACAGGAGTGCTGTCCCTGGGTACTATTGTCACAGGAGGGGTGTCCTTGGTTACCGTGGTCACAGGTGGGTTTCCCTGGTTACCACCGACTGTCACAGGAGGGCTGTCCCTGGGTACCATTGTCACAGGAGGGGTGTCCTTGGTTACCATGGTCACAGGTGGGTTTCCCTGGTTACCACCGACTGTCACAGGAGGGCTGTCCCTGGGTACCATTGTGACAGGAGGGGTGTCCTTGGTTACCACTGGCACAGGAGGTGTGTCCCTGGTTACCACTGACTGTCACAGGAGGGGTGTCCTTGGTTACCATGGTCGCAGGTGGGTTTCCCTGGTTACCACTGACTGTCAGAGATGCGTGTCCCTGGTTACCACCGACTGTCATATATGCGTGTCCCTGGTAACCACGGTCACAGGAGAGGTGTCCGTGGTTAGCAGTGACTGTCACAGTAGGTGGGTCCTTGGTTTCCATGGCGACAGGTGGGTTTCCCTGGTTACCACCGACTGTCAGAGATGCGTGTCCCTGGTTACCACCGACTGTCACAGGCCGGTGTCCCAGGGAAATGTGAATGTCACAGGTGGGTTTCCCTGGTTACCACCGACTGTCACAGGTGAGTGTACATGGTTACCACTGACTGTCACAGGAGGGCTGTCCCTGGGTACCATTGTGACAGGAGGGGTGTCCTTGGTTACCACTGGCACAGGAGGTGTGTCCCTGGTTACCACTGACTGTCACAGGAGGGGTGACCTGGGGTACCATGGTCGCAGGTGGGTTTCCCTGGTTATCACTGACTGTCAGAGATGCGTGTCCCTGGTTACCACCGACTGTCATATGTGCGTGTCCTGGTAACCACGGTCACAGGAGAGGTGTCCTTGGTTACCAGTGACTGTGGGTAGGGGTGTCCTTGGTTACCATGGTCACAGGTGTGTTTCCCTGGTTACCACCGACTGTCACAGGAGGGCTGTTCCTGGGTCCCATTGTCAGAGGAGGGGTGTCCTTGGTTACCATGGTCACAGGTGGGTTTCCCTGGTTACCACCGACTGTCAGAGATGCGTCTCCCTGGTTACCACCGACTGTCACAGGCCGGTGTCCCTGGGCACTGTGAATGTCACAGGTGGGTTTCCCTGGTTACCACCGACTGTCACAGGTGAGTGAACATGGTTACCACTGACTGTCACAGGAGGGCTGTCCCTGGGTACCATTGTGACAGGAGGGGTGTCCTTGGTTACCACTGGCACAGGAGGTGTTTGCCTGGTTACCACTGACTGTCACAGGAGGGGTGTCCTTGGTTACCATGATCACAGGTGGGTTTCCCTGGTTACCACTGACTGTCAGAAATGCCTTTCCCTGGTTACCACCGACTGTCATATGTGCGTGTCCTGGTAACCACGGTCACAGGAGAGGTGTACTTGGTTACCAGTGACTGTGGGTAGGGGTGTCCTTGGTTACCATGGTCACAGGTGGGTTACCCTGGTTACCACCGACTGTCACAGGAGTGCTGTCCCTGGGTACTATTGTCACAGGAGGGGTGTCCTTGGTTACCGTGGTCACAGGTGGGTTTCCCTGGTTACCAACGACTGTCAGAGATGCGTGTCCCTGGTAACCATGGTCACAGGAGGGGTGTCCTTGGTTACCGTGGTCACAGGTGGGTTTCCCTGGTTACCACCGACTGTCAGAGATGCGTGTCCCTGGTAACCATGGTCACAGGAGAGGTGTCCTTGGTTACCAGTGACTGTGGGTAGGGGTGTCCTTGGTTACCATGGTCACAGGTGGGTTTCCCTCGTTACCACCGACTGTCACAGGAGGGCTGTCCATGGATACCATTGTCACAGGAGGGGTGTCCTTGGTTACCATGGTCACAGGTGGGTTTCCCTGGTTACCACCGACTGTCAGAGATGCGTCTCCCTGGTTACCACCGACTGTCACAGGCCGGTGTCCCTGGGCACTGTGAATGTCACAGGTGGGTTTCCCTGGTTACCTCCAACTGTCACAGGTGAGTGTACATGGTTACCACTGACTGTCACAGGAGGGCTGTCCCTGGGTACCATTGTGACAGCAGGGGAGTCCTTGGTTACCACTGGCACAGGAAGTGTGTCCCTGGTTACCACTGACTGTCACAGGAGGGGTGTCCTTGGTTACCATGGTCGCAGGTGGGTTTCCCTGGTTACCACTGACTGTCAGAGATGCGTGTCCCTGGTTACCACCGACTGTCATATATGCGTGTCCCTGGTAACCACGGTCACAGGAGAGGTGTCCGTGGTTAGCAGTGACTGTCACAGTAGGTGGGTCCTTGGTTTCCATGGCGACAGGTGGGTTTCCCTGGTTACCAACGACTGTCAGAGATGCGTGTCCCTGGTTACCACCGACTGTCACAGGCCGGTGTCCCAGGGAAATGTGAATGTCACAGGTGGGTTTCCCTGGTTACCACCGACTGTCACAGGTGAGTGTACATGGTTACCACTGACTGTCACAGGAGGGCTGTCCCTGGGTACCATTGTGACAGGAGGGGTGTCCTTGGTTACCACTGGCACAGGAGGTGTGTCCCTGGTTACCACTGACTGTCACAGGAGGGGTGACCTTGGGTACCATGGTCGCAGGTGGGTTTCCCTGGTTATCACTGACTGTCAGAGATTCGTGTCCCTGGTTACCACCGACTGTCATATGTGCGTGTCCTGGTAACCACGGTCACAGGAGAGGTGTCCTTGGTTACCAGTGACTGCGGGTAGGGGTGTCCTTGGTTACCATGGTCACAGGTGTGTTTCCCTGGTTACCACCGACTGTCACAGGAGGGCTGTTCCTGGGTCCCATTGTCACAGGAGGGGTGTCCTTGGTTACCATGGTCACAGGTGGGTTTCCCTGGTTACCACCGACTGTCAGAGATGCGTCTCCCTGGTTACCACCGACTGTCACAGGCTGGTGTCCCTGGGCACTGTGAATGTCACAGGTGGGTTTCCCTGGTTACCACCGACTGTCACAGGTGAGTGTACATGGTTACCACTGACTGTCACAGGAGGGCTGTCCCTGGGTACCATTGTGACAGGAGGGGTGTCCTTGGTTACCACTGGCACAGGAGGTGTGTCCCTGGTTACCACTGACTGTCACAGGAGGGGTGTCCTTGGGTACCATGGTCGCAGGTGGGTTTCCCTGGTTATCACTGACTGTCAGAGATGCGTGTCCCTGGTTACCACCGACTGTCATATGTGCGTGTCCTGGTAACCACGGTCACAGGAGAGGTGTCCTTGGTTACCAGTGACTGTGGGTAGTGGTGTCTTTGGTTACCATGGTCACAGGTGGGTTACCCTGGTTACCACCGACTGTCACAGTAGTGCTGTCCCTGGGTACTATTGTCACAGGAGGGGTGTCCTTGGTTACCGTGGTCACAGGTGGGTTTCCCTGGTTACCACCGACTGTCAGAGATGCGTGTCCCTGGTAACCATGGTCACAGGAGAGGTGTCCTTGGTTACCAGTGACTGTGGGTAGGGGTGTCCTTGGTTACCATGGTCACAGGTGGGTTTCCCTCGTTACCACCGACTGTCACAGGAGGGCTGTCCATGGATACCATTGTCACAGGAGGGGTGTCCTTGGTTACCATGGTCACAGGTGAATTTCCCTGGTTACCACCGACTGTCAGAAATACGTGTCCCTGGTTACCACCGACTGTCACAGGCAGGTGTCCCTGGGCACTGTGAATGTCACAGGTGGGTTTCCCTGGTTACCACCGACTGTCACAGTTGAGTGTACATGGTTACCACTGACTGTCACAGGAGGGCTGTCCATGGATACCATTGTCAAAGGAGGGGTGTCCTTGGTTACCATGGTCACAGGTGGGTTTCCCTGGTTACCACCGACTGTCAGAGATGCGTCTCCCTGGTTACCACCGACTGTCACAGGCCGGTGTCCCTGGGCACTGTGAATGTCACAGGTGGGTTTCCCTGGTTACCACCGACTGTCACAGTTGAGTGTACATGGTTACCACTGACTGTCACAGGAGGGCTGTCCCTGGGTACCATTGTGACAGGAGGGGTGTCCTTGGTTACCAATGGCACAGGTGGGTTTCCCTGGTTACCACTGACTGTCAGAGTTGCGTGTCCCTGGTTACCACCGACTGTCATATGTGCGTGTCCTGGTAACCACGGTCACAGGAGAGGTGTCCTTGGTTACGAGTGACTGTGGGTAGGGGTGTCCTTGGTTACCATGGTCACAGGTTGTTTTCCCTGGTTACCACCGACTGTCACAGGAGGGCTGTCCCTGGGTACCATTGTAACAGGAGGGGTGTCCTTGGTTACCATGGTCACAGGTGGGTTTCCCTGGTTAACACCGACTGTCAGAGATGCGTGTCCCTGATTACCACCGACTGTCACAGGCCGGTGTCCCTGGGCACTGTGAATGTCACAGGTGGGTTTCCCTGGTTACCACCGACTGTCACAGGAGGGCTGTCCCTGGGTACCATTGTCACAGGAGGGGTGTCCTTGGTTACCATGGTCACAGGTGGGTTTCCCTGGTTACCACCGACTGTCACAGGAGGGCTGTCCCTGGGTACCATTGTGACAGCAGGGGTGTCCTTGGTTACCACTGGCACAGGAGGTGTGTCCCTGGTTACCACTGACTGTCACAGGAGGGGTGTCCTTGGTTACCATGGTCGCAGGTGGGTTTCCCTGGTTACCACTGACTGTCAGAGATGCGTGTCCCTGGTTACCACCGACTGTCATATATGCGTGTCCCTGGTAACCACGGTCACAGGAGAGGTGTCCGTGGTTAGCAGTGACTGTCACAGTAGGTGGGTCCTTGGTTTCCATGGCGACAGGTGGGTTTCCCTGGTTACCACCGACTGTCAGAGATGCGTGTCCCTGGTTACCACCGACTGTCACAGGCCGGTGTCCCTGGGAAATGTGAATGTCACAGGTGGGTTTCCCTGGTTACCACCGACTGTCACAGGTGAGTGTACATGGTTACCACTGACTGTCACAGGAGGGCTGTCCCTGGGTCCCATTGTCACAGGAGGGGTGTCCTTGGTTACCATGGTCACAGGTGTGTTTCCCTGGTTACCACCGACTGTCACAGGAGGGCTGTCCCTGGGTCCCATTGTCACAGGAGGGGTGTCCTTGGTTACCATGGTCACAGGTGGGTTTCCCTGGTTACCACCGACTGTCAGAGATGCGTCTCCCTGGTTACCACCGACTGTTACAGGCCGCTGTCCCTGGGCACTGTGAATGTCACAGGTGGGTTTCCCTGGTTACCACCGACTGTCACAGGTGAGTGTACATGGTTACCACTGACTGTCACAGGAGGGCTGTCCCTGGGTACCATTGTGACAGGAGGGGTGTCCTTGGTTACCACTGGCACAGGAGGTGTTTGCCTGGTTACCACTGACTGTCACAGGAGGGGTGTCCTTGGTTACCATGATCGCAGGTGGGTTTCCCTGGTTACCACTGACTGTCAGAGATGCGTGTCCCTGGTTACCACCGACTGTCATATGTGCGTGTCCTGGTAACCACGGTCACAGGAGAGGTGTACTTGGTTACCAGTGACTGTGGGTAGGGGTGTCCTTGGTTACCATGGTCACAGGTGGGTTACCCTGGTTACCACCGACTGTCACAGGCGTGCTGTCCCTGGGTACTATTGTCACAGGAGGGGTGTCCTTGGTTACCGTGGTCACAGGTGGGTTTCCCTGGTTACCAACGACTGTCAGAGATGCGTGTCCCTGGTAACCATGGTCACAGGAGAGGTGTCCTCGGTTACCAGTGACTGTGGGTAGGGGTGTCCTTGGTTACCATGGTCACAGGTGGGTTTCCCTCGTTACCACCGACTGTCAGAAATACGTGTCCCTGGTTACCACCGACTGTCACAGGCAGGTGTCCCTGGGCACTGTGAATGTCACAGGTGGGTTTCCCTGGTTACCACCGACTGTCACAGTTGAGTGTACATGGTTACCACTGACTGTCACAGGAGGGCTGTCCATGGATACCATTGTCACAGAAGGGGTGTCCTTCGTTACCATTGTCACAGGTGGGTTTCCCTGGTTACCACCGACTGTCAGAAATACGTGTCCCTGGTTACCACCTACTGTCACAGGCAGGTGTCCCTGGGCACTGTGAATGTCACAGGTGGGTTTCCCTGGTTACCACCAACTGTCACAGTTGAGTGTACATGGTTACCACTGACTGTCACAGGAGGGCTGTCCCTGGATACCATTGTCACAGGAGGGGTGTCCCTGGTTACCACTGACTGTCACAGGAGGGGTGTCCTTGGTTACCATGGTCGCAGGTGGGTTTCCCTGGTTACCACTGACTGTCAGAGATGCGTGTCCCTGGTTACCACCGACTGTCATATGTGCGTGTCCTGGTAACCACGGTCACAGGAGAGGTGTCCTTGGTTACGAGTGACTGCGGGTAGGGGTGTCCTTGTTAAGCATGGTCACAGGTTGTTTTCCCTGGTTACCACCGACTGTCACAGGAGGGCTCTCCCTTGGTACCATTGTCACAGGACGGGTGTCCTTGGTTACCACTGGCACAGGAAGTGTGTCCCTGGTTACCACTGACTGTCACTGGAGGGGTGTCCTTGGTTAACATGGTCACAGGTGGGTTTCCCTGGTTACCACTGACTGTCAGAGATGCGTGTCCCTGGTTACCACCGACTGTCATATGTGCGTGTCCCTGGTAGCCACGGTCACAGGAGAGGTGTCCGTGGTTACCAGTGACTGTCACAGTAGTTGTGTCCTTTGTTACCATGGTCACAGGTGGGTTTCCCTGGTTACCACCGACTGTCAGAGATGCGTGTCCCTGGTTACCACCGACTGTCACAGGCCGGTGTCCCTGGGCACTGTGAATGTCACAGGTGGGTTTCCCTGGTTACCACCGACTGTCACAGGATGGCTGTCCCTGGGTACCATTGTCACAGGAGGGGTGTCCTTGGTTACCATGGTCACAGGTGGGTTTCCCTGGTTACCACCGACTGTCACAGGAGGGCTGTCCCTGGGTACCATTGTCACATGAGGGGTGTCCTTGGTTACCATGGTCACAGGTGGGTTTCCCTGGTTACCACCGACTGTCAGAGATGCGTCTCCCTGATAACCACGGTCACAGGAGAGGTGTCCTTGTTTACCAGTGACAGTGGGTAGGGGTGTCCTTGGTTACCATGGTCACAGGTGTGTTTCCCTGGTTACCACCGACTGTCACAGGAGGGCTGTCCCGGGGTACCATTGTCACAGGAGGGGTGTCCTTGGTTACCATGGTCACAGGTGGGTTTCCCTGGTAACCACCGACTGTCACAGGAGGGCTGTCCCTGGGTACCATTGTCACATGAGGGGTGTCCTTGGTTACCATGGTCACAGGTGGGTTTCCCTGGTTACCACCGACTGTCAGAGATGCGTCTCCCTGATAACCACGGTCACAGGAGATGTGTCCTTGTTTACCAGTGACAGTGGGTAGGGGTGTCCTTGGTTACCATGGTCACAGGTGGGTTTCCCTGGTTACCACCGACTGTCAGAGATGCGTCTCCCTGGTTACCACCGACTGTCACAGGCCGGTGTCCCTGGGCACTGTGAATGTCACAGGTGGGTTTCCCTGGTTACCACCGACTGTCAGAGATGCGTCTCCCTGATAACCACGGTCACAGGAGAGGTGTCCTTGGTTACCAGTGACTGTGGGTAGGGGTGTCCTTGGTTACCACTGGCACAGGAGGTGTGTCCCTGGTTACCACTGACTGTCACAGGAGGGGTGTCCTTGGTTACCATGGTCGCAGGTGGGTTTCCCTGGTTACCACTGACGGTCAGAAATGCGTGTCCCTGGTTACCACCGACTGTCATATGTGCGTGTCCTGGTAAACACGTTCACAGGAGAGGTGTCCTTGGTTACCAGTGACTGTGGGTAGGGGTTTCCTTGGTTAACTTGGTCACAGGTGGTTTTCCCTGGTTACCACTGACTGTCAGAGATGCGTGTCCCTGGTTACCACCGACTGTCATATGTGCGTGTCCCTGGTAACCACGGTCACAGGAGAGGTGTCCGTGGTTACCAGTGACTGGCACAGTAGGTGTGTCCTTGGTTACCATGGTCACAGGTGGGTTTCCCTGGTTACCACCGACTGTCAGAGATGCGTGTCCCTGGTTACCACCGACTGTCACAGGCCGGTGTCCCTGGGCTCTGTGAATGTCACAGGTGGGTTTCCCTAGTTACCACCGACTGTCACAGTTGAGTGTACATGGTTACCACTGACTGTCACAGGAGGGCTGTCCCTGGGTACCATTGTGACAGGAGGGGTGTCCTTGGTTACCACTGGCACAGGAGGTGTGTCCCTGGTTACCACTGACTGTCACAGGAGGGGTGACCTTGGGTACCATGGTCGCAGGTGGGTTTCCCTGGTTATCACTGACTGTCAGAGATGCGTGTCCCTGGTTACCACCGACTGTCATATGTGCGTGTCCTGGTAACCACGGTCACAGGAGAGGTGTCCTTGGTTACCAGTGACTGTGGGTAGGGGTGTCCTTGGTTACCATGGTCACAGGTGTGTTTCCCTGGTTACCACCGACTGTCACAGGAGGGCTGTTCCTGGGTCCCATTGTCACAGGAGGTGTGTCCTTGGTTACCATGGTCACAGGTGGGTTTCCCTGGTTACCACCGACTGTCAGAGATGCGTCTCCCTGGTTACCACCGACTGTCACAGGCCGGTGTCCCTGGGCACTGTGAATGTCACAGGTGGGTTTCCCTGGTTACCACCGACTGTCAGAAATACGTGTCCCTGGTTACCACCTACTGTCACAGGCAGGTGTCCCTGGGCACTGTGAATGTCACAGGTGGGTTTCCCTGGTTACCACCAACTGTCACAGTTGAGTGTACATGGTTACCACTGACTGTCACAGGAGGGCTGTCCCTGGATACCATTGTCACAGGAGGGGTGTCCCTGGTTACCACTGACTGTCACAGGAGGGGTGTCCTTGGTTACCATGGTCGCAGGTGGGTTTCCCTGGTTACCACTGACTGTCAGAGATGCGTGTCCCTGGTTACCACCGACTGTCATATGTGCGTGTCCTGGTAACCACGGTCACAGGAGAGGTGTCCTTGGTTACGAGTGACTGCGGGTAGGGGTGTCCTTGTTAAGCATGGTCACAGGTTGTTTTCCCTGGTTACCACCGACTGTCACAGGAGGGCTCTCCCTTGGTACCATTGTCACAGGACGGGTGTCCTTGGTTACCACTGGCACAGGAAGTGTGTCCCTGGTTACCACTGACTGTCACTGGAGGGGTGTCCTTGGTTAACATGGTCACAGGTGGGTTTCCCTGGTTACCACTGACTGTCAGAGATGCGTGTCCCTGGTTACCACCGACTGTCATATGTGCGTGTCCCTGGTAGCCACGGTCACAGGAGAGGTGTCCGTGGTTACCAGTGACTGTCACAGTAGTTGTGTCCTTTGTTACCATGGTCACAGGTGGGTTTCCCTGGTTACCACCGACTGTCAGAGATGCGTGTCCCTGGTTACCACCGACTGTCACAGGCCGGTGTCCCTGGGCACTGTGAATGTCACAGGTGGGTTTCCCTGGTTACCACCGACTGTCACAGGATGGCTGTCCCTGGGTACCATTGTCACAGGAGGGGTGTCCTTGGTTACCATGGTCACAGGTGGGTTTCCCTGGTTACCACCGACTGTCACAGGAGGGCTGTCCCTGGGTACCATTGTCACATGAGGGGTGTCCTTGGTTACCATGGTCACAGGTGGGTTTCCCTGGTTACCACCGACTGTCAGAGATGCGTCTCCCTGATAACCACGGTCACAGGAGAGGTGTCCTTGTTTACCAGTGACAGTGGGTAGGGGTGTCCTTGGTTACCATGGTCACAGGTGTGTTTCCCTGGTTACCACCGACTGTCACAGGAGGGCTGTCCCGGGGTACCATTGTCACAGGAGGGGTGTCCTTGGTTACCATGGTCACAGGTGGGTTTCCCTGGTAACCACCGACTGTCACAGGAGGGCTGTCCCTGGGTACCATTGTCACATGAGGGGTGTCCTTGGTTACCATGGTCACAGGTGGGTTTCCCTGGTTACCACCGACTGTCAGAGATGCGTCTCCCTGATAACCACGGTCACAGGAGATGTGTCCTTGTTTACCAGTGACAGTGGGTAGGGGTGTCCTTGGTTACCATGGTCACAGGTGGGTTTCCCTGGTTACCACCGACTGTCAGAGATGCGTCTCCCTGGTTACCACCGACTGTCACAGGCCGGTGTCCCTGGGCACTGTGAATGTCACAGGTGGGTTTCCCTGGTTACCACCGACTGTCAGAGATGCGTCTCCCTGATAACCACGGTCACAGGAGAGGTGTCCTTGGTTACCAGTGACTGTGGGTAGGGGTGTCCTTGGTTACCACTGGCACAGGAGGTGTGTCCCTGGTTACCACTGACTGTCACAGGAGGGGTGTCCTTGGTTACCATGGTCGCAGGTGGGTTTCCCTGGTTACCACTGACGGTCAGAAATGCGTGTCCTTGGTTACCACCGACTGTCATATGTGCGTGTCCTGGTAAACACGTTCACAGGAGAGGTGTCCTTGGTTACCAGTGACTGTGGGTAGGGGTTTCCTTGGTTAACTTGGTCACAGGTGGTTTTCCCTGGTTACCACTGACTGTCAGAGATGCGTGTCCCTGGTTACCACCGACTGTCATATGTGCGTGTCCCTGGTAACCACGGTCACAGGAGAGGTGTCCGTGGTTACCAGTGACTGGCACAGTAGGTGTGTCCTTGGTTACCATGGTCACAGGTGGGTTTCCCTGGTTACCACCGACTGTCAGAGATGCGTGTCCCTGGTTACCACCGACTGTCACAGGCCGGTGTCCCTGGGCTCTGTGAATGTCACAGGTGGGTTTCCCTAGTTACCACCGACTGTCACAGTTGAGTGTACATGGTTACCACTGACTGTCACAGGAGGGCTGTCCCTGGGTACCATTGTGACAGGAGGGGTGTCCTTGGTTACCACTGGCACAGGAGGTGTGTCCCTGGTTACCACTGACTGTCACAGGAGGGGTGACCTTGGGTACCATGGTCGCAGGTGGGTTTCCCTGGTTATCACTGACTGTCAGAGATGCGTGTCCCTGGTTACCACCGACTGTCATATGTGCGTGTCCTGGTAACCACGGTCACAGGAGAGGTGTCCTTGGTTACCAGTGACTGTGGGTAGGGGTGTCCTTGGTTACCATGGTCACAGGTGTGTTTCCCTGGTTACCACCGACTGTCACAGGAGGGCTGTTCCTGGGTCCCTTTGTCACAGGAGGGGTGTCCTTGGTTACCATGGTCACAGGTGGGTTTCCCTGGTTACCACCGACTGTCAGAGATGCGTCTCCCTGGTTACCACCGACTGTCACAGGCCGGTGTCCCTGGGCACTGTGAATGTCACAGGTGGGTTTCCCTGGTTACCACCGACTGTCACAGGTGAGTGTACATTGTTACCACTGACTGTCACAGGAGGGCTGTCCCTGGGTACCATTGTGACAGGAGGGGTGTCCTTGGTTACCACTGGCACAGGAGGTGTTTGCCTGGTTACCACTGACTGTCACAGGAGGGGTGTCCTTGGTTACCATGATCGCAGGTGGGTTTCCCTGGTTACCACTGACTGTCAGAAATGCCTGTCCCTGGTTACCACCGACTGTCATATGTGCGTGTCCTGGTAACCACGGTCACAGGAGAGGTGTCCTTGGTTATCAGTGACTGTGGGTAGGGGTGTCCTTGGTTACCATGGTCACAGGTGGGTTACCCTGGTTACCACCGACTGTCACAGGAGTGCTGTCCCTGGGTACTATTGTCACAGGAGGGGTGTCCTTGGTTACCGTGGTCACAGGTGGGTTTCCCTGGTTACCAACGACTGTCAGAGATGCGTGTCCCTGGTAACCATGGTCACAGGAGAGGTGTCCTTGGTTACCACTGACTGTGGGTAGGGGTGTCCTTGGTTACCATGGTCACAGGTGGGTTTCCCTCGTTACCACCGACTGTCAGAAATACGTGTCCCTGGTTACCACCGACTGTCACAGGCAGGTGTCCCTGGGCACTGTGAATGTCACAGGTGGGTTTCCCTGGTTACCACCAACTGTCACAGTTGAGTGTACATGGTTACCACTGACTGTCACAGGAGGGCTGTCCATGGATACCATTGTCACAGAAGGGGTGTCCTTCGTTACCATGGTCACAGGTGGGTTTCCCTGGTTACCACCGACTGTCAGAAATACGTGTCCCTGGTTACCACCGACTGTCACAGGCAGGTGTCCCTGGGCACTGTGAATGTCACAGGTGGGTTTCCCTGGTTACCACCGACTGTCAGAGATGCGTCTCCCTGATAACCACGGTCACAGGAGATGTGTCCTTGGTTACCAGTGACTGTGGGTACGGGTGTCCTTGGTTACCATGGTCACAGGTGTGTTTCCCTGGTTACCACCGACTGTCACAGGAGGGCTGTCCCTGGGTACCATTGTCACAGGAGGGGTGTCCCTGGTTACCACTGACTGTCACAGGAGGGGTGTCCTTGGTTACCATGGTCGCAGGTGGGTTTCCCTGGTTACCACTGACTGTCAGAGATGCGTGTCCCTGGTTACCACCGACTGTCATATGTGCGTGTCCTGGTAACCACGGTCACAGGAGAGGTGTCCTTGGTTACCAGTGACTGTGGGCAGGGGTGTTCTTGGTTACCATGGTCACAGGTGGTTTTCCCTGGTTGCCACCGACTGTCACAGGAGGGCTGTCCCTGGGTACCATTGTCACAGGAGGGGTGTCCTTGGTTACCACTGGCACAGGAGGTGTGTCCCTGGTTACCACTGACTGTCACAGGAGGGGTGTCCTTGGGTACCATGGTCGCAGGTGGGTTTCCCTGGTTACCACTGACTGTCAGAGATGCGTGTCCCTGGTTACCACCGACTGTCATATGTGCGTGTCCTGGTAACCACGGTCACAGGAGAGGTGTCCTTGGTTACGAGTGACTGTGGGTAGGGGTGTCCTTGGTTACCATTGTCACAGGTGGTTTTCCCTGGTTACCACCGACTGTCACAGGAGGGCTGTCCCTGGGTACCATTGTCACAGGAGGGGTGTCCTTGGTTACCACTGGCACAGGAGGTGTGTCCCTGGTTACCACTGACTGTCACAGGAGGGGTGTCCTTGGTTAACATGGTCGCAGGTGGGTTTCCCTGGTTACCACTGACTGTCAGAGATGCGTGTCCCTGGTTACCACCGACTGTCATATGTGCGTGTCCCTGGTAGCCACGGTCACAGGAGAGGTGTCCGTGGTTACCAGTGACTGTCACAGTAGGTGTGTCCTTGGTTACCATGGTCATAGGTGGGTTTCCCTGGTTACCACCGACTGTCAGAGATGCGTGTCCCTGATTACCACCGACTGTCACAGGCCGGTGTCCCTGGGCACTGTGAATGTCACAGGTGGGTTTCCCTGGTTACCACCGACTGTCACAGGAGGGCTGTCCCTGGGTACCATTGTCACAGGAGGGGTGTCCTTGGTTACCACTGGCACAGGAGGTGTGTCCCTGGTTACCACTGACTGTCACAGGAGGGGTGTCCTTGGGTACCATGGTCGCAGGTGGGTTTCCCTGGTTATCACTGACTGTCAGAGATGCGTGTCCCTGGTTACCACCGACTGTCATATGTGCGTGTCCTGGTAACCACGGTCACAGGAGAGGTGTCCTTGGTTACCAGTGACTGTGGGTAGTGGTGTCTTTGGTTACCATGGTCACAGGTGGGTTACCCTGGTTACCACCGACTGTCACAGTAGTGCTGTCCCTGGGTACTATTGTCACAGGAGGGGTGTCCTTGGTTACCGTGGTCACAGGTGGGTTTCCCTGGTTACCACCGACTGTCACAGGAGGGCTGTCCCTGGGTACCATTGTCACAGGAGGGGTGTCCTTGGTTACCATGGTCACAGGTGGGTTTCCCTGGTTACCACCGACTGTCACAGGAGGGCTGTCCCTGGGTACCATTGTGACAGGAGGGGTGTCCTTGGTTACCACTGGCACAGGAGGTGTGTCCCTGGTTACCACTGACTGTCACAGGAGGGTGTCCTTGGTTACCATGGTCGCAGGTGGGTTTCCCTGGTTACCACTGACTGTCAGAGATGCGTGTCCCTGGTTACCACCGACTGTCATATATGCGTGTCCCTGGTAACCACGGTCACAGGAGAGGTGTCCGTGGTTAGCAGTGACTGTCACAGTAGGTGGGTCCTTGGTTTCCATGGCGACAGGTGGGTTTCCCTGGTTACCAAAGACTGTCAGAGATGCGTGTCCCTGGTTACCACCGACTGTCACAGGCCGGTGTCCCAGGGAAATGTGAATGTCACAGGTGGGTTTCCCTGGTTACCACCGACTGTCACAGGTGAGTGTACATGGTTACCACTGACTGTCACAGGAGGGCTGTCCCTGGGTACCATTGTGACAGGAGGGGTGTCCTTGGTTACCACTGGCACAGGAGGTGTGTCCCTGGTTACCACTGACTGTCACAGGAGGGGTGACCTGGGGTACCATGGTCGCAGGTGGGTTTCCCTGGTTATCACTGACTGTCAGAGATGCGTGTCCCTGGTTACCACCGACTGTCATATGTGCGTGTCCTGGTAACCACGGTCACAGGAGAGGTGTCCTTGGTTACCAGTGACTGTGGGTAGGGGTGTCCTTGGTTACCATGGTCACAGGTGTGTTTCCCTGGTTACCACCGACTGTCACATGAGGGCTGTTCCTGGGTCCCATCGTCAGAGGAGGGGTGTCCTTGGTTACCATGGTCACAGGTGGGTTTCCCTGGTTACCACCGACTGTCAGAGATGCGTCTCCCTGGTTACCACCGACTGTCACAGGCCGGTGTCCCTGGGCACTGTGAATGTCACAGGTGGGTTTCCCTGGTTACCACCGACTGTCACAGGTGAGTGAACATGGTTACCACTGACTGTCACAGGAGGGCTGTCCCTGGGTACCATTGTGACAGGAGGGGTGTCCTTGGTTACCACTGGCACAGGAGGTGTTTGCCTGGTTACCACTGACTGTCACAGGAGGGGTGTCCTTGGTTACCATGATCGCAGGTGGGTTTCCCTGGTTACCACTGACTGTCAGAAATGCCTTTCCCTGGTTACCACCGACTGTCATATGTGCGTGTCCTGGTAACCACGGTCACAGGAGAGGTGTACTTGGTTACCAGTGACTGTGGGTAGGGGTGTCCTTGGTTACCATGGTCACAGGTGGGTTACCCTGGTTACCACCGACTGTCACAGGAGTGCTGTCCCTGGGTACTATTGTCACAGGAGGGGTGTCCTTGGTTACCGTGGTCACAGGTGGGTTTCCCTGGTTACCAACGACTGTCAGAGATGCGTGTCCCTGGTAACCATGGTCACAGGAGGGGTGTCCTTGGTTACCGTGGTCACAGGTGGGTTTCCCTGGTTACCACCGACTGTCAGAGATGCGTGTCCCTGGTAACCATGGTCACAGGAGAGGTGTCCTTGGTTACCAGTGACTGTGGGTAGGGGTGTCCTTGGTTACCATGGTCACAGGTGGGTTTCCCTCGTTACCACCGACTGTCACAGGAGGGCTGTCCATGGATACCATTGTCACAGGAGGGGTGTCCTTGGTTACCATTGTCACAGGTGGGTTTCCCTGGTTACCACCGACTGTCAGAAATACGTGTCCCTGGTTACCACCGACTGTCACAGGCAGGTGTCCCTGGGCACTGTGAATGTCACAGGTGGGTTTCCCTGGTTACCACCGACTGTCACAGTTGAGTGTACATGGTTACCACTGACTGTCACAGGACGGCTGTCCATGGATACCATTGTCACAGGAGGGGTGTCCTTGGTTACCATGGTCACAGGTGGGTTTCCCTGGTTACCACCGACTGTCAGAGATGCGTCTCCCTGGTTACCACCGACTGTCACAGGCCGGTGTCCCTGGGCACTGTGAATGTCACAGGTGGGTTTCCCTGGTTACCACCAACTGTCACAGGTGAGTGTACATGGTTACCACTGACTGTCACAGGAGGGCTGTCCCTGGGTACCATTGTGACAGCAGGGGAGTCCTTGGTTACCACTGGCACAGGAGGTGTGTCCCTGGTTACCACTGACTGTCACAGGAGGGGTGTCCTTGGTTACCATGGTCGCAGGTGGGTTTCCCTGGTTACCACCGACTGTCATATATGCGTGTCCCTGGTAACCACGGTCACAGGAGAGGTGTCCGTGGTTAGCAGTGACTGTCACAGTAGGTGGGTCCTTGGTTTCCATGGCGACAGGTGGGTTTCCCTGGTTACCAACGACTGTCAGAGATGCGTGTCCCTGGTTACCACCGACTGTCACAGGCCGGTGTCCCAGGGAAATGTGAATGTCACAGGTGGGTTTCCCTGGTTACCACCGACTGTCACAGGTGAGTGTACATGGTTACCACTGACTGTCACAGGAGGGCTGTCCCTGGGTACCATTGTGACAGGAGGGGTGTCCTTGGTTACCACTGGCACAGGAGGTGTGTCCCTGGTTACCACTGACTGTCACAGGAGGGGTGACCTTGGGTACCATGGTCGCAGGTGGGTTTCCCTGGTTATCACTGACTGTCAGAGATTCGTGTCCCTGGTTACCACCGACTGTCATATGTGCGTGTCCTGGTAACCACGGTCACAGGAGAGGTGTCCTTGGTTACCAGTGACTGTGGGTAGGGGTGTCCTTGGTTACCATGGTCACAGGTGTGTTTCCCTGGTTACCACCGACTGTCACAGGAGGGCTGTTCCTGGGTCCCATTGTCACAGGAGGGGTGTCCTTGGTTACCATGGTCACAGGTGGGTTTCCCTGGTTACCACCGACTGTCAGAGATGCGTCTCCCTGGTTACCACCGACTGTCACAGGCTGGTGTCCCTGGGCACTGTGAATGTCACAGGTGGGTTTCCCTGGTTACCACCGACTGTCACAGGTGAGTGTACATGGTTACCACTGACTGTCACAGGAGGGCTGTCCCTGGGTACCATTGTGACAGGAGGGGTGTCCTTGGTTACCACTGGCACAGGAGGTGTTTGCCTGGTTACCACTGACTGTCACAGGAGGGGTGTCCTTGGTTACCATGATCGCAGGTGGGTTTCCCTGGTTACCACTGACTGTCAGAGATGCCTGTCCCTGGTTACCACCGACTGTCATATGTGCGTGTCCTGGTAACCACGGTCACAGGAGAGGTGTACTTGGTTACCAGTGACTGTGGGTAGGGGTGTCCTTGGTTACCATGGTCACAGGTGGGTTACCCTGGTTACCACCGACTGTCACAGGAGTGCTGTCCCTGGGTACTATTGTCACAGGAGGGGTGTCCTTGGTTACCGTGGTCACAGGTGGGTTTCCCTGGTTACCAACGACTGTCAGAGATGCGTGTCCCTGGTAACCATGGTCACAGGAGAGGTGTCCTTGGTTACCAGTGACTGTGGGTAGGGGTGTCCTTGGTTACCATGGTCACAGGTGGGTTTCCCTCGTTACCACCGACTGTCAGAAATACGTGTCCCTGGTTACCACCGACTGTCACAGGCAGGTGTCCCTGGGCACTGTGAATGTCACAGGTGGGTTTCCCTGGTTACCACCGACTGTCACAGTTGAGTGTACATGGTTACCACTGACTGTCACAGGAGGGCTGTCCATGGATACCATTGTCACAGAAGGGGTGTCCTTCGTTACCATGGTCACAGGTGGGTTTCCCTGGTTACCACCGACTGTCAGAAATAGGTGTCCCTGGTTACCACCGACTGTCACAGGCAGGTGTCCCTGGGCACTGTGAATGTCACAGGTGGGTTTCCCTGGTTACCACCAACTGTCACAGTTGAGTGTACATGGTTACCACTGACTGTCACAGGAGGGCTGTCCCTGGGTACCATTGTCACAGGAGGGGTGTCCCTGGTTACCACTGACTGTCACAGGAGGGGTGTCCTTGGTTACCATGGTCGCAGGTGGGTTTCCCTGGTTACCACTGACTGTCAGAGATGCGTGTCCCTGGTTACCACCGACTGTCATATGTGCGTGTCCTGGTAACCACGGTCACAGGAGAGGTGTCCTTGTTTACCAGTGACTGTGGGCAGGGGTGTCCTTGGTTACCATGGTCACAGGTGGTTTTCCCTGGTTGCCACCGACTGTCACAGGAGGGCTGTCCCTGGGTACCATTGTCACAGGAGGGGTGTCCTTGGTTACCACTGGCACAGGAGGTGTGTCCCTGGTTACCACTGACTGTCACAGGAGGGGTGTCCTTGGGTACCATGGTTGCAGGTGGGTTTCCCTGTTTACCACTGACTGTCAGAGATGCGTGTCCCTGGTTACCACCGACTGTCATATGTGCGTGTCCTGGTAACCACGGTCACAGGAGAGGTGTCCTTGGTTACGAGTGACTGTGGGTAGGGGTGTCCTTGGTTACCATGGTCACAGGTGGTTTTCCCTGGTTACCACCGACTGTCACAGGAGGGCTGTCCCTGGGTACCATTGTCACAGGAGGGGTGTCCTTGGTTACCACTGGCACAGGAGGTGTATCCCTGGTTACCACTGACTGTCACAGGAGGGGTGTCCTTGGTTAACATGGTCGCAGGTGGGTTTCCCTGGTTACCACTGACTGTCAGAGATGCGTGTCCCTGGTTACCACCGACTGTCATATGTGCGTGTCCCTGGTAGCCACGGTCACAGGAGAGGTGTCCGTGGTTACCAGTGACTGTCACAGTAGGTGTGTCCTTGGTTACCATGGTCACAGGTGGGTTTCCCTGGTTACCACCGACTGTCAGAGATGCGTGTCCCTGATTACCACCGACTGTCACAGGCCGGTGTCACTGGGCACTGTGAATGTCACAGGTGGGTTTCCCTGGTTACCACTGACTGTCACAGGAGGGCTGTCCCTGGGTACCATTGTCACAGGAGGGGTGTCCTTGGTTACCATGGTCACAGGTGGGTTTCCCTGGTTACCACCGACTGTCACAGGAGGGCTGTCCCTGGGTACCATTGTGACAGGAGGGGTGTCCTTGGTTACCACTGGCACAGGAGGTGTGTCCCTGGTTACCACTGACTGTCACAGGAGGGGTGTCCTTGGTTAACATGGTCGCAGGTGGGTTTCCCTGGTTACCACTGACTGTCAGAGATGCGTGTCCCTGGTTACCACCGACTGTCATATATGCGTGTCCCTGGTAACCACGGTCACAGGAGAGGTGTCCGTGGTTAGCAGTGACTGTCACAGTAGGTGGGTCCTTGGTTTCCATGGCGACAGGTGGGTTTCCCTGGTTACCACCGACTGTCAGAGATGCGTGTCCCTGGTTACCACCGACTGTCACAGGCCGGTGTCCCTGGGAAATGGGAATGTCACAGGTGGGTTTCCCTGGTTACCACCGACTGTCACAGGTGAGTGTACATGGTTACCACTGACTGTCACAGGAGGGCTGTCCCTGGGTACCATTGTGACAGGAGGGGTGTCCTTGGTTACCACTGGCACAGGAGGTGTGTCCCTGGTTACCACTGACTGTCACAGGAGGGGTGTCCTTGGGTACCATGGTCGCAGGTGGGTTTCCCTGGTTATCACTGACTGTCAGAGATGCGTGTCCCTGGTTACCACCGACTGTCATATGTGCGTGTCCTGGTAACCACGGTCACAGGAGAGGTGTCCTTGGTTACCAGTGACTGTGGGTAGTGGTGTCTTTGGTTACCATGGTCACAGGTGGGTTACCCTGGTTACCACCGACTGTCACAGGAGTGCTGTCCCTGGGTACTATTGTCACAGGAGGGGTGTCCTTGGTTACCGTGGTCACAGGTGGGTTTCCCTGGTTACCAACGACTGTCAGAGATGCGTGTCCCTGGTAACCATGGTCACAGGAGAGGTGTCCTTGGTTACCAGTGACTGTGGGTAGGGGTGTCCTTGGTTACCATGGTCACAGGTGGGTTTCCCTCGTTACCACCGACTGTCACAGGAGGGCTGTCCATGGATACCATTGTCACAGGAGGGGTGTCCTTGGTTACCATGGTCACAGGTGAATTTCCCTGGTTACCACCGACTGTCAGAAATACGTGTCCCTGGTTACCACCGACTGTCACAGGCAGGTGTCCCTGGGCACTGTGAATGTCACAGGTGGGTTTCCCTGGTTACCACCGACTGTCACAGTTGAGTGTACATGGTTACCACTGACTGTCACAGGAGGGCTGTCCATGGATACCATTGTCACAGGAGGGGTGTCCTTGGTTACCATGGTCACAGGTGGGTTTCCCTGGTTACCACCGACTGTCAGAGATGCGTCTCCCTGGTTACCACCGACTGTCACAGGCCGGTGTCCCTGGGCACTGTGAATGTCACAGGTGGGTTTCCCTGGTTACCACCAACTGTCACAGGTGAGTGTACATGGTTACCACTGACTGTCACAGGAGGGCTGTCCCTGGGTACCATTGTGACAGGAGGGGTGTCCTTGGTTACCAATGGCACAGGTGGGTTTCCCTGGTTACCACTGACTGTCAGAGTTGCGTGTCCCTGGTTACCACCGACTGTCATATGTGCGTGTCCTGGTAACCACGGTCACAGGAGAGGTGTCCTTGGTTACGAGTGACTGTGGGTAGGGGTGTCCTTGGTTACCATGGTCACAGGTTGTTTTCCCTGGTTACCACCGACTGTCACAGGAGGGCTGTCCCTGGGTACCATTGTAACAGGAGGGGTGTCCTTGGTTACCACTGGCACAGGAGGTGTGTCCCTGGTTACCACTGACTGTCACAGGAGGGGTGTCCTTGGTTAACATGGTCGCAGGTGGGTTTCCCTGGTTACCACTGACTGTCAGAGATGCGTGTCCCTGGTTACCACCGACTGTCATATGTGCGTGTCCCTGGTAGCCACGGTCACAGGAGAGGTGTCCGTGGTTACAAGTGACTGTCACAGTAGGTGTGTCCTTGGTTACCATGGTCACAGGTGGGTTTCCCTGGTTACCACCGACTGTCAGAGATGCGTGTCCCTGATTACCACCGACTGTCACAGGCCGGTGTCCCTGGGCACTGTGAATGTCACAGGTGGGTTTCCCTGGTTACCACCGACTGTCACAGGAGGGCTGTCCCTGGGTACCATTGTCACAGGAGGGGTGTCCTTGGTTACCATGGTCACAGGTGGGTTTCCCTGGTTACCACCGACTGTCACAGGAGGGCTGTCCCTGGGTACCATTGTGACAGCAGGGGTGTCCTTGGTTACCACTGGCACAGGAGGTGTGTCCCTGGTTACCACTGACTGTCACAGGAGGGGTGTCCTTGGTTACCATGGTCGCAGGTGGGTTTCCCTGGTTACCACTGACTGTCAGAGATGCGTGTCCCTGGTTACCACCGACTGTCATATATGCGTGTCCCTGGTAACCACGGTCACAGGAGAGGTGTCCGTGGTTAGCAGTGACTGTCACAGTAGGTGGGTCCTTGGTTTCCATGGCGACAGGTGGGTTTCCCTGGTTACCACCGACTGTCAGAGATGCGTGTCCCTGGTTACCACCGACTGTCACAGGCCGGTGTCCCTGGGAAATGTGAATGTCACAGGTGGGTTTCCCTGGTTACCACCGACTGTCACAGGTGAGTGTACATGGTTACCACTGACTGTCACAGGAGGGCTGTCCCTGGGTACCATTGTGACAGGAGGGGTGTCCTTGGTTACCACTGGCACAGGAGGTGTGTCCCTGGTTACCACTGACTGTCACAGGAGGGGTGACCTTGGGTACCATGGTCGCAGGTGGGTTTCCCTGGTTATCACTGACTGTCAGAGATGCGTGTCCCTGTTTACCACCGACTGTCATATGTGCGTGTCCTGGTAACCACGGTCACAGGAGAGGTGTCCTTGGTTACCAGTGACTGTGGGTAGGGGTGTCCTTGGTTACCATGGTCACAGGTGTGTTTCCCTGGTTACCACCGACTGTCACAGGAGGGCTGTCCCTGGGTCCCATTGTCACAGGAGGGGTGTCCTTGGTTACCATGGTCACAGGTGGGTTTCCCTGGTTACCACCGACTGTCAGAGATGCGTCTCCCTGGTTACCACCGACTGTTACAGGCCGCTGTCCCTGGGCACTGTGAATGTCACAGGTGGGTTTCCCTGGTTACCACCGACTGTCACAGGTGAGTGTACATGGTTACCACTGACTGTCACAGGAGGGCTGTCCCTGGGTACCATTGTGACAGGAGGGGTGTCCTTGGTTACCACTGGCACAGGAGGTGTTTGCCTGGTTACCACTGACTGTCACAGGAGGGGTGTCCTTGGTTACCATGATCGCAGGTGGGTTTCCCTGGTTACCACTGACTGTCAGAGATGCGTGTCCCTGGTTACCACCGACTGTCATATGTGCGTGTCCTGGTAACCACGGTCACAGGAGAGGTGTACTTGGTTACCAGTGACTGTGGGTAGGGGTGTCCTTGGTTACCATGGTCACAGGTGGGTTACCCTGGTTACCACCGACTGTCACAGGAGTGCTGTCCCTGGGTACTATTGTCACAGGAGGGGTGTCCTTGGTTACCGTGGTCACAGGTGGGTTTCCCTGGTTACCAACGACTGTCAGAGATGCGTGTCCCTGGTAACCATGGTTACAGGAGAGGTGTCCTTGGTTACCAGTGACTGTGGGTAGGGGTGTCCTTGGTTACCATGGTCACAGGTGGGTTTCCCTCGTTACCACCGACTGTCAGAAATACGTGTCCCTGGTTACCACCGACTGTCACAGGCAGGTGTCCCTGGGCACTGTGAATGTCACAGGTGGGTTTCCCTGGTTACCACCGACTGTCACAGTTGAGTGTACATGGTTACCACTGACTGTCACAGGAGGGCTGTCCATGGATACCATTGTCACAGAAGGGGTGTCCTTCGTTACCATTGTCACAGGTGGGTTTCCCTGGTTACCACCGACTGTCAGAAATACGTGGCCCTGGTTACCACCTACTGTCACAGGCAGGTGTCCCTGGGCACTGTGAATGTCACAGGTGGGTTTCCCTGGTTACCACCGACTGTCACAGTTGAGTGTACATGGTTACCAGTGACTGTCACAGGAGGGCTGTCCCTGGATACCATTGTCACAGGAGGGGTGTCCCTGGTTACCACTGACTGTCACAGGAGGGGTGTCCTTGGTTACCATGGTCGCAGGTGGGTTTCCCTGGTTACCACTGACTGTCAGAGATGCGTGTCCCTGGTTACCACCGACTGTCATATGTGCGTGTCCTGGTAACCACGGTCACAGGAGAGGTGTCCTTGGTTACGAGTGACTGTGGGTAGGGGTGTCCTTGGTTACCATGGTCACAGGTGGTTTTCCCTGGTTACCACCGACTGTCACAGGAGGGCTGTCCCTGGGTACCATTGTCACAGGAGGGGTGTCCTTGGTTACCACTGGCACAGGAGGTGTATCCCTGGTTACCACTGACTGTCACAGGAGGGGTGTCCTTGGTTAACATGGTCGCAGGTGGGTTTCCCTGGTTACCACTGACTGTCAGAGATGCGTGTCCCTGGTTACCACCGACTGTCATATGTGCGTGTCCCTGGTAGCCACGGTCACAGGAGAGGTGTCCGTGGTTACCAGTGACTGTCACAGTAGGTGTGTCCTTGGTTACCATGGTCACAGGTGGGTTTCCCTGGTTACCACCGACTGTCAGAGATGCGTGTCCCTGATTACCACCGACTGTCACAGGCCGGTGTCACTGGGCACTGTGAATGTCACAGGTGGGTTTCCCTGGTTACCACTGACTGTCACAGGAGGGCTGTCCCTGGGTACCATTGTCACAGGAGGGGTGTCCTTGGTTACCATGGTCACAGGTGGGTTTCCCTGGTTACCACCGACTGTCACAGGAGGGCTGTCCCTGGGTACCATTGTGACAGGAGGGGTGTCCTTGGTTACCACTGGCACAGGAGGTGTGTCCCTGGTTACCACTGACTGTCACAGGAGGGGTGTCCTTGGTTACCATGGTCGCAGGTGGGTTTCCCTGGTTACCACTGACTGTCAGAGATGCGTGTCCCTGGTTACCACCGACTGTCATATATGCGTGTCCCTGGTAACCACGGTCACAGGAGAGGTGTCCGTGGTTAGCAGTGACTGTCACAGTAGGTGGGTCCTTGGTTTCCATGGCGACAGGTGGGTTTCCCTGGTTACCACCGACTGTCAGAGATGCGTGTCCCTGGTTACCACCGACTGTCACAGGCCGGTGTCCCTGGGAAATGGGAATGTCACAGGTGGGTTTCCCTGGTTACCACCGACTGTCACAGGTGAGTGTACATGGTTACCACTGACTGTCACAGGAGGGCTGTCCCTGGGTACCATTGTGACAGGAGGGGTGTCCTTGGTTACCACTGGCACAGGAGGTGTGTCCCTGGTTACCACTGACTGTCACAGGAGGGGTGTCCTTGGGTACCATGGTCGCAGGTGGGTTTCCCTGGTTATCACTGACTGTCAGAGATGCGTGTCCCTGGTTACCACCGACTGTCATATGTGCGTGTCCTGGTAACCACGGTCACAGGAGAGGTGTCCTTGGTTACCAGTGACTGTGGGTAGTGGTGTCTTTGGTTACCATGGTCACAGGTGGGTTACCCTGGTTACCACCGACTGTCACAGTAGTGCTGTCCCTGGGTACTATTGTCACAGGAGGGGTGTCCTTGGTTACCGTGGTCACAGGTGGGTTTCCCTGGTTACCACCGACTGTCAGAGATGCGTGTCCCTGGTAACCATGGTCACAGGAGAGGTGTCCTTGGTTACCAGTGACTGTGGGTAGGGGTGTCCTTGGTTACCATGGTCACAGGTGGGTTTCCCTCGTTACCACCGACTGTCACAGGAGGGCTGTCCATGGATACCATTGTCACAGGAGGGGTGTCCTTGGTTACCATGGTCACAGGTGAATTTCCCTGGTTACCACCGACTGTCAGAAATACGTGTCCCTGGTTACCACCGACTGTCACAGGCAGGTGTCCCTGGGCACTGTGAATGTCACAGGTGGGTTTCCCTGGTTACCACCGACTGTCACAGTTGAGTGTACATGGTTACCACTGACTGTCACAGGAGGGCTGTCCATGGATACCATTGTCACAGGAGGGGTGTCCTTGGTTACCATGGTCACAGGTGGGTTTCCCTGGTTACCACCGACTGTCAGAGATGCGTCTCCCTGGTTACCACCGACTGTCACAGGCCGGTGTCCCTGGGCACTGTGAATGTCACAGGTGGGTTTCCCTGGTTACCACCAACTGTCACAGGTGAGTGTACATGGTTACCACTGACTGTCACAGGAGGGCTGTCCCTGGGTACCATTGTGACAGGAGGGGTGTCCTTGGTTACCAATGGCACAGGTGGGTTTCCCTGGTTACCACTGACTGTCAGAGTTGCGTGTCCCTGGTTACCACCGACTGTCATATGTGCGTGTCCTGGTAACCACGGTCACAGGAGAGGTGTCCTTGGTTACGAGTGACTGTGGGTAGGGGTGTCCTTGGTTACCATGGTCACAGGTTGTTTTCCCTGGTTACCACCGACTGTCACAGGAGGGCTGTCCCTGGGTACCATTGTAACAGGAGGGGTGTCCTTGGTTACCACTGGCACAGGAGGTGTGTCCCTGGTTACCACTGACTGTCACAGGAGGGGTGTCCTTGGTTAACATGGTCGCAGGTGGGTTTCCCTGGTTACCACTGACTGTCAGAGATGCGTGTCCCTGGTTACCACCGACTGTCATATGTGCGTGTCCCTGGTAGCCACGGTCACAGGAGAGGTGTCCGTGGTTACAAGTGACTGTCACAGTAGGTGTGTCCTTGGTTACCATGGTCACAGGTGGGTTTCCCTGGTTACCACCGACTGTCAGAGATGCGTGTCCCTGATTACCACCGACTGTCACAGGCCGGTGTCCCTGGGCACTGTGAATGTCACAGGTGGGTTTCCCTGGTTACCACCGACTGTCACAGGAGGGCTGTCCCTGGGTACCATTGTCACAGGAGGGGTGTCCTTGGTTACCATGGTCACAGGTGGGTTTCCCTGGTTACCACCGACTGTCACAGGAGGGCTGTCCCTGGGTACCATTGTGACAGCAGGGGTGTCCTTGGTTACCACTGGCACAGGAGGTGTGTCCCTGGTTACCACTGACTGTCACAGGAGGGGTGTCCTCGGTTACCATGGTCGCAGGTGGGTTTCCCTGGTTACCACTGACTGTCAGAGATGCGTGTCCCTGGTTACCACCGACTGTCATATATGCGTGTCCCTGGTAACCACGGTCACAGGAGAGGTGTCCGTGGTTAGCAGTGACTGTCACAGTAGGTGGGTCCTTGGTTTCCATGGCGACAGGTGGGTTTCCCTGGTTACCACCGACTGTCAGAGATGCGTGTCCCTGGTTACCACCGACTGTCACAGGCCGGTGTCCCTGGGAAATGTGAATGTCACAGGTGGGTTTCCCTGGTTACCACCGACTGTCACAGGTGAGTGTACATGGTTACCACTGACTGTCACAGGAGGGCTGTCCCTGGGTACCATTGTGACAGGAGGGGTGTCCTTGGTTACCACTGGCACAGGAGGTGTGTCCCTGGTTACCACTGACTGTCACAGGAGGGGTGACCTTGGGTACCATGGTCGCAGGTGGGTTTCCCTGGTTATCACTGACTGTCAGAGATGCGTGTCCCTGGTTACCACCGACTGTCATATGTGCGTGTCCTGGTAACCACGGTCACAGGAGAGGTGTCCTTGGTTACCAGTGACTGTGGGTAGGGGTGTCCTTGGTTACCATGGTCACAGGTGTGTTTCCCTGGTTACCACCGACTGTCACAGGAGGGCTGTCCATGGATACCATTGTCACAGGAGGGGTGTCCTTGGTTACCATGGTCACAGGTGGGTTTCCCTGGTTACCACCGACTGTCAGAAATACGTGTCCCTGGTTACCACCGACTGTCACAGGCAGGTGTCCCTGGGCACTGTGAATGTCACAGGTGGGTTTCCCTGGTTACCACCGACTGTCACAGTTGAGTGTACATGGTTACCACTGACTGTCACAGCAGGGCTGTCCATGGAAACCATTGTCACAGGAGGGGTGTCCTTGGTTACCATGGTCACAGGTGGGTTTCCCTGGTTACCACCGACTGTCAGAGATGCGTCTCCCTGGTTACCACCGACTGTCACATGCCGGTGTACCTGGGCACTGTGAATGTCACAGGTGGGTTTCCCTGGTTACCACCAACTGTCACAGGTGAGTGTACATGGTTACCACTGACTGTCACAGGAGGGCTGTCCCTGGGTACCATTGTGACAGGAGGGGTGTCCTTGGTTACCACTAGCACAGGAGGTGTGTCCCTGGTTACCACTGACTGTCACAGGAGGGGTGTCCTTGGTTACCATGGTCGCAGGTGGGTTTCCCTGGTTACTACTGACTGTCAGAAATGCGTGTCCCTGGTTACCACCGACTGTCATATGTGCGTGTCCTGGTAACCACAGTCACAGTAGAGGTGTCCTTGGTTACCAGTGACTGTGGGCAGGGGTGTCCTTGGTTACCATGGTCACAGGTGGTTTTCCCTGGTTGCCACCGACTGTCACAGGAGGGCTGTCCCTTGGTACCATTGTCACAGGAGGGGTGTCCTTGGTTACCACTGGCACAGGAGGTGTGTCCCTGGTTACCACTGACTGTCACAGGAGGGGTGTCCTTGGGTACCATGGTCACAGGTGGGTTTCCCTGGTTACCACTGACTGTCAGAGATGCGTGTCCCTGGTTACCACCGACTGTCATATGTGCGTGTCCTGGTAACCACGGTCACAGGAGAGGTGTCCTTGGTTACGAGTGACTGTGGGTAGGGGTGTCCTTGGTTACCATGGTCACAGGTGGTTTTCCCTGGTTACCACCGACTGTCACAGGAGGGCTGTCCCTGGGTACCATTGTCACAGGAGGGGTGTCCTTGGTTACCACTGGCACAGGAGGTGTGTCCCTGGTTACCACTGACTGTCACAGGAGGGGTGTCCTTGGTTAACATGGTCGCAGGTGGGTTTCCCTGGTTACCACTGACTGTCAGAGATGCGTGTCCTTGGTTACCACCGACTGTCATATGTGCGTGTCCCTGGTAGCCACGGTCACAGGAGAGGTGTCCGTGGTTACCAGTGACTGTCACAGTAGGTGTGTCCTTGGTTACCATGGTCACAGGTGGGTTTCCCTGGTTACCACCGACTGTCAGAGATGCGTGTCCCTGATTACCACCGACTGTCACAGGCCGGTGTCCCTGGGCACTGTGAATGTCACAGGTGGGTTTCCCTGGTTACCACCGACTGTCACAGGAGGGCTGTCCCTGGGTACCATTGTCACAGGAGGGGTGTCCTTGGTTACCACTGGCACAGGAGGTGTGTCCCTGGTTACCACTGACTGTCACAGGAGGGGTGTCCTTGGTTAACATGGTCGCAGGTGGGTTTCCCTGGTTACCACGGACTGTCAGAAATGCGTGTCCCTGGTTACCACCGACTGTCATATGTGCGTGTCCCTGGTAGCCACGGTCACAGGAGAAGTGTCCGTGGTTACCAGTGACTGTCACAGTAGGTGTGTCCTTGGTTACCATGGTCACAGGTGGGTTTCCCTGGTTACCACCGACTGTCAGAGATGCGTGTCCCTGATTACCACCGACTGTCACAGGCCGGTGTCCCTGGGCACTGTGAATGTCACAGGTGGGTTTCCCTGGTTACCACCGACTGTCACAGGACGGCTGTCCCTGGGTACCATTGTCACAGGAGGGGTGTCCTTGGTTACCATGGTCACAGGTGGGTTTCCCTGGTTACCACCGACTGTTACAGGAGGGCTGTCCCTGGGTACCATTGTCACAGGAGGGGTGTCCTTGGTTACCATGGTCACAGGTGGGTTTCCCTGGTTACCACCGACTGTCAGAGATGCGTCTCCCTGATAACCACGGTCACAGGAGATGTGTCCTTGGTTACCAGTGACTGTGGGTACGGGTGTCCTTGGTTACCATGGTCACAGGTGTGTTTCCCTGGTTACCACCGACTGTCACAGGAGGGCTGTCCCTGGGTACCATTGTCACAGAGGGGTGTCCTTGGTTACCATGGTCACAGGTTGGTTTCCCTGGTTACCACCGACTGTCAGAAATACGTGTCCCTGGTTACCACCGACTGTCACAGGCAGGTGTCCCTGGGCACTGTGAATGTCACAGGTGGGTTTCCCTGGTTACCACCGACTGTCACAGTTGAGTGTACATGGTTACCACTGACTGTCACAGCAGGGCTGTCCATGGAAACCATTGTCACAGGAGGGGTGTCCTTGGTTACCATGGTCACAGGTGGGTTTCCCTGGTTACCACCGACTGTCAGAGATGCGTCTCCCTGGTTACCACCGACTGTCACATGCCGGTGTACCTGGGCACTGTGAATGTCACAGGTGGGTTTCCCTGGTTACCACCAACTGTCACAGGTGAGTGTACATGGTTACCACTGACTGTCACAGGAGGGCTGTCCCTGGGTACCATTGTGACAGGAGGGGTGTCCTTGGTTACCACTAGCACAGGAGGTGTGTCCCTGGTTACCACTGACTGTCACAGGAGGGGTGTCCTTGGTTACCATGGTCGCAGGTGGGTTTCCCTGGTTACTACTGACTGTCAGAAATGCGTGTCCCTGGTTACCACCGACTGTCATATGTGCGTGTCCTGGTAACCACAGTCACAGGAGAGGTGTCCTTGGTTACCAGTGACTGTGGGCAGGGGTGTCCTTGGTTACCATGGTCACAGGTGGTTTTCCCTGGTTGCCACCGACTGTCACAGGAGGGCTGTCCCTTGGTACCATTGTCACAGGAGGGGTGTCCTTGGTTACCACTGGCACAGGAGGTGTGTCCCTGGTTACCACTGACTGTCACAGGAGGGGTGTCCTTGGGTACCATGGTCACAGGTGGGTTTCCCTGGTTACCACTGACTGTCAGAGATGCGTGTCCCTGGTTACCACCGACTGTCATATGTGCGTGTCCTGGTAACCACGGTCACAGGAGAGGTGTCCTTGGTTACGAGTGACTGTGGGTAGGGGTGTCCTTGGTTACCATGGTCACAGGTGGTTTTCCCTGGTTACCACCGACTGTCACAGGAGGGCTGTCCCTGGGTACCATTGTCACAGGAGTGGTGTCCTTGGTTACCACTGGCACAGGAGGTGTGTCCCTGGTTACCACTGACTGTCACAGGAGGGGTGTCCTTGGTTAACATGGTCGCAGGTGGGTTTCCCTGGTTACCACTGACTGTCAGAGATGCGTGTCCCTGGTTACCACCGACTGTCATATGTGCGTGTCCCTGGTAGCCACGGTCACAGGAGAGGTGTCCGTGGTTACCAGTGACTGTCACAGTAGGTGTGTCCTTGGTTACCATGGTCACAGGTGGGTTTCCCTGGTTACCACCGACTGTCAGAGATGCGTGTCCCTGATTACCACCGACTGTCACAGGCCGGTGTCCCTGGGCACTGTGAATGTCACAGGTGGGTTTCCCTGGTTACCACCGACTGTCACAGGAGGGCTGTCCCTGGGTACCATTGTGACAGGAGGGGTGTCCTTGGTTACCACTGGCACAGGAGGTGTGTCCCTGGTTACCACTGACTGTCACAGGAGGGGTGTCCTTGGTTACCATGGTCGCAGGTGGGTTTCAATGTTTACCACTGACTGTCAGAGATGCGTGTCCCTGGTTACCACCGACTGTCATATATGCGTGTCCCTGGTAACCACGGTCACAGGAGAGGTGTCCGTGGTTAGCAGTGACTGTCACAGTAGGTGGGTCCTTGGTTTCCATGGCGACAGGTGGGTTTCCCTGGTTACCACCGACTGTCAGAGATGCGTGTCCCTGGTTACCACCGACTGTCACAGGCCGGTGTCCCTGGGAAATGGGAATGTCACAGGTGGGTTTCCCTGGTTACCACCGACTGTCACAGGTGAGTGTACATGGTTAACACTGACTGTCACAGGAGGGCTGTCCCTGGGTACCATTGTGACAGGAGGGGTGTCCTTGGTTACCACTGGCACAGGAGGTGTGTCCCTGGTTACCACTGACTGTCACATGAGGGGTGTCCTTGGGTACCATGGTCGCAGGTGGGTTTCCCTGGTTATCACTGACTGTCAGAGATGCGTGTCCCTGGTTACCACCGACTGTCATATGTGCGTGTCCTGGTAACCACGGTCACAGGAGAGGTGTCCTTGGTTACCAGTGACTGTGGGTAGGGGTGTCCTTGGTTACCATGGTCACAGGTGTGTTTCCCTGGTTACCACCGACTGTCACAGGAGGGATGTCCCTGGGTCCCATTGTCACAGGAGGGGTGTCCTTGGTTACCATGGTCACAGGTGGGTTTCCCTGGTTACCACCGACTGTCAGAGATGCGTCTCCCTGGTTACCACCGACTGTCACAGGCCGGTGTCCCTGGGCACTGTGAATGTCACAGGTGGGTTTCCCTGGTTACCACCGACTGTCACAGGATGGCTGTCCCTGGGTACCATTGTCACAGGAGGGGTGTCCTTGGTTACCATGGTCACAGGTGGGTTTCCCTGGTTACCACCGACTGTCACAGGAGGGCTGTCCCTGGGTACCATGGTCACAGGAGGGGTGTCCTTGGTTACCATGGTCACAGGTGGGTTTCCCTGGTTACCACCGACTGTCAGAGATGCGTCTCCCTGATAACCACGGTCACAGGAGATGTGTCCTTGGTTACCAGTGACTGTGGGTACGGGTGTCCTTGGTTACCATGGTCACAGGTGTGTTTCCCTGGTTACCACCGACTGTCACAGGAGGGCCGTCCCTGGGTACCATTGTCACAGAGGGGTGTCCTTGGTTACCATGGTCACAGGTTGGTTTCCCTGGTTACCACCGACTGTCAGAAATACGTGTCCCTGGTTACCACCGACTGTCACAGGCAGGTGTCCCTGGGCACTGTGAATGTCACAGGTGGGTTTCCCTGGTTACCACCGACTGTCACAGTTGAGTGTACATGGTTACCACTGACTGTCACAGCAGGGCTGTCCATGGAAACCATTGTCACAGGAGGGGTGTCCTTGGTTACCATGGTCACAGGTGGGTTTCCCTGGTTACCACCGACTGTCAGAGATGCGTCTCCCTGGTTACCACCGACTGTCACATGCCGGTGTACCTGGGCACTGTGAATGTCACAGGTGGGTTTCCCTGGTTACCACCAACTGTCACAGGTGAGTGTACATGGTTACCACTGACTGTCACAGGAGGGCTGTCCCTGGGTACCATTGTGACAGGAGGGGTGTCCTTGGTTACCACTAGCACAGGAGGTGTGTCCCTGGTTACCACTGACTGTCACAGGAGGGGTGTCCTTGGTTACCATGGTCGCAGGTGGGTTTCCCTGGTTACTACTGACTGTCAGAAATGCGTGTCCCTGGTTACCACCGACTGTCATATGTGCGTGTCCTGGTAACCACAGTCACAGGAGAGGTGTCCTTGGTTACCAGTGACTGTGGGCAGGGGTGTCCTTGGTTACCATGGTCACAGGTGGTTTTCCCTGGTTGCCACCGACTGTCACAGGAGGGCTGTCCCTTGGTACCATTGTCACAGGAGGGGTGTCCTTGGTTACCACTGGCACAGGAGGTGTGTCCCTGGTTACCACTGACTGTCACAGGAGGGGTGTCCTTGGGTACCATGGTCACAGGTGGGTTTCCCTGGTTACCACTGACTGTCAGAGATGCGTGTCCCTGGTTACCACCGACTGTCATATGTGCGTGTCCTGGTAACCACGGTCACAGGAGAGGTGTCCTTGGTTACGAGTGACTGTGGGTAGGGGTGTCCTTGGTTACCATGGTCACAGGTGGTTTTCCCTGGTTACCACCGACTGTCACAGGAGGGCTGTCCCTGGGTACCATTGTCACAGGAGTGGTGTCCTTGGTTACCACTGGCACAGGAGGTGTGTCCCTGGTTACCACTGACTGTCACAGGAGGGGTGTCCTTGGTTAACATGGTCGCAGGTGGGTTTCCCTGGTTACCACTGACTGTCAGAGATGCGTGTCCTTGGTTACCACCGACTGTCATATGTGCGTGTACCTGGTAGCCACGGTCACAGGAGAGGTGTCCGTGGTTACCAGTGACTGTCACAGTAGGTGTGTCCTTGGTTACCATGGTCACAGGTGGGTTTCCCTGGTTACCACCGACTGTCAGAGATGCGTGTCCCTGATTACCACCGACTGTCACAGGCCGGTGTCCCTGGGCACTGTGAATGTCACAGGTGGGTTTCCCTGGTTACCACCGACTGTCACAGGAGGGCTGTCCCTGGGTACCATTGTGACAGGAGGGGTGTCCTTGGTTACCACTGGCACAGGAGGTGTGTCCCTGGTTACCACTGACTGTCACAGGAGGGGTGTCCTTGGTTACCATGGTCGCAGGTGGGTTTCAATGTTTACCACTGACTGTCAGAGATGCGTGTCCCTGGTTACCACCGACTGTCATATATGCGTGTCCCTGGTAACCACGGTCACAGGAGAGGTGTCCGTGGTTAGCAGTGACTGTCACAGTAGGTGGGTCCTTGGTTTCCATGGCGACAGGTGGGTGTCCCTGGTTACCACCGACTGTCATATGTGCGTGTCCTGGTAACCACGGTCACAGGAGAGGTGTCCTTGGTTACCAGTGACTGTGGGTAGGGGTGTCCTTGGTTACCATGGTCACAGGTGTGTTTCCCTGGTTACCACCGACTGTCACAGGAGGGATGTCCCTGGGTCCCATTGTCACAGGAGGGGTGTCCTTGGTTACCATGGTCACAGGTGGGTTTCCCTGGTTACCACCGACTGTCAGAGATGCGTCTCCCTGGTTACCACCGACTGTCACAGGCCGGTGTCCCTGGGCACTGTGAATGTCACAGGTGGGTTTCCCTGGTTACCACCGACTGTCACAGGATGGCTGTCCCTGGGTACCATTGTCACAGGAGGGGTGTCCTTGGTTACCATGGTCACAGGTGGGTTTCCCTGGTTACCACCGACTGTCACAGGAGGGCTGTCCCTGGGTACCATTGTCACAGGAGGGGTGTCCTTGGTTACCATGGTCACAGGTGGGTTTCCCTGGTTACCACCGACTGTCAGAGATGCGTCTCCCTGATAACCACGGTCACAGGAGAGGTGTCCTTGCTTACCAGTGACTGTGGGTAGGGGTGTCCTTGGTTACCATGGTCACAGGTGGTTTTCCCTGGTTACCACCGACTGTCACAGGAGGGCTGTCCCTGGGTACCATTGTCACAGGAGGGGTGTCCTTGGTTACCACTGGCACAGGAGGTGTGTCCCTGGTTACCACTGACTGTCACAGGAGGGGTGTCCTTGGTTAACATGGTCGCAGGTGGGTTTCCCTGGTTACCACGGACTGTCAGAAATGCGTGTCCCTGGTTACCACCGACTGTCATATGTGCGTGTCCCTGGTAGCCACGGTCACAGGAGAAGTGTCCGTGGTTACCATTGACTGGCACAGTAGGTGTGTCCTTGGTTACCATGGTCACAGGTGGGTTTCCCTGGTTACCACCGACTGTCAGAGATGCGTGTCCCTGATTACCACCGACTGTCACAGGCCGGTGTCCCTGGGCACTGTGAATGTCACAGGTGGGTTTCCCTGGTTACCACCGACTGTCACAGGACGGCTGTCCCTGGGTACCATTGTCACAGGAGGGGTGTCCTTGGTTACCATGGTCACAGGTGGGTTTCCCTGGTTACCACCGACTGTTACAGGAGGGCTGTCCCTGGGTACCATTGTCACAGGAGGGGTGTCCTTGGTTACCATGGTCACAGGTGGGTTTCCCTGGTTACCACCGACTGTCAGAGATGCGTCTCCCTGATAACCACGGTCACAGGAGATGTGTCCTTGGTTACCAGTGACTGTGGGTACGGGTGTCCTTGGTTACCATGGTCACAGGTGTGTTTCCCTGGTTACCACCGACTGTCACAGGAGGGCTGTCCCTGGGTACCATTGTCACAGAGGGGTGTCCTTGGTTACCATGGTCACAGGTGGGTTTCCCTGGTTACCACCGACTGTCACAGGAGGGCTGTCCCTGGGTACCATTGTCACAGGAGGGGTGTCCTTGGTTACCATGGTCACAGGTGGGTTTCCCTGGTTACCCCCGACTGTCAGAGATGCGTCTCCCTGATAACCACGGTCACAGGAGAGGTGTCCCTGGTTACCAGTGACTGTGGGTAGGGGTGTCCTTGGTTACCATGGTCACAGGTGGTTTTCCCTGGTTACCACCGACTGTCACAGGAGGGCCGTCCCTGGGTACCATTGTCACAGGAGGGGTGTCCTGGTTACCACTGGCACAGGAGGTGTGTCCCTGGTTACCACTGACTGTCACAGGAGGGGTGTCCTTGGTTACCATGGTCGCAGGTGGGTTTCCCTGGTTACCACTGACTGTCAGAGATGCGTGTCCCTGGTTACCACCGACTGTCATATGTGCGTGTCCTGGTAACCACGGTCACAGGAGAGGTGTCCTTGGTTACGAGTGACTGTGGGTAGGGGTGTCCTTGGTTACCATGGTCACAGGTGGTTTTCCTTGGTTACCACCGACTGTCACAGGAGGGCTGTCCCTGGGTACCATTGTCACAGGAGGGGTGTCCTTGGTTACCACTGGCACAGGAGGTGTGCCCTGGTTACCACTGACTGTCACAGGAGGGGTGTCCTTGGTTAACATGGTCGCAGGTGGGTTTCCCTGTTTACCACTGACTGTCAGAGATGCATGTCCCTGGTTACCACCGACTGTCTTATGTGCGTGTCCCTGGTAGCCACGGTCACAGGAGAGGTGTCCGTGGTTACAAGTGACTGTCACAGTAGGTGTGTCCTTGGTTACCATGGTCACAGGTGGGTTTCCCTGGTTACCACCGACTGTCAGAGGTGCTTGTCCCTGATTACCACCGACTGTCACAGGCCGGTGTCCCTGGGCACTGTGAATGTCACAGGTGGGTTTCCCTGGTTACCACCGACTGTCAGAGATGCGTCTCCCTGATAACCACGGTCACATGAGAGGTGTCCTTGGTTACCAGTGACTGTGGGTACGGGTGTCCTTGGTTACCATGGTCACAGGTGTGTTTCCCTGGTTACCACCGACTGTCACAGGAGGGCTGTCCCTGGGTACCATTGTCACAGAGGGGTGTCCTTGGTTACCATGGTCACAGGTGGGTTTCCCTGGTTACCACCGACTGTCAGAGATGCGTCTCCCTGGTTACCACCGACTGTCACAGGCCGGTGTCCCTGGGCACTGTGAATGTCACAGGTGGGTTTCCCTGGTTACCACCAACTGTCACAGGTGAGTGTACATGGTTACCACTGACTGTCACAGGAGGGCTGTCCCTGGGTACCATTGTGACAGGAGGGGTGTCCTTGGTTACCACTAGCACAGGAGGTGTGTCCCTGGTTACCACTGACTGTCACAGGAGGGGTGTCCTTGGTTACCATGGTCGCAGGCGGGTTTCCCTGGTTACCACTGACTGTCAGAAATGCGTGTCCCTGGTTACCACCGACTGTCATATGTGCGTGTCCTGGTAACCACGGTCACAGGAGAGGTGTCCTTGGTTACCAGTGACTGTGGGTAGGGGTGTCCTTGGTTACCATGGTCACAGGTGGTTTTCCCTGGTTACCACCGACTGTCACAGGAGTGCTGTCCCTGGGTACCATTGTCACAGGAGGGGTGTCCTTGGTTACCACTGGCACAGGAGGTGTGTCCCTGGTTACCACTGACTGTCACAGGAGGGGTGTCCTTGGTTACCATGGTCGCAGGTGGTTTTCCCTGGTTACCACCGACTGTCACAGGAGGGCTCTCCCTGGGTACCATTGTCACAGGAGGGGTGTCCTTGGTTACCACTGGCACAGGAGGTGTGTCCCTGGTTACCACTGACTGTCACAGGAGGGGTGTCCTTGGTTAACATGGTCGCAGGTGGGTTTCCCTGGTTACCACTGACTGTCAGAGATGCGTGTCCCTGGTTACCACCGACTGTCATATGTGCGTGTCCCTGGTAGCCACGGTCACAGGAGAGGTGTCCGTGGTTACCAGTGACTGTCACAGTAGGTGTGTCCTTGGTTACCATGGTCACAGGTGGGTTTCCCTGGTTACCACCGACTGTCAGAGATGCGTGTCCCTGATTACCACCGACTGTCACAGGCCGGTGTCCCTGGGCACTGTGAATGTCACAGGTGGGTTTCCCTGGTTACCACCGACTGTCACAGGACGGCTGTCCCTGGGTACCATTGTCACAGGAGGGGTGTCCTTGGTTACCATGGTCACAGGTGGGTTTCCCTGGTTACCACCGACTGTCACAGGAGGGCTGTCCCTGGGTACCATTGTGACAGGAGGGGTGTCCTTGGTTACCACTGGCACAGGAGGTGTGTCCCTGGTTACCACTGACTGTCACAGGAGGGGTGTCCTTGGTTACCATGGTCGCAGGTGGGTTTCCCTGGTTACCACTGACTGTCAGAGATGCGTGTCCCTGGTTACCACTGACTGTCATATATGCGTGTCCCTGGTAACCAGGGTCACAGGAGAGGTGTCCGTGGTTAGCAGTGACTGTCACAGTAGGTGGGTCCTTGGTTTCCATGGCGACAGGTGGGTTTCCCTGGTTACCACCGACTGTCAGAGATGCGTGTCCCTGGTTACCACCGACTGTCACAGGCCGGTGTCCCTGGGAAATGTGAATGTCACAGGTGGGTTTCCCTGGTTACCACCGACTGTCACAGGTGAGTGTACATGGTTACCACTGACTGTCACAGGAGGGCTGTCCCTGGGTACCATTGTGACAGGAGGGGTGTCCTTGTTTACCACTGGCACAGGAGGTGTGTCCCTGGTTACCACTGACTGTCAGAAATGCGTGTCCCTGGTTACCACCGACTGTCATATGTGCGTGTCCTGGTAACCACGGTCACAGGAGAGGTGTCCTTGGTTACCAGTGACTGTGGGTAGGGGTGTCCTTGGTTACCATGGTCACAGGTGGTTTTCCCTGGTTACCACCGACTGTCACAGGAGGGCTGTCCCTGGGTACCATTGTCACAGGAGGGGTGTCCTTGGTTACCACTGGCACAGGAGGTGTGTCTCTGGTTACCACTGACTGTCACAGGAGGGGTGTCCTTGGTTACCATGGTCGCAGGTGGTTTTCCCTGGTTACCACCGACTGTCACAGGAGGGCTCTCCCTGGGTACCATTGTCACAGGAGGGGTGTCCTTGGTTACCACTGGCACAGGAGGTGTGTCCCTGGTTACCACTGACTGTCACAGGAGGGGTGTCCTTGGTTAACATGGTCGCAGGTGGGTTTCCCTGGTTACCACTGACTGTCAGAGATGCGTGTCCCTGGTTACCACCGACTGTCATATGTGCGTGTCCCTGGTAGCCACGGTCACAGGAGAGGTGTCCGTGGTTACCAGTGACTGTCACAGTAGGTGTGTCCTTGGTTACCATGGTCACAGGTGGGTTTCCCTGGTTACCACCGACTGTCAGAGATGCGTGTCCCTGATTACCACCGACTGTCACAGGCCGGTGTCCCTGGGCACTGTGAATGTCACAGGTGGGTTTCCCTGGTTACCACCGACTGTCACAGGAGGGCTGTCCCTGGGTACCATTGTCACAGGAGGGGTGTCCTTGGTTACCATGGTCACAGGTGGGTTTCCCTGGTTACCACCGACTGTCACAGGAGGGCTGTCCCTGGGTACCATTGTGACAGGAGGGGTGTCCTTGGTTACCACTGGCACAGGAGGTGTGTCCCTGGTTACCACTGACTGTCACAGGAGGGGTGTCCTTGGTTACCATGGTCGCAGGTGGGTTTCCCTGGTTACCACTGACTGTCAGAGATGCGTGTCCCTGGTTACCACCGACTGTCATATATGCGTGTCCCTGGTAACCACGGTCACAGGAGAGGTGTCCGTGGTTAGCAGTGACTGTCACAGTAGGTGGGTCCTTGGTTTCCATGGCGACAGGTTGGTTTCCCTGCTTACCACCGACTGTCAGAGATGCGTGTCCCTGGTTACCACCGACTGTCACAGGCCGGTGTCCCTGGGAAATGTGAATGTCACAGGTGGGTTTCCCTGGTTACCACCGACTGTCACAGGTGAGTGTACATGGTTACCACTGACTGTCACAGGAGGGCTGTCCCTGGGTACCATTGTGACAGGAGGGGTGTCCTTGTTTAAAACTGGCACAGGAGGTGTGTCCCTGGTTACCACTGACTGTCAGAAATGCGTGTCCCTGGTTACCAACAACTGTCATATGTGCGTGTCCTGGTAACCACGGTCACAGGAGAGGTGTCCTTGGTTACCAGTGACTGTGGGTAGGGGTGTCCTTGGTTACCATGGTCACAGGTGGTTTTCCCTGGTTACCACCGACTGTCACAGGAGGGCTGTCCCTGGGTACCATTGTCACAGGAGGGGTGTCCTTGGTTACCACTGGCACAGGAGGTGTGTCCCTGGTTACCACTGACTGTCACAGGAGGGGTGTCCTTGGTTAACATGGTCGCAGGTGGGTTTCCCTGGTTACCACCGACTGTCACAGGAGGGCTGTCCCTGGGTACCATTGTCACAGGAGGGGTGTCCTTGGTTACCATGGTCACAGGTGGGTTTCCCTGGTTACCACCCACTGTCAGAGATGCGTCTCCCTGATAACCACGGTCACAGGAGAGGTGTCCTTGGTTACCAGTGACTGTGGGTACGGGTGTCCTTGGTTACGATGGTCACAGGTGGGTTTCCCTGGTTACCACCGACTGTCACAGGCCGGTGTCCCTGGGCACTGTGAATGTCACAGGTGGGTTTCCCTGGTTACCACCAACTGTCACAGGTGAGTGTACATGGTTACCACTGACTGTCACAGGAGGGCTGTCCCTGGGTACCATTGTGACAGGAGGGGTGTCCTTGGTTACCACTAGCACAGGAGGTGTGTCCCTGGTTACCACTGACTGTCACAGGAGGGGTGTCCTTGGTTACCATGGTCGCAGGTGGGTTTCCCTGGTTACCACTGACTGTCAGAAATGCGTGTCCCTGGTTACCACCGACTGTCATATGTGCGTGTCCTGGTAACCACGGTCACAGGAGAGGTGTCCTTGGTTACCAGTGACTGTGGGTAGGGGTGTCCTTGGTTACCATGGTCACAGGTGGGTTACCCTGGTTACCACCGACTGTCACAGGAGTGCTGTCCCTGGGTACTATTGTCACAGGAGGGGTGTCCTTGGTTACCGTGGTCACAGGTGGGTTTCCCTGGTTACCACCGACTGTCAGAGATGCGTGTCCCTGGTAACCATGTTCACAGGAGAGGTGTCCTTGGTTACCAGTGACTGTGGGTAGGGGTGTCCTTGGTTACCATGGTCACAGGTGGGTTTCCCTCGTTACCACCGACTGTCACAGGAGGGCTGTCCATGGATACCATTGTCACAGGAGGGGTGTCCTTGGTTACCATGGTCACAGGTTGGTTTCCCTGGTTACCACCGACTGTCAGAAATACGTGTCCCTGGTTACCACCGACTGTCATAGGCAGGTGTCCCTGGGCACTGTGAATGTCACAGGTGGGTTTCCCTGGTTACCACCGACTGTCACAGTTGAGTGTACATGGTTACCACTGACTGTCACAGCAGGGCTGTCCATGGAAACCATTGTCACAGGAGGGGTGTCCTTGGTTACCATGGTCACAGGTGGGTTTCCCTGGTTACCACCGACTGTCAGAGATGCGTCTCCCTGGTTACCACCGACTGTCACATGCCGGTGTACCTGGGCACTGTGAATGTCACAGGTGGGTTTCCCTGGTTACCACCAACTGTCACAGGTGAGTGTACATGGTTACCACTGACTGTCACAGGAGGGCTGTCCCTGGGTACCATTGTGACAGGAGGGGTGTCCTTGGTTACCACTAGCACAGGAGGTGTGTCCCTGGTTACCACTGACTGTCACAGGAGGGGTGTCCTTGGTTACCATGGTCGCAGGTGGGTTTCCCTGGTTACTACTGACTGTCAGAAATGCGTGTCCCTGGTTACCACCGACTGTCATATGTGCGTGTCCTGGTAACCACAGTCACAGGAGAGGTGTCCTTGGTTACCAGTGACTGTGGGCAGGGGTGTCCTTGGTTACCATGGTCACAGGTGGTTTTCCCTGGTTGCCACCGACTGTCACAGGAGGGCTGTCCCTTGGTACCATTGTCACAGGAGGGGTGTCCTTGGTTACCACTGGCACAGGAGGTGTGTCCCTGGTTACCACTGACTGTCACAGGAGGGGTGTCCTTGGGTACCATGGTCGCAGGTGGGTTTCCCTGGTTACCACTGACTGTCAGAGATGCGTGTCCCTGGTTACCACCGACTGTCATATGTGCGTGTCCTGGTAACCACGGTCACAGGAGAGGTGTCCTTGGTTACGAGTGACTGTGGGTAGGGGTGTCCTTGGTTACCATGGTCACAGGTGGTTTTCCCTGGTTACCACCGACTGTCACAGGAGGGCTGTCCCTGGGTACCATTGTCACAGGAGGGGTGTCCTTGGTTACCACTGGCACAGGAGGTGTGTCCCTGGTTACCACTGACTGTCACAGGAGGGGTGTCCTTGGTTAACATGGTCGCAGGTGGGTTTCCCTGGTTACCACTGACTGTCAGAGATGCGTGTCCTTGGTTACCACCGACTGTCATATGTGCGTGTCCCTGGTAGCCACGGTCACAGGAGAGGTGTCCGTGGTTACCAGTGACTGTCACAGTAGGTGTGTCCTTGGTTACCATGGTCACAGGTGGGTTTCCCTGGTTACCACCGACTGTCAGAGATGCGTGTCCCTGATTACCACCGACTGTCACAGGCCGGTGTCCCTGGGCACTGTGAATGTCACAGGTGGGTTTCCCTGGTTACCACCGACTGTCAGAGATGCGTGTCCCTGGTTACCACCGACTGTCACAGGCCGGTGTCCCTGGGAAATGGGAATGTCACAGGTGGGTTTCCCTGGTTACCACTGACTGTCAGAGATGCGTGTCCCTGGTTACCACCGACTGTCATATGTGCGTGTCCTGGTAACCACGGTCACAGGAGAGGTGTCCTTGGTTACGAGTGACTGTGGGTAGGGGTGTCCTTGGTTACCATGGTCACAGGTGGTTTTCCCTGGTTACCACCGACTGTCACAGGAGGGCTGTCCCTGGGTACCATTGTCACAGGAGTGGTGTCCTTGGTTACCACTGGCACAGGAGGTGTGTCCCTGGTTACCACTGACTGTCACAGGAGGGGTGTCCTTGGTTAACATGGTCGCAGGTGGGTTTCCCTGGTTACCACTGACTGTCAGAGATGCGTGTCCTTGGTTACCACCGACTGTCATATGTGCGTGTACCTGGTAGCCACGGTCACAGGAGAGGTGTCCGTGGTTACCAGTGACTGTCACAGTAGGTGTGTCCTTGGTTACCATGGTCACAGGTGGGTTTCCCTGGTTACCACCGACTGTCAGAGATGCGTGTCCCTGATTACCACCGACTGTCACAGGCCGGTGTCCCTGGGCACTGTGAATGTCACAGGTGGGTTTCCCTGGTTACCACCGACTGTCACAGGAGGGCTGTCCCTGGGTACCATTGTGACAGGAGGGGTGTCCTTGGTTACCACTGGCACAGGAGGTGTGTCCCTGGTTACCACTGACTGTCACAGGAGGGGTGTCCTTGGTTACCATGGTCGCAGGTGGGTTTCAATGTTTACCACTGACTGTCAGAGATGCGTGTCCCTGGTTACCACCGACTGTCATATATGCGTGTCCCTGGTAACCACGGTCACAGGAGAGGTGTCCGTGGTTAGCAGTGACTGTCACAGTAGGTGGGTCCTTGGTTTCCATGGCGACAGGTGGGTGTCCCTGGTTACCACCGACTGTCATATGTGCGTGTCCTGGTAACCACGGTCACAGGAGAGGTGTCCTTGGTTACCAGTGACTGTGGGTAGGGGTGTCCTTGGTTACCATGGTCACAGGTGTGTTTCCCTGGTTACCACCGACTGTCACAGGAGGGATGTCCCTGGGTCCCATTGTCACAGGAGGGGTGTCCTTGGTTACCATGGTCACAGGTGGGTTTCCCTGGTTACCACCGACTGTCAGAGATGCGTCTCCCTGGTTACCACCGACTGTCACAGGCCGGTGTCCCTGGGCACTGTGAATGTCACAGGTGGGTTTCCCTGGTTACCACCGACTGTCACAGGATGGCTGTCCCTGGGTACCATTGTCACAGGAGGGGTGTCCTTGGTTACCATGGTCACAGGTGGGTTTCCCTGGTTACCACCGACTGTCACAGGAGGGCTGTCCCTGGGTACCATTGTCACAGGAGGGGTGTCCTTGGTTACCATGGTCACAGGTGGGTTTCCCTGGTTACCACCGACTGTCAGAGATGCGTCTCCCTGATAACCACGGTCACAGGAGAGGTGTCCTTGCTTACCAGTGACTGTGGGTAGGGGTGTCCTTGGTTACCATGGTCACAGGTGGTTTTCCCTGGTTACCACCGACTGTCACAGGAGGGCTGTCCCTGGGTACCATTGTCACAGGAGGGGTGTCCTTGGTTACCACTGGCACAGGAGGTGTGTCCCTGGTTACCACTGACTGTCACAGGAGGGGTGTCCTTGGTTAACATGGTCGCAGGTGGGTTTCCCTGGTTACCACGGACTGTCAGAAATGCGTGTCCCTGGTTACCACCGACTGTCATATGTGCGTGTCCCTGGTAGCCACGGTCACAGGAGAAGTGTCCGTGGTTACCATTGACTGGCACAGTAGGTGTGTCCTTGGTTACCATGGTCACAGGTGGGTTTCCCTGGTTACCACCGACTCTCAGAGATGCGTGTCCCTGATTACCACCGACTGTCACAGGCCGGTGTCCCTGGGCACTGTGAATGTCACAGGTGGGTTTCCCTGGTTACCACCGACTGTCACAGGACGGCTGTCCCTGGGTACCATTGTCACAGGAGGGGTGTCCTTGGTTACCATGGTCACAGGTGGGTTTCCCTGGTTACCACCGACTGTTACAGGAGGGCTGTCCCTGGGTACCATTGTCACAGGAGGGGTGTCCTTGGTTACCATGGTCACAGGTGGGTTTCCCTGGTTACCACCGACTGTCAGAGATGCGTCTCCCTGATAACCACGGTCACAGGAGATGTGTCCTTGGTTACCAGTGACTGTGGGTACGGGTGTCCTTGGTTACCATGGTCACAGGTGTGTTTCCCTGGTTACCACCGACTGTCACAGGAGGGCTGTCCCTGGGTACCATTGTCACAGAGGGGTGTCCTTGGTTACCATGGTCACAGGTGGGTTTCCCTGGTTACCACCGACTGTCACAGGAGGGCTGTCCCTGGGTACCATTGTCACAGGAGGGGTGTCCTTGGTTACCATGGTCACAGGTGGGTTTCCCTGGTTACCCCCGACTGTCAGAGATGCGTCTCCCTGATAACCACGGTCACAGGAGAGGTGTCCCTGGTTACCAGTGACTGTGGGTAGGGGTGTCCTTGGTTACCATGGTCACAGGTGGTTTTCCCTGGTTACCACCGACTGTCACAGGAGGGCCGTCCCTGGGTACCATTGTCACAGGAGGGGTGTCCTGGTTACCACTGGCACAGGAGGTGTGTCCCTGGTTACCACTGACTGTCACAGGAGGGGTGTCCTTGGTTACCATGGTCGCAGGTGGGTTTCCCTGGTTACCACTGACTGTCAGAGATGCGTGTCCCTGGTTACCACCGACTGTCATATGTGCGTGTCCTGGTAACCACGGTCACAGGAGAGGTGTCCTTGGTTACGAGTGACTGTGGGTAGGGGTGTCCTTGGTTACCATGGTCACAGGTGGTTTTCCTTGGTTACCACCGACTGTCACAGGAGGGCTGTCCCTGGGTACCATTGTCACAGGAGGGGTGTCCTTGGTTACCACTGGCACAGGAGGTGTGCCCTGGTTACCACTGACTGTCACAGGAGGGGTGTCCTTGGTTAACATGGTCGCAGGTGGGTTTCCCTGTTTACCACTGACTGTCAGAGATGCATGTCCCTGGTTACCACCGACTGTCTTATGTGCGTGTCCCTGGTAGCCACGGTCACAGGAGAGGTGTCCGTGGTTACAAGTGACTGTCACAGTAGGTGTGTCCTTGGTTACCATGGTCACAGGTGGGTTTCCCTGGTTACCACCGACTGTCAGAGGTGCTTGTCCCTGATTACCACCGACTGTCACAGGCCGGTGTCCCTGGGCACTGTGAATGTCACAGGTGGGTTTCCCTGGTTACCACCGACTGTCAGAGATGCGTCTCCCTGATAACCACGGTCACATGAGAGGTGTCCTTGGTTACCAGTGACTGTGGGTACGGGTGTCCTTGGTTACCATGGTCACAGGTGTGTTTCCCTGGTTACCACCGACTGTCACAGGAGGGCTGTCCCTGGGTACCATTGTCACAGAGGGGTGTCCTTGGTTACCATGGTCACAGGTGGGTTTCCCTGGTTACCACCGACTGTCAGAGATGCGTCTCCCTGGTTACCACCGACTGTCACAGGCCGGTGTCCCTGGGCACTGTGAATGTCACAGGTGGGTTTCCCTGGTTACCACCAACTGTCACAGGTGAGTGTACATGGTTACCACTGACTGTCACAGGAGGGCTGTCCCTGGGTACCATTGTGACAGGAGGGGTGTCCTTGGTTACCACTAGCACAGGAGGTGTGTCCCTGGTTACCACTGACTGTCACAGGAGGGGTGTCCTTGGTTACCATGGTCGCAGGCGGGTTTCCCTGGTTACCACTGACTGTCAGAAATGCGTGTCCCTGGTTACCACCGACTGTCATATGTGCGTGTCCTGGTAACCACGGTCACAGGAGAGGTGTCCTTGGTTACCAGTGACTGTGGGTAGGGGTGTCCTTGGTTACCATGGTCACAGGTGGTTTTCCCTGGTTACCACCGACTGTCACAGGAGTGCTGTCCCTGGGTACCATTGTCACAGGAGGGGTGTCCTTGGTTACCACTGGCACAGGAGGTGTGTCCCTGGTTACCACTGACTGTCACAGGAGGGGTGTCCTTGGTTACCATGGTCGCAGGTGGTTTTCCCTGGTTACCACCGACTGTCACAGGAGGGCTCTCCCTGGGTACCATTGTCACAGGAGGGGTGTCCTTGGTTACCACTGGCACAGGAGGTGTGTCCCTGGTTACCACTGACTGTCACAGGAGGGGTGTCCTTGGTTAACATGGTCGCAGGTGGGTTTCCCTGGTTACCACTGACTGTCAGAGATGCGTGTCCCTGGTTACCACCGACTGTCATATGTGCGTGTCCCTGGTAGCCACGGTCACAGGAGAGGTGTCCGTGGTTACCAGTGACTGTCACAGTAGGTGTGTCCTTGGTTACCATGGTCACAGGTGGGTTTCCCTGGTTACCACCGACTGTCAGAGATGCGTGTCCCTGATTACCACCGACTGTCACAGGCCGGTGTCCCTGGGCACTGTGAATGTCACAGGTGGGTTTCCCTGGTTACCACCGACTGTCACAGGACGGCTGTCCCTGGGTACCATTGTCACAGGAGGGGTGTCCTTGGTTACCATGGTCACAGGTGGGTTTCCCTGGTTACCACCGACTGTCACAGGAGGGCTGTCCCTGGGTACCATTGTGACAGGAGGGGTGTCCTTGGTTACCACTGGCACAGGAGGTGTGTCCCTGGTTACCACTGACTGTCACAGGAGGGGTGTCCTTGGTTACCATGGTCGCAGGTGGGTTTCCCTGGTTACCACTGACTGTCAGAGATGCGTGTCCCTGGTTACCACTGACTGTCATATATGCGTGTCCCTGGTAACCAGGGTCACAGGAGAGGTGTCCGTGGTTAGCAGTGACTGTCACAGTAGGTGGGTCCTTGGTTTCCATGGCGACAGGTGGGTTTCCCTGGTTACCACCGACTGTCAGAGATGCGTGTCCCTGGTTACCACCGACTGTCACAGGCCGGTGTCCCTGGGAAATGTGAATGTCACAGGTGGGTTTCCCTGGTTACCACCGACTGTCACAGGTGAGTGTACATGGTTACCACTGACTGTCACAGGAGGGCTGTCCCTGGGTACCATTGTGACAGGAGGGGTGTCCTTGTTTACCACTGGCACAGGAGGTGTGTCCCTGGTTACCACTGACTGTCAGAAATGCGTGTCCCTGGTTACCACCGACTGTCATATGTGCGTGTCCTGGTAACCACGGTCACAGGAGAGGTGTCCTTGGTTACCAGTGACTGTGGGTAGGGGTGTCCTTGGTTACCATGGTCACAGGTGGTTTTCCCTGGTTACCACCGACTGTCACAGGAGGGCTGTCCCTGGGTACCATTGTCACAGGAGGGGTGTCCTTGGTTACCACTGGCACAGGAGGTGTGTCTCTGGTTACCACTGACTGTCACAGGAGGGGTGTCCTTGGTTACCATGGTCGCAGGTGGTTTTCCCTGGTTACCACCGACTGTCACAGGAGGGCTCTCCCTGGGTACCATTGTCACAGGAGGGGTGTCCTTGGTTACCACTGGCACAGGAGGTGTGTCCCTGGTTACCACTGACTGTCACAGGAGGGGTGTCCTTGGTTAACATGGTCGCAGGTGGGTTTCCCTGGTTACCACTGACTGTCAGAGATGCGTGTCCCTGGTTACCACCGACTGTCATATGTGCGTGTCCCTGGTAGCCACGGTCACAGGAGAGGTGTCCGTGGTTACCAGTGACTGTCACAGTAGGTGTGTCCTTGGTTACCATGGTCACAGGTGGGTTTCCCTGGTTACCACCGACTGTCAGAGATGCGTGTCCCTGATTACCACCGACTGTCACAGGCCGGTGTCCCTGGGCACTGTGAATGTCACAGGTGGGTTTCCCTGGTTACCACCGACTGTCACAGGAGGGCTGTCCCTGGGTACCATTGTCACAGGAGGGGTGTCCTTGGTTACCATGGTCACAGGTGGGTTTCCCTGGTTACCACCGACTGTCACAGGAGGGCTGTCCCTGGGTACCATTGTGACAGGAGGGGTGTCCTTGGTTACCACTGGCACAGGAGGTGTGTCCCTGGTTACCACTGACTGTCACAGGAGGGGTGTCCTTGGTTACCATGGTCGCAGGTGGGTTTCCCTGGTTACCACTGACTGTCAGAGATGCGTGTCCCTGGTTACCACCGACTGTCATATATGCGTGTCCCTGGTAACCACGGTCACAGGAGAGGTGTCCGTGGTTAGCAGTGACTGTCACAGTAGGTGGGTCCTTGGTTTCCATGGCGACAGGTTGGTTTCCCTGCTTACCACCGACTGTCAGAGATGCGTGTCCCTGGTTACCACCGACTGTCACAGGCCGGTGTCCCTGGGAAATGTGAATGTCACAGGTGGGTTTCCCTGGTTACCACCGACTGTCACAGGTGAGTGTACATGGTTACCACTGACTGTCACAGGAGGGCTGTCCCTGGGTACCATTGTGACAGGAGGGGTGTCCTTGTTTAAAACTGGCACAGGAGGTGTGTCCCTGGTTACCACTGACTGTCAGAAATGCGTGTCCCTGGTTACCAACAACTGTCATATGTGCGTGTCCTGGTAACCACGGTCACAGGAGAGGTGTCCTTGGTTACCAGTGACTGTGGGTAGGGGTGTCCTTGGTTACCATGGTCACAGGTGGTTTTCCCTGGTTACCACCGACTGTCACAGGAGGGCTGTCCCTGGGTACCATTGTCACAGGAGGGGTGTCCTTGGTTACCACTGGCACAGGAGGTGTGTCCCTGGTTACCACTGACTGTCACAGGAGGGGTGTCCTTGGTTAACATGGTCGCAGGTGGGTTTCCCTGGTTACCACCGACTGTCACAGGAGGGCTGTCCCTGGGTACCATTGTCACAGGAGGGGTGTCCTTGGTTACCATGGTCACAGGTGGGTTTCCCTGGTTACCACCCACTGTCAGAGATGCGTCTCCCTGATAACCACGGTCACAGGAGAGGTGTCCTTGGTTACCAGTGACTGTGGGTACGGGTGTCCTTGGTTACGATGGTCACAGGTGGGTTTCCCTGGTTACCACCGACTGTCACAGGCCGGTGTCCCTGGGCACTGTGAATGTCACAGGTGGGTTTCCCTGGTTACCACCAACTGTCACAGGTGAGTGTACATGGTTACCACTGACTGTCACAGGAGGGCTGTCCCTGGGTACCATTGTGACAGGAGGGGTGTCCTTGGTTACCACTAGCACAGGAGGTGTGTCCCTGGTTACCACTGACTGTCACAGGAGGGGTGTCCTTGGTTACCATGGTCGCAGGTGGGTTTCCCTGGTTACCACTGACTGTCAGAAATGCGTGTCCCTGGTTACCACCGACTGTCATATGTGCGTGTCCTGGTAACCACGGTCACAGGAGAGGTGTCCTTGGTTACCAGTGACTGTGGGTAGGGGTGTCCTTGGTTACCATGGTCACAGGTGGGTTACCCTGGTTACCACCGACTGTCACAGGAGTGCTGTCCCTGGGTACTATTGTCACAGGAGGGGTGTCCTTGGTTACCGTGGTCACAGGTGGGTTTCCCTGGTTACCACCGACTGTCAGAGATGCGTGTCCCTGGTAACCATGTTCACAGGAGAGGTGTCCTTGGTTACCAGTGACTGTGGGTAGGGGTGTCCTTGGTTACCATGGTCACAGGTGGGTTTCCCTCGTTACCACCGACTGTCACAGGAGGGCTGTCCATGGATACCATTGTCACAGGAGGGGTGTCCTTGGTTACCATGGTCACAGGTTGGTTTCCCTGGTTACCACCGACTGTCAGAAATACGTGTCCCTGGTTACCACCGACTGTCATAGGCAGGTGTCCCTGGGCACTGTGAATGTCACAGGTGGGTTTCCCTGGTTACCACCGACTGTCACAGTTGAGTGTACATGGTTACCACTGACTGTCACAGCAGGGCTGTCCATGGAAACCATTGTCACAGGAGGGGTGTCCTTGGTTACCATGGTCACAGGTGGGTTTCCCTGGTTACCACCGACTGTCAGAGATGCGTCTCCCTGGTTACCACCGACTGTCACATGCCGGTGTACCTGGGCACTGTGAATGTCACAGGTGGGTTTCCCTGGTTACCACCAACTGTCACAGGTGAGTGTACATGGTTACCACTGACTGTCACAGGAGGGCTGTCCCTGGGTACCATTGTGACAGGAGGGGTGTCCTTGGTTACCACTAGCACAGGAGGTGTGTCCCTGGTTACCACTGACTGTCACAGGAGGGGTGTCCTTGGTTACCATGGTCGCAGGTGGGTTTCCCTGGTTACTACTGACTGTCAGAAATGCGTGTCCCTGGTTACCACCGACTGTCATATGTGCGTGTCCTGGTAACCACAGTCACAGGAGAGGTGTCCTTGGTTACCAGTGACTGTGGGCAGGGGTGTCCTTGGTTACCATGGTCACAGGTGGTTTTCCCTGGTTGCCACCGACTGTCACAGGAGGGCTGTCCCTTGGTACCATTGTCACAGGAGGGGTGTCCTTGGTTACCACTGGCACAGGAGGTGTGTCCCTGGTTACCACTGACTGTCACAGGAGGGGTGTCCTTGGGTACCATGGTCGCAGGTGGGTTTCCCTGGTTACCACTGACTGTCAGAGATGCGTGTCCCTGGTTACCACCGACTGTCATATGTGCGTGTCCTGGTAACCACGGTCACAGGAGAGGTGTCCTTGGTTACGAGTGACTGTGGGTAGGGGTGTCCTTGGTTACCATGGTCACAGGTGGTTTTCCCTGGTTACCACCGACTGTCACAGGAGGGCTGTCCCTGGGTACCATTGTCACAGGAGGGGTGTCCTTGGTTACCACTGGCACAGGAGGTGTGTCCCTGGTTACCACTGACTGTCACAGGAGGGGTGTCCTTGGTTAACATGGTCGCAGGTGGGTTTCCCTGGTTACCACTGACTGTCAGAGATGCGTGTCCTTGGTTACCACCGACTGTCATATGTGCGTGTCCCTGGTAGCCACGGTCACAGGAGAGGTGTCCGTGGTTACCAGTGACTGTCACAGTAGGTGTGTCCTTGGTTACCATGGTCACAGGTGGGTTTCCCTGGTTACCACCGACTGTCAGAGATGCGTGTCCCTGATTACCACCGACTGTCACAGGCCGGTGTCCCTGGGCACTGTGAATGTCACAGGTGGGTTTCCCTGGTTACCACCGACTGTCACAGGAGGGCTGTCCCTGGGTACCATTGTGACAGGAGGGGTGTCCTTGGTTACCACTGGCACACTAGGTGTGTCCCTGGTTACCACTGACTGTCACAGGAGGGGTGTCCTTGGTTACCATGGTCGCAGGTGGGTTTCCCTGTTTACCACTGACTGTCAGAGATGCGTGTCCCTGGTTACCACCGACTGTCATATATGCGTGTCCCTGGTAACCACGGTCACAGGAGAGGTGTCCGTGGTTAGCAGTGACTGTCACAGTAGGTGGGTCCTTCGTTTCCATGGCGACAGGTGGGTTTCCCTGGTTACCACCGACTGTCAGAGATGCGTGTCCCTGGTTACCACCGACTGTCACAGGCCGGTGTCCCTGGGAAATGGGAATGTCACAGGTGGGTTTCCCTGGTTACCACCGACTGTCACAGGTGAGTGTACATGGTTAACACTGACTGTCACAGGAGGGCTGTCCCTGGGTACCATTGTGACAGGAGGGGTGTCCTTGGTTACCACTGGCACAGGAGGTGTGTCCCTGGTTACCACTGACTGTCACAGGAGGGGTGTCTTGGGTACCATGGTCGCAGGTGGGTTTCCCTGGTTATCACTGACTGTCAGAGATGCGTGTCCCTAGTTACCACCGACTGTCATATGTGCGTGTCCTGGTAACCACGGTCACAGGAGAGGTGTCCTTGGTTACCAGTGACTGTGGGTAGGGTTGTCCTTGGTTACCATGGTCACAGGTGTGTTTCCCTGGTTACCACCGACTGTCACAGGAGGGATGTCCCTGGGTCCCATTGTCACAGGAGGGGTGTCCTTGGTTACCATGGTCACAGGTGGGTTTCCCTGGTTACCACCGACTGTCAGAGATGCGTCTCCCTGGTTACCACCGACTGTCACAGGCCGGTGTCCCTGGGCACTGTGAATGTCACAGGTGGGTTTCCCTGGTTACCACCGACTGTCACAGGATGGCTGTCCCTGGGTACCATTGTCACAGGAGGGGTGTCCTTGGTTACCATGGTCACAGGTGGGTTTCCCTGGTTACCACCGACTGTCACAGGAGGGCTGTCCCTGGGTACCATTGTCACAGGAGGGGTGTCCTTGGTTACCATGGTCACAGGTGGGTTTCCCTGGTTACCACCGACTGTCAGAGATGCGTCTCCCTGATAACCACGGTCACAGGAGAGGTGTCCTTGCTTACCAGTGACTGTGGGTAGGGGTGTCCTTGGTTACCATGGTCACAGGTGGTTTTCCCTGGTTACCACCGACTGTCACAGGAGGGATGTCCCTGGGTACCATTGTCACAGGAGGGGTGTCCTTGGTTACCACTGGCACAGGAGGTGTGTCCCTGGTTACCACTGACTGTCACAGGAGGGGTGTCCTTGGTTAACATGGTCGCAGGTGGGTTTCCCTGGTTACCACGGACTGTCAGAAATGCGTGTCCCTGGTTACCAACGACTGTCATATGTGCGTGTCCCTGGTAGCCACGGTCACAGGAGAAGTGTCCGTGGTTACCATTGACTGGCACAGTAGGTGTGTCCTTGGTTACCATGGTCACAGGTGGGTTTCCCTGGTTACCACCGACTGTCAGAGATGCGTGTCCCTGATTACCACCGACTGTCACAGGCCGGTGTCCCTGGGCACTGTGAATGTCACAGGTGGGTTTCCCTGGTTACCACCGACTGTCACAGGACGGCTGTCCCTGGGTACCATTGTCACAGGAGGGGTGTCCTTGGTTACCATGGTCAAAGGTGGGTTTCCCTGGTTATCACCGACTGTTACAGGAGGGCTGTCCCTGGGTACCATTGTCACAGGAGGGGTGTCCTTGGTTACCATGGTCACAGGTGGGTTTCCCTGGTTACCACCGACTGTCAGAGATGCGTCTCCCTGATAACCACGGTCACAGGAGATGTGTCCTTGGTTACCAGTGACTGTGGGTACGGGTGTCCTTGGTTACCATGGTCACAGGTGTGTTTCCCTGGTTACCACCGACTGTCACAGGAGGGCTGTCCCTGGGTACCATTGTCACAGAGGGGTGTCCTTGGTTACCATGGTCACAGGTGGGTTTCCCTGGTTACCACCGACTGTCACAGGAGGGCTGTCCCTGGGTACCATTGTCACAGGAGGGGTGTCCTTGGTTACCATGGTCACAGGTGGGTTTCCCTGGTTACCCCCGACTGTCAGAGATGCGTCTCCCTGATAACCACGGTCACAGGAGAGGTGTCCTTGGTTACCAGTGACTGTGGGTAGGGGTGTCCTTGGTTACCATGGTCACAGGTGGTTTTCCCTGGTTACCACCGACTGTCACAGGAGGGCCGTCCCTGGGTACCATTGTCACAGGAGGGGTGTCCTTGGTTACAACTGGCACAGGAGGTGTGTCCCTGGTTACCACTGACTGTCACAGGAGGGGTGTCCTTGGTTACCATGGTCGCAGGTGGGTTTCCCTGGTTACCACTGACTGTCAGAGATGCGTGTCCCTGGTTACCACCGACTGTCATATGTGCGTGTCCTGGTAACCACGGTCACAGGAGAGGTGTCCTTGTTTACGAGTGACTGTGGGTAGGGGTGTCCTTGGTTACCATGGTCACAGGTGGTTTTCCTTGGTTACCACCGACTGTCACAGGAGGGCTGTCCCTGGGTACCATTGTCACAGGAGGGGTGTCCTTGGTTACCACTGGCACAGGAGGTGTGCCCTGGTTACCACTGACTGTCACAGGAGGGGTGTCCTTGGTTAACATGGTCGCAGGTGGGTTTCCCTGTTTACCACTGACTGTCAGAGATGCATGTCCCTGGTTACCACCGACTGTCATATGTGCGTGTCCCTGGTAGCCACGGTCACAGGAGAGGTGTCCGTGGTTACAAGTGACTGTCACAGTAGGTGTGTCCTTGGTTACCATGGTCACAGGTGGGTTTCCCTGGTTACCACCGACTGTCAGAGATGCGTGTCCCTGATTACCACCGACTGTCACAGGCCGGTGTCCCTGGGCACTGTGAATGTCACAGGTGGGTTTCCCTGGTTACCACCGACTGTCAGAGATGCGTCTCCCTGATAACCACGGTCACATGAGAGGTGTCCTTGGTTACCAGTGACTGTGGGTACGGGTGTCCTTGGTTACCATGGTCACAGGTGTGTTTCCCTGGTTACCACCGACTGTCACAGGAGGGCTGTCCCTGGGTACCATTGTCACAGAGGGGTGTCCTTGGTTACCATGGTCACAGGTGGGTTTCCCTGGTTACCACCGACTGTCAGAGATGCGTCTCCCTGGTTACCACCGACTGTCACAGGCCGGTGTCCCTGGGCACTGTGAATGTCACAGGTGGGTTTCCCTGGTTACCACCAACTGTCACAGGTGAGTGTACATGGTTACCACTGACTGTCACAGGAGGGCTGTCCCTGGGTACCATTGTGACAGGAGGGGTGTCCTTGGTTACCACTAGCACAGGAGGTGTGTCCCTGGTTACCACTGACTGTCACAGGAGGGGTGTCCTTGGTTACCATGGTCGCAGGTGGGTTTCCCTGGTTACCACTGACTGTCAGAAATGCGTGTCCCTGGTTACCACCGACTGTCATATGTGCGTGTCCTGGTAACCACGGTCACAGGAGAGGTGTCCTTGGTTACCAGTGACTGTGGGTAGGGGTGTCCTTGGTTACCATGGTCACAGGTGGTTTTCCCTGGTTACCACCGACTGTCACAGGAGGGCTGTCCCTGGGTACCATTGTCACAGGAGGGGTGTCCTTGGTTACCACTGGCACAGGAGGTGTGTCCCTGGTTACCACTGACTGTCACAGGAGGGGTGTCCTTGGGTACCATGGTCGCAGGTGGGTTTCCCTGGTTACCACTGACTGTCAGAGATGCGTGTCCCTGGTTACCACCGACTGTCATATGTGCGTGTCCTGGTAAACACGGTCACAGGAGAGGTGTCCTTGGTTACGAGTGACTGTGGGTAGGGGTGTCCTTGGTTACCATGGTCACAGGTGGTTTTCCCTGGTTACCACCGACTGTCACAGGAGGGCTGTCCCTGGGTACCATTGTCACAGGAGGGGTGTCCTTGGTTACCACTGGCACAGGAGGTGTGTCCCTGGTTACCACTGACTGTCACAGGAGGGGTGTCCTTGGTTAACATGGTCGCAGGTGGGTTTCCCTGGTTACCACTGACTGTCAGAGATGCGTGTCCTTGGTTACCACCGACTGTCATATGTGCGTGTCCCTGGTAGCCACGGTCACAGGAGAGGTGTCCGTGGTTACCAGTGACTGTCACAGTAGGTGTGTCCTTGGTTACCATGGTCACAGGTGGGTTTCCCTGGTTACCACCGACTGTCAGAGATGCGTGTCCCTGATTACCACCGACTGTCACAGGCCGGTGTCCCTGGGCACTGTGAATGTCACAGGTGGGTTTCCCTGGTTACCACCGACTGTCACAGGAGGGCTGTCCCTGGGTACCATTGTGACAGGAGGGGTGTCCTTGGTTACCACTGGCACACTAGGTGTGTCCCTGGTTACCACTGACTGTCACAGGAGGGGTGTCCTTGGTTACCATGGTCGCAGGTGGGTTTCCCTGTTTACCACTGACTGTCAGAGATGCGTGTCCCTGGTTACCACCGACTGTCATATATGCGTGTCCCTGGTAACCACGGTCACAGGAGAGGTGTCCGTGGTTAGCAGTGACTGTCACAGTAGGTGGGTCCTTCGTTTCCATGGCGACAGGTGGGTTTCCCTGGTTACCACCGACTGTCAGAGATGCGTGTCCCTGGTTACCACCGACTGTCACAGGCCGGTGTCCCTGGGAAATGGGAATGTCACAGGTGGGTTTCCCTGGTTACCACCGACTGTCACAGGTGAGTGTACATGGTTAACACTGACTGTCACAGGAGGGCTGTCCCTGGGTACCATTGTGACAGGAGGGGTGTCCTTGGTTACCACTGGCACAGGAGGTGTGTCCCTGGTTACCACTGACTGTCACAGGAGGGGTGTCTTGGGTACCATGGTCGCAGGTGGGTTTCCCTGGTTATCACTGACTGTCAGAGATGCGTGTCCCTAGTTACCACCGACTGTCATATGTGCGTGTCCTGGTAACCACGGTCACAGGAGAGGTGTCCTTGGTTACCAGTGACTGTGGGTAGGGTTGTCCTTGGTTACCATGGTCACAGGTGTGTTTCCCTGGTTACCACCGACTGTCACAGGAGGGATGTCCCTGGGTCCCATTGTCACAGGAGGGGTGTCCTTGGTTACCATGGTCACAGGTGGGTTTCCCTGGTTACCACCGACTGTCAGAGATGCGTCTCCCTGGTTACCACCGACTGTCACAGGCCGGTGTCCCTGGGCACTGTGAATGTCACAGGTGGGTTTCCCTGGTTACCACCGACTGTCACAGGATGGCTGTCCCTGGGTACCATTGTCACAGGAGGGGTGTCCTTGGTTACCATGGTCACAGGTGGGTTTCCCTGGTTACCACCGACTGTCACAGGAGGGCTGTCCCTGGGTACCATTGTCACAGGAGGGGTGTCCTTGGTTACCATGGTCACAGGTGGGTTTCCCTGGTTACCACCGACTGTCAGAGATGCGTCTCCCTGATAACCACGGTCACAGGAGAGGTGTCCTTGCTTACCAGTGACTGTGGGTAGGGGTGTCCTTGGTTACCATGGTCACAGGTGGTTTTCCCTGGTTACCACCGACTGTCACAGGAGGGCTGTCCCTGGGTACCATTGTCACAGGAGGGGTGTCCTTGGTTACCACTGGCACAGGAGGTGTGTCCCTGGTTACCACTGACTGTCACAGGAGGGGTGTCCTTGGTTAACATGGTCGCAGGTGGGTTTCCCTGGTTACCACGGACTGTCAGAAATGCGTGTCCCTGGTTACCACCGACTGTCATATGTGCGTGTCCCTGGTAGCCACGGTCACAGGAGAAGTGTCCGTGGTTACCATTGACTGGCACAGTAGGTGTGTCCTTGGTTACCATGGTCACAGGTGGGTTTCCCTGGTTACCACCGACTGTCAGAGATGCGTGTCCCTGATTACCACCGACTGTCACAGGCCGGTGTCCCTGGGCACTGTGAATGTCACAGGTGGGTTTCCCTGGTTAACACCGACTGTCACAGGACGGCTGTCCCTGGGTACCATTGTCACAGGAGGGGTGTCCTTGGTTACCATGGTCAAAGGTGGGTTTCCCTGGTTATCACCGACTGTTACAGGAGGGCTGTCCCTGGGTACCATTGTCACAGGAGGGGTGTCCTTGGTTACCATGGTCACAGGTGGGTTTCCCTGGTTACCACCGACTGTCAGAGATGCGTCTCCCTGATAACCACGGTCACAGGAGATGTGTCCTTGGTTACCAGTGACTGTGGGTACGGGTGTCCTTGGTTACCATGGTCACAGGTGTGTTTCCCTGGTTACCACCGACTGTCACAGGAGGGCTGTCCCTGGGTACCATTGTCACAGAGGGGTGTCCTTGGTTACCATGGTCACAGGTGGGTTTCCCTGGTTACCACCGACTGTCACAGGAGGGCTGTCCCTGGGTACCATTGTCACAGGAGGGGTGTCCTTGGTTACCATGGTCACAGGTGGGTTTCCCTGGTTACCCCCGACTGTCAGAGATGCGTCTCCCTGATAACCACGGTCACAGGAGAGGTGTCCTTGGTTACCAGTGACTGTGGGTAGGGGTGTCCTTGGTTACCATGGTCACAGGTGGTTTTCCCTGGTTACCACCGACTGTCACAGGAGGGCCGTCCCTGGGTACCATTGTCACAGGAGGGGTGTCCTTGGTTACCACTGGCACAGGAGGTGTGTCCCTGGTTACCACTGACTGTCACAGGAGGGGTGTCCTTGGTTACCATGGTCGCAGGTGGGTTTCCCTGGTTACCACTGACTGTCAGAGATGCGTGTCCCTGGTTACCACCGACTGTCATATGTGCGTGTCCTGGTAACCACGGTCACAGGAGAGGTGTCCTTGGTTACGAGTGACTGTGGGTAGGGGTGTCCTTGGTTACCATGGTCACAGGTGGTTTTCCTTGGTTACCACCGACTGTCACAGGAGGGCTGTCCCTGGGTACCATTGTCACAGGAGGGGTGTCCTTGGTTACCACTGGCACAGGAGGTGTGCCCTGGTTACCACTGACTGTCACAGGAGGGGTGTCCTTGGTTAACATGGTCGCAGGTGGGTTTCCCTGTTTACCACTGACTGTCAGAGATGCATGTCCCTGGTTACCACCGACTGTCATATGTGCGTGTCCCTGGTAGCCACGGTCACAGGAGAGGTGTCCGTGGTTACAAGTGACTGTCACAGTAGGTGTGTCCTTGGTTACCATGGTCACAGGTGGGTTTCCCTGGTTACCACCGACTGTCAGAGATGCGTGTCCCTGATTACCACCGACTGTCACAGGCCGGTGTCCCTGGGCACTGTGAATGTCACAGGTGGGTTTCCCTGGTTACCACCGACTGTCAGAGATGCGTCTCCCTGATAACCACGGTCACATGAGAGGTGTCCTTGGTTACCAGTGACTGTGGGTACGGGTGTCCTTGGTTACCATGGTCACAGGTGTGTTTCCCTGGTTACCACCGACTGTCACAGGAGGGCTGTCCCTGGGTACCATTGTCACAGAGGGGTGTCCTTGGTTACCATGGTCACAGGTGGGTTTCCCTGGTTACCACCGACTGTCAGAGATGCGTCTCCCTGGTTACCACCGACTGTCACAGGCCGGTGTCCCTGGGCACTGTGAATTTCACAGGTGGGTTTCCCTGGTTACCACCAACTGTCACAGGTGAGTGTACATGGTTACCACTGACTGTCACAGGAGGGCTGTCCCTGGGTACCATTGTGACAGGAGGGGTGTCCTTGGTTACCACTAGCACAGGAGGTGTGTCCCTGGTTACCACTGACTGTCACAGGAGGGGTGTCCTTGGTTACCATGGTCGCAGGTGGGTTTCCCTGGTTACCACTGACTGTCAGAAATGCGTGTCCCTGGTTACCACCGACTGTCATATGTGCGTGTCCTGGTAACCACGGTCACAGGAGAGGTGTCCTTGGTTACCAGTGACTGTGGGTAGGGGTGTCCTTGGTTACCATGGTCACATGTGGTTTTCCCTGGTTACCACCGACTGTCACAGGAGGGCTGTCCCTGGGTACCATTGTCACAGGAGGGGTGTCCTTGGTTACCACTGGCACAGGAGGTGTGTCCCTGGTTACCACTGACTGTCACAGGAGGGGTGTCCTTGGTTACCATGGTCGCAGGTGGTTTTCCCTGGTTACCACCGACTGTCACAGGAGGGCTCTCCCTGGGTACCATTGTCACAGGAGGGGTGTCCTTGGTTACCACTGGCACAGGAGGTGTGTCCCTGGTTACCACTGACTGTCACAGGAGGGGTGTCCTTGGTTAACATGGTCGCAGGTGGGTTTCCCTGGTTACCACTGACTGTCAGAGATGCGTGTCCCTGGTTACCACCGACTGTCATATGTGCGTGTCCCTGGTAGCCACGGTCACAGGAGAGGTGTCCGTGGTTACCAGTGACTGTCACAGTAGGTGTGTCCTTGGTTACCATGGTCACAGGTGGGTTTCCCTGGTTACCACCGACTGTCAGAGATGCGTGTCCCTGATTACCACCGACTGTCACAGGCCGGTGTCCCTGGGCACTGTGAATGTCACAGGTGGGTTTCCCTGGTTACCACCGACTGTCACAGGACGGCTGTCCCTGGGTACCATTGTCACAGGAGGGGTGTCCTTGGTTACCACTGGCACAGGAGGTGTGTCCCTGGTTACCACTGACTGTCACAGGAGGGGTGTCCTTGGTTACCATGGTCGCAGGTGGGTTTCCCTGGTTACCACTGACTGTCAGAGATGCGTGTCCCTGGTTACCACTGACTGTCATATATGCGTGTCCCTGGTAACCACGGTCACAGGAGAGGTGTCCGTGGTTAGCAGTGACTGTCACAGTAGGTGGGTCCTTGGTTTCCATGGCGACAGGTGGGTTTCCCTGGTTACCACCGACTGTCAGAGATGCGTGTCCCTGGTTACCACCGACTGTCACAGGCCGGTGTCCCTGGGAAATGTGAATGTCACAGGTGGGTTTCCCTGGTTACCACCGACTGTCACAGGTGAGTGTACATGGTTACCACTGACTGTCACAGGAGGGCTGTCCCTGGGTACCATTGTGACAGGAGGGGTGTCCTTGTTTACCACTGGCACAGGAGGTGTGTCCCTGGTTACCACTGACTGTCAGAAATGCGTGTCCCTGGTTACCACCGACTGTCATATGTGCGTGTCCTGGTAACCACGGTCACAGGAGAGGTGTCCTTGGTTACCAGTGACTGTGGGTAGGGGTGTCCTTGGTTACCATGGTCACAGGTGGTTTTCCCTGGTTACCACCGACTGTCACAGGAGGGCTGTCCCTGGGTACCATTGTCACAGGAGGGGTGTCCTTGGTTACCACTGGCACAGGAGGTGTGTCCCTGGTTACCACTGACTGTCACAGGAGGGGTGTCCTTGGTTAACATGGTCGCAGGTGGGTTTCCCTGGTTACCACCGACTGTCACAGGAGGGCTGTCCCTGGGTACCATTGTCACAGGAGGGGTGTCCTTGGTTACCACTGGCACAGGAGGTGTGCCCTGGTTACCACTGACTGTCACAGGAGGGGTGTCCTTGGTTAACATGGTCGCAGGTGGGTTTCCCTGTTTACCACTGACTGTCAGAGATGCATGTCCCTGGTTACCACCGACTGTCATATGTGCGTGTCCCTGGTAGCCACGGTCACAGGAGAGGTGTCCGTGGTTACAAGTGACTGTCACAGTAGGTGTGTCCTTGGTTACCATGGTCACAGGTGGGTTTCCCTGGTTACCACCGACTGTCAGAGATGCGTGTCCCTGATTACCACCGACTGTCACAGGCCGGTGTCCCTGGGCACTGTGAATGTCACAGGTGGGTTTCCCTGGTTACCACCGACTGTCAGAGATGCGTCTCCCTGATAACCACGGTCACATGAGAGGTGTCCTTGGTTACCAGTGACTGTGGGTACGGGTGTCCTTGGTTACCATGGTCACAGGTGTGTTTCCCTGGTTACCACCGACTGTCACAGGAGGGCTGTCCCTGGGTACCATTGTCACAGAGGGGTGTCCTTGGTTACCATGGTCACAGGTGGGTTTCCCTGGTTACCACCGACTGTCAGAGATGCGTCTCCCTGGTTACCACCGACTGTCACAGGCCGGTGTCCCTGGGCACTGTGAATGTCACAGGTGGGTTTCCCTGGTTACCACCAACTGTCACAGGTGAGTGTACATGGTTACCACTGACTGTCACAGGAGGGCTGTCCCTGGGTACCATTGTGACAGGAGGGGTGTCCTTGGTTACCACTAGCACAGGAGGTGTGTCCCTGGTTACCACTGACTGTCACAGGAGGGGTGTCCTTGGTTACCATGGTCGCAGGTGGGTTTCCCTGGTTACCACTGACTGTCAGAAATGCGTGTCCCTGGTTACCACCGACTGTCATATGTGCGTGTCCTGGTAACCACGGTCACAGGAGAGGTGTCCTTGGTTACCAGTGACTGTGGGTAGGGGTGTCCTTGGTTACCATGGTCACAGGTGGTTTTCCCTGGTTACCACCGACTGTCACAGGAGGGCTGTCCCTGGGTACCATTGTCACAGGAGGGGTGTCCTTGGTTACCACTGGCACAGGAGGTGTGTCTCTGGTTACCACTGACTGTCACAGGAGGGGTGTCCTTGGTTACCATGGTCGCAGGTGGTTTTCCCTGGTTACCACCGACTGTCACAGGAGGGCTCTCCCTGGGTACCATTGTCACAGGAGGGGTGTCCTTGGTTACCACTGGCACAGGAGGTGTGTCCCTGGTTACCACTGACTGTCACAGGAGGGGTGTCCTTGGTTAACATGGTCACAGGTGGGTTTCCCTGGTTACCACTGACTGTCAGAGATGCGTGTCCCTGGTTACCACCGACTGTCATATGTGCGTGTCCCTGGTAGCCACGGTCACAGGAGAGGTGTCCGTGGTTACCAGTGACTGTCACAGTAGGTGTGTCCTTGGTTACCATGGTCACAGGTGGGTTTCCCTGGTTACCACCGACTGTCAGAGATGCGTGTCCCTGATTACCACCGACTGTCACAGGCCGGTGTCCCTGGGCACTGTGAATGTCACAGGTGGGTTTCCCTGGTTACCACCGACTGTCACAGGACGGCTGTCCCTGGGTACCATTGTCACAGAAGGGGTGTCCTTGGTTACCATGGTCACAGGTGGGTTTCCCTGGTTACCACCGACTGTCACAGGAGGGCTGTCCCTGGGTACCATTGTGACAGGAGGGGTGTCCTTGGTTACCACTGGCACAGGAGGTGTGTCCCTGGTTACCACTGACTGTCACAGGAGGGGTGTCCTTGGTTACCATGGTCGCAGGTGGGTTTCCCTGGTTACCACTGACTGTCAGAGATGCGTGTCCCTGGTTACCACCGACTGTCATATATGCGTGTCCCTGGTAACCACGGTCACAGGAGAGGTGTCCGTGGTTAGCAGTGACTGTCACAGTAGGTGGGTCCTTGGTTTCCATGGCGACAGGTGGGTTTCCCTGCTTACCACCGACTGTCAGAGATGCGTGTCCCTGGTTACCACCGACTGTCACAGGCCGGTGTCCCTGGGAAATGTGAATTTCACAGGTGGGTTTCCCTGGTTACCACCGACTGTCACAGGTGAGTGTACATGGTTACCACTGACTGTCACAGGAGGGCTGTCCCTGGGTACCATTGTGACAGGAGGGGTGTCCTTGTTTACCACTGGCACAGGAGGTGTGTCCCTGGTTACCACTGACTGTCAGAAATGCGTGTCCCTGGTTACCACCGACTGTCATATGTGCGTGTCCTGGTAACCACGGTCACAGGAGAGTTGTCCTTGGTTACCAGTGACTGTGGGTAGGGGTGTCCTTGGTTACCATGGTCACAGGTGGTTTTCCCTGGTTACCACCGACTGTCACAGGAGGGCTGTCCCTGGGTACCATTGTCACAGGAGGGGTGTCCTTGGTTACCACTGGCACAGGAGGTGTGTCCCTGGTTACCACTGACTGTCACAGGAGGGGTGTCCTTGGTTAACATGGTCACAGGTGGGTTTCCCTGGTTACCACCGACTGTCACAGGAGGGCTGTCTCTGGGTACCATTGTCACAGGAGGGGTGTCCTTGGTTACCATGGTCACAGGTGGGTTTCCCTGGTTACCACCGACTGTCAGAGATGCGTCTCCCTGATAACCACGGTCACAGGAGAGGTGTCCTTGGTTACCAGTGACTGTGGGTACGGGTGTCCTTGGTTACGATGGTCACAGGTGGGTTTCCTTGGTTACCACCGACTGTCAGAGTTGCGTCTCCCTGGTTACCACCGACTGTCACAGGCCGGTGTCCCTGGGCACTGTGAATGTCACAGGTGGGTTTCCCTGGTTACCACCAACTGTCACAGGTGAGTGTACATGGTTACCACTGACTGTCACAGGAGGGCTGTCCCTGGGTACCATTGTGACAGGAGGGGTGTCCTTGGTTACCACTAGCACAGGAGGTGTGTCCCTGGTTACCACTGACTGTCACAGGAGGGGTGTCCTTGGTTAGCATGGTCGCAGGTGGGTTTCCCTGGTTACCACTGACTGTCAGAAATGCGTGTCCCTGGTTACCACCGACTGTCATATGTGCGTGTCCTGGTAACCACGGTCACAGGAGAGGTGTCCTTGGTTACCAGTGACTGTGGGTAGGGGTGTCCTTGGTTACCATGGTCACAGGTGGTTTTCCCTGGTTACCACCGACTGTCACAGGAGGGCTGTCCCTGGGTACCATTGTCACAGGAGGGGTGTCCTTGGTTACCACTGGCACAGGAGGTGTGTCCCTGGTTACCACTGACTGTCACAGGAGGGGTGTCCTTGGTTACCATGGTCGCAGGTGGGTTTCCCTGGTTACCACTGACTGATAGAGATGCGTGTCCCTGGTTACCACCGACTGTCATATGTGCGTGTCCTGGTAATCACGGTCACAGGAGAGGTGTCCTTGGTTACGAGTGACTGTGGGTAGGGGTGTCCTTGGTTACCATGGTCACAGGTGGTTTTCCCTGGTTACCACCGACTGTCACAGGAGGGCTGTCCCTGGGTACCATTGTCACAGGAGGGGTGTCCTTGGTTACCACTGGCACAGGAGGTGTGTCCCTGGTTACCACTGACTGTCACAGGAGGGGTGTCCTTGGTTAACATGGTCGCAGGTGGGTTTCCCTGGTTACCACTGACTGTCAGAAATGCGTGTCCCTGGTTACCACCGACTGTCATATGTGCGTGTCCCTGGTAGCCACGGTCACAGGAGAAGTGTCCGTGGTTACCATTGACTGGCACAGTAGGTGTGTCCTTGGTTACCATGGTCACAGGTGGGTTTCCCTGGTTACCACCGACTGTCAGAGATGCGTGTCCCTGATTACCACCGACTGTCACAGGCCGGTGTCCCTGGGCACTGTGAATGTCACAGGTGGGTTTCCCTGGTTACCACCGACTGTCACAGGACGGCTGTCCCTGGGTACCATTGTCACAGGAGGGGTGTCCTTGGTTACCATGGTCACAGGTGGGTTTCCCTGGTTACCACCGACTGTTACAGGAGGGCTGTCCCTGGGTACCATTGTCACAGGAGGGGTGTCCTTGGTTACCATGGTCACAGGTGGGTTTCCCTGGTTACCACCGACTGTCAGAGATGCGTCTCCCTGATAACCACGGTCACAGGAGATGTGTCCTTGGTTACCAGTGACTGTGGGTACGGGTGTCCTTGGTTACCATGGTCACAGGTGTGTTTCCCTGGTTACCACCGACTGTCACAGGAGGGCTGTCCCTGGGTACCATTGTCACAGAGGGGTGTCCTTGGTTACCATGGTCACAGGTGGGTTTCCCTGGTTACCACCGACTGTCACAGGAGGGCTGTCCCTGGGTACCATTGTCACAGGAGGGGTGTCCTTGGTTACCATGGTCACAGGTGGGTTTCCCTGGTTACCCCCGACTGTCAGAGATGCGTCTCCCTGATAACCACGGTCACAGGAGAGGTGTCCTTGGTTACCAGTGACTGTGGGTAGGGGTGTCCTTGGTTACCATGGTCACAGGTGGTTTTCCCTGGTTACCACCGACTGTCACAGGAGGGCCGTCCCTGGGTACCATTGTCACAGGAGGGGAGTCCTTGGTTACCACTGGCACAGGAGGTGTGTCCCTGGTTACCAATGACTGTCACAGGAGGGGTGTCCTTGGTTACCATTGTCGCAGGGGGGTTTCCCTGGTTACCACTGACTGTCAGAGATGCATGTCCCTGGTTACCACCGACTGTCATATGTGCGTGTCCCTGGTAGCCACGGTCACAGGAGAGGTTTCCGTGGTTACAAGTGACTGTCACAGTAGGTGTGTCCTTGGTTACCATGGTCACAGGTGGGTTTCCCTGGTTACCACCGACTGTCAGAGATGCGTGTCCCTGATTACCACCGACTGTCACAGGCCGGTGTCCCTGGGCACTGTGAATGTCACAGGTGGGTTTCCCTGGTTACCACCGACTGTCAGAGATGCGTCTCCCTGATAACCACGGTCACATGAGAGGTGTCCTTGGTTACCAGTGACTGTGGGTACGGGTGTCCTTGGTTACCATGGTCACAGGTGTGTTTCCCTGGTTACCACCGACTGTCACAGGAGGGCTGTCCCTGGGTACCATTGTCACAGAGGGGTGTCCTTGGTTACCATGGTCACAGGTGGGTTTCCCTGGTTACCACCGACTGTCAGAGATGCGTCTCCCTGGTTACCACCGACTGTCACAGGCCGGTGTCCGTGGGCACTGTGAATGTCACAGGTGGGTTTCCCTGGTTACCACCAACTGTCACAGGTGAGTGTACATGGTTACCACTGACTGTCACAGGAGGGCTGTCCCTGGGTACCATTGTGACAGGAGGGGTGTCCTTGGTTACCACTAGCACAGGAGGTGTGTCCCTGGTTACCACTGACTGTCACAGGAGGGGTGTCCTTGGTTACCATGGTCGCAGGTGGGTTTCCCTGGTTACCACTGACTGTCAGAAATGCGTGTCCCTGGTTACCACCGACTGTCATATGTGCGTGTCCTGGTAACCACGGTCACAGGAGAGGTGTCCTTGGTTACCAGTGACTGTGGGTAGGGGTGTCCTTGGATACCATGGTCACAGGTGGTTTTCCCTGGTTACCACCGACTGTCACAGGAGGGCTGTCCCTGGGTACCATTGTCACAGGAGGGGTGTCCTTGGTTACCACTGGCACAGGAGGTGTGTCCCTGGTTACCACTGACTGTCACAGGAGGGGTGTCCTTGGTTACCATGGTCGCAGGTGGTTTTCCCTGGTTACCACCGACTGTCACAGGAGGGCTGTCCCTGGGTACCATTGTCACAGGAGGGGTGTCCTTGGTTACCACTGGCACAGGAGGTGTGTCCCTGGTTACCACTGACTGTCACAGGAGGGGTATCCTTGGTTAACATTGTCGCAGGTGGGTTTCCCCGGTTACCACTGACTGTCAGAGATGCGTGTCCCTGGTTACCACCGACTGTCATATGTGCGTGTCCCTGGTAGCCACGGTCACAGGAGAGGTGTCCGTGGTTACCAGTGACTGTCACAGTAGGTGTGTCCTTGGTTACCATGGTCACAGGTGGGTTTCCCTGGTTACCACCGACTGTCAGAGATGCGTGTCCCTGATTACCACCGACTGTCACAGGCCGGTGTCCCTGGGCACTGTGAATGTCACAGGTGGGTTTCCCTGGTTACCACCGACTGTCATAGGACGGCTGTCCCTGGGTACCATTGTCACAGGAGGGGTTTCCTTGGTTACCATGGTCACAGGTGGGTTTCCCTGGTTACCACCGACTGTCACAGGAGGGCTGTCCCTGGGTACCATTGTGACAGGAGGGGTGTCCTTGGTTACAACTGGCACAGGAGGTGTGTCCCTGGTTACCACTGACTGTCACAGGAGGGGTGTCCTTGGTTACCATGGTCGCAGGTGGGTTTCCATGGTTACCACTGACTGTCAGATATGCGTGTCCCTGGTTACCACCGACTGTCATATATGCGTGTTCCTGGTAACCACGGTCACAGGAGAGGTGTCCGTGGTTAGCAGTGACTGTAACAGTAGGTGGGTCCTTGGTTTCCATGGCGACAGGTGGGTTTCCCTGGTTACCACCGACTGTCAGAGATGCGTGTCCCTTGTTACCACCGACTGTCACAGGCCGGTGTCCCTGGGAAATGTGAATGTCACAGGTGGGTTTCCCTGGTTACCACCGACTGTCACAGGTGAGTGTACATGGTTACCACTGACTGTCACAGGAGGGCTGTCCCTGGGTACCATTGTGACAGGAGGGGTGTCCTTGGTTACCACTGGCACAGGAGGTGTGTCCCTGGTTACCACTGACTGTCACAGGAGGGGTGTCCTTGGGTACCATGGTCGCAGGTGGGTTTCCCTGGTTATCACTGACTGTCAGAGATGCGTGTCCCTGGTTACCACCGACTGTCATATGTGCGTGTCCTGGCAACCACGGTCACAGGAGAGGTGTCCTTGGTTACCAGTGACTGTGGGTAGGGGTGTCCTTGGTTACCATGGTCGCAGGTGTGTTTCCCTGGTTACCACCGACTGTCACAGGAGGGCTGTCCCTGGGTCCCATTGTCACAGGAGGGGTGTCCTTGGTTACCATGGTCACAGGTGGGTTTCCCTGGTTACCACCGACTGTCAGAGATGCGTGTCCCTGATTACCACCGACTGTCACAGGCCGGTGTCCCTGGGCACTGTGAATGTCACAGGTGGGTTTCCCTGGTTACCACCGACTGTCAGAGATGCGTCTCCCTGATAACCACGGTCACATGAGAGGTGTCCTTGGTTACCAGTGACTGTGGGTACGGGTGTCCTTGGTTACCATGGTCACAGGTGTGTTTCCCTGGTTACCACCGACTGTCACAGGAGGGCTGTCCCTGGGTACCATTGTCACAGAGGGGTGTCCTTGGTTACCATGGTCACAGGTGGGTTTCCCTGGTTACCACCGACTGTCAGAGATGCGTCTCCCTGGTTACCACCGACTGTCACAGGCCGGTGTCCGTGGGCACTGTGAATGTCACAGGTGGGTTTCCCTGGTTACCACCAACTGTCACAGGTGAGTGTACATGGTTACCACTGACTGTCACAGGAGGGCTGTCCCTGGGTACCATTGTGACAGGAGGGGTGTCCTTGGTTACCACTAGCACAGGAGGTGTGTCCCTGGTTACCACTGACTGTCACAGGAGGGGTGTCCTTGGTTACCATGGTCGCAGGTGGGTTTCCCTGGTTACCACTGACTGTCAGAAATGCGTGTCCCTGGTTACCACCGACTGTCATATGTGCGTGTCCTGGTAACCACGGTCACAGGAGAGGTGTCCTTGGTTACCAGTGACTGTGGGTAGGGGTGTCCTTGGATACCATGGTCACAGGTGGTTTTCCCTGGTTACCACCGACTGTCACAGGAGGGCTGTCCCTGGGTACCATTGTCACAGGAGGGGTGTCCTTGGTTACCACTGGCACAGGAGGTGTGTCCCTGGTTACCACTGACTGTCACAGGAGGGGTGTCCTTGGTTACCATGGTCGCAGGTGGTTTTCCCTGGTTACCACCGACTGTCACAGGAGGGCTGTCCCTGGGTACCATTGTCACAGGAGGGGTGTCCTTGGTTACCACTGGCACAGGAGGTGTGTCCCTGGTTACCACTGACTGTCACAGGAGGGGTATCCTTGGTTAACATTGTCGCAGGTGGGTTTCCCCGGTTACCACTGACTGTCAGAGATGCGTGTCCCTGGTTACCACCGACTGTCATATGTGCGTGTCCCTGGTAGCCACGGTCACAGGAGAGGTGTCCGTGGTTACCAGTGACTGTCACAGTAGGTGTGTCCTTGGTTACCATGGTCACAGGTGGGTTTCCCTGGTTACCACCGACTGTCAGAGATGCGTGTCCCTGATTACCACCGACTGTCACAGGCCGGTGTCCCTGGGCACTGTGAATGTCACAGGTGGGTTTCCCTGGTTACCACCGACTGTCATAGGACGGCTGTCCCTGGGTACCATTGTCACAGGAGGGGTTTCCTTGGTTACCATGGTCACAGGTGGGTTTCCCTGGTTACCACCGACTGTCACAGGAGGGCTGTCCCTGGGTACCATTGTGACAGGAGGGGTGTCCTTGGTTACAACTGGCACAGGAGGTGTGTCCCTGGTTACCACTGACTGTCACAGGAGGGGTGTCCTTGGTTACCATGGTCGCAGGTGGGTTTCCATGGTTACCACTGACTGTCAGATATGCGTGTCCCTGGTTACCACCGACTGTCATATATGCGTGTTCCTGGTAACCACGGTCACAGGAGAGGTGTCCGTGGTTAGCAGTGACTGTAACAGTAGGTGGGTCCTTGGTTTCCATGGCGACAGGTGGGTTTCCCTGGTTACCACCGACTGTCAGAGATGCGTGTCCCTTGTTACCACCGACTGTCACAGGCCGGTGTCCCTGGGAAATGTGAATGTCACAGGTGGGTTTCCCTGGTTACCACCGACTGTCACAGGTGAGTGTACATGGTTACCACTGACTGTCACAGGAGGGCTGTCCCTGGGTACCATTGTGACAGGAGGGGTGTCCTTGGTTACCACTGGCACAGGAGGTGTGTCCCTGGTTACCACTGACTGTCACAGGAGGGGTGTCCTTGGGTACCATGGTCGCAGGTGGGTTTCCCTGGTTATCACTGACTGTCAGAGATGCGTGTCCCTGGTTACCACCGACTGTCATATGTGCGTGTCCTGGCAACCACGGTCACAGGAGAGGTGTCCTTGGTTACCAGTGACTGTGGGTAGGGGTGTCCTTGGTTACCATGGTCGCAGGTGTGTTTCCCTGGTTACCACCGACTGTCACAGGAGGGCTGTCCCTGGGTCCCATTGTCACAGGAGGGGTGTCCTTGGTTACCATGGTCACAGGTGGGTTTCCCTGGTTACCACCGACTGTCAGAGATGCGTCTCCCTGGTTACCATCGACTGTCACAGGCCGGTGTCCCTGGGCACTGTGAATGTCACAGGTGGGTTTCCCTGGTTACCACCGACTGTCACAGGTGAGTGTACATGGTTACCACTGACTGTCACAGGAGGGCTGTCCCTGGGTACCATTGTGACAGGAGGGGTGTCCTTGGTTACCACTGGCACAGGAGGTGTTTGCCTGGTTACCACTGACTGTCACAGGAGGGGTGTCCTTGGTTACCATGATCGCAGGTGGGTTTCCCTGGTTACCACTGACTGTCAGAAATGCCTGTCCCTGGTTACCACCGACTGTCATATGTGCGTGTCCTGGTAACCACGGTCACAGGAGAGGTGTCCTTGGTTACCAGTGACTGTGGGTAGGGGTGTCCTTGGTTACCATGGTCACAGGTGGGTTACCCTTGTTACCACCGACTGTCACAGGAGTGCTGTCCCTGGGTACTATTGTCACAGGAGGGGTGTCCTTGGTTACCGTGGTCACAGGTGGGTTTCCCTGGTTACCACCGACTGTCAGAGATGCGTGTCCCTGGTAACCATGTTCACAGGAGAGGTGTCCTTGTTTACCAGTGACTGTGGGTAGGGGTGTCCTTGGTTACCATGGTCACAGGTGGGTTTCCCTGGTTACCACCAACTGTCACAGGTGAGTGTACATGGTTACCACTGACTGTCACAGGAGGGCTGTCCCTGGGTACCATTGTGACAGGAGGGGTGTCCTTGGTTACCACTGGCACAGGAGGTGTGTCCCTGGTTACCACTGACTGTCACAGGAGGGGTGTCCTTGGTTAACATGGTCGCAGATGGGTTTCCCTGGTTACCACTGACTGTCAGAAATGCGTGTCCCTGGTTACCACCGACTGTCATATGTGCGTGGCCCTGGTAGCCACGGTCACAGGAGAAGTGTCCGTGGTTACCATTGACTGGCACAGTAGGTGTGTCCTTGGTTACCATGGTCACAGGTGGGTTTCCCTGGTTACCACCGACTGTCAGAGATGCGTGTCCCTGATTACCACCGACTGTCACAGGCCGGTGTCCCTGGGCACTGTGAATGTCACAGGTGGGTTTCCCTGGTTACCACCGACTGTCACAGGACGGCTGTCCCTGGGTACCATTGTCACAGGAGGGGTGTCCTTGGTTACCATGGTCACAGGTGGGTTTCCCTGGTTACCACCGACTGTTACAGGAGGGCTGTCCCTGGGTACCATTGTCACAGGAGGGGTGTCCTTGGTTACCATGGTCACAGGTGGGTTTCCCTGGTTACCACCGACTGTCAGAGATGCGTCTCCCTGATAACCACGGTCACAGGAGATGTGTCTTTGGTTACCAGTGACTGTGGGTACGGGTGTCCTTGGTTACCATGGTCACAGGTGTGTTTCCCTGGTTACCACCGACTGTCACAGGAGGGCTGTCCCTGGGTACCATTGTCACAGAGGGGTGTCCTTGGTTACCATGGTCACAGGTGGGTTTCCCTGGTTACCACCGACTGTCACAGGAGGGCTGTCCCTGGGTACCATTGTCACAGGAGGGGTGTCCTTGGTTACCATGGTCACAGGTGGGTTTCCCTGGTTACCCCCGACTGTCAGAGATCCGTCTCCCTGATAACCACGGTCACAGGAGAGGTGTCCTTGGTTACCAGTGACTGTGGGTAGGGGTGTCCTTGGTTACCATGGTCACAGGTGGTTTTCCCTGGTTACCACCGACTGTCACAGGAGGGCCGTCCCTGGGTACCATTGTCACAGGAGGGGAGTCCTTGGTTACCACTGGCACAGGAGGTGTGTCCCTGGTTACCACTGACTGTCACAGGAGGGGTGTCCTTGGTTACCATGGTCGCAGGTGGGTTTCCCTGGTTACCACTGACTGTCAGAGATGCGTGTCCCTGGTTACCACCGACTGTCATATGTGCGTATCCTGGTAACCACGGTCACAGGAGAGGTGTCCTTGGTTACCAGTGACTGTGGGTAGGGGTGTCCTTGGTTACCATGGTCACAGGTGGTTTTCCTTGGTTACCACCGACTGTCACAGGAGGGCTGTCCCTGGGTACCATTGTCACAGGAGGGGTGTCCTTGGTTACCACTGGCACAGGAGGTGTGTCCCTGGTTACCACTGACTGTCAAAGGAGGGGTGTCCTTGGTTAACATGGTCGCAGGTGGGTTTCCCTAGTTACCACTGACTGTCAGAGATGCATGTCCCTGGTTACCACCGACTGTCATATGTGCGTGTCCCTGGTAGCCACGGTCACAGGAGAGGTGTCCGTGGTTACAAGTGACTGTCACAGTAGGTGTGTCCTTGGTTACCATGGTCACAGGTGGGTTTCCCTGGTTACCACCGACTGTCAGAGATGCGTGTCCCTGATTACCACCGACTGTCACAGGCCGGTGTCCCTGGGCACTGTGAATGTCACAGGTGGGTTTCCCTGGTTACCACCGACTGTCAGAGATGCGTCTCCCTGATAACCACGGTCACATGAGAGGTGTCCTTGGTTACCAGTGACTGTGGGTACGGGTGTCCTTGGTTACCATGGTCACAGGTGTGTTTCCCTGGTTACCACCGACTGTCACAGGAGGGCTGTCCCTGGGTACCATTGTCACAGAGGGGTGTCCTTGGTTACCATGGTCACAGGTGGGTTTCCCTGGTTACCACCGACTGTCAGAGATGCGTCTCCCTGGTTACCACCGACTGTCACAGGCCGGTGTCCGTGGGCACTGTGAATGTCACAGGGGGTTTCCCTGGTTACCACCAACTGTCACAGGTGAGTGTACATGGTTACCACTGACTGTCACAGGAGGGCTGTCCCTGGGTACCATTGTGACAGGAGGGGTGTCCTTGGTTACCACTAGCACAGGAGGTGTGTCCCTGGTTACCACTGACTGTCACAGGAGGGGTGTCCTTGGTTACCATGGTCGCAGGTGGGTTTCCCTGCTTACCACTGACTGTCAGAAATGCGTGTCCCTTGTTACCACCGACTGTCATATGTGCGTGTCCTGGTAACCACGGTCACAGGAGAGGTGTCCTTGGTTACCAGTGACTGTGGGCAGGGGTGTCCTTGGTTACCATGGTCACAGGTGGTTTTCCCTGGTTACCACCGACTGTCAAAGGAGGGCTGTCCCTGGGTACCATTGTCACAGGAGGGGTGTCCTTGGTTACCACTGGCACAGGAGGTGTGTCCCTGGTTACCACTGACTGTCACAGGAGGGGTGTCCTTGGTTACCATGGTCGCAGGTGGGTTTCCCTGGTTACCACTGACTGTCAGAAATGCGTGTCCCTTGTTACCACCGACTGTCATATGTGCGTGTCCTGGTAACCACGGTCACAGGAGAGGTGTCCTTGGTTACCAGTGACTGTGGGCAGGGGTGTCCTTGGTTACCATGGTCACAGGTGGTTTTCCCTGGTTACCACCGACTGTCACAGGAGGGCTGTCCCTGGGTACCATTGTCACAGGAGGGGTGTCCTTGGTTACCACTGGCACAGGAGGTGTTTGCCTGGTTACCACTGACTGTCACAGGAGGGGTGTCCTTGGCTACCATGATCGCAGGTGGGTTTCCCTGGTTACCACTGACTGTCAGAAATGCCTGTCCCTCGTTACCACCGAGTGTCATATGTGCGTGTCCTGGTAACCACGGTCACAGGAGAGGTGTACTTGGTTACCAGTGACTGTGGGTAGGGGTGTCCTTGGTTACCATGGTCACAGGTGGGTTACCCTGGTTACCACCGACTGTCACAGGAGGGCTGTCCCTGGGTACTATTGTCACAGGAGGGGTGTCCTTGGTTACCGTGGTCACAGGTGGGTTTCCCTGGTTACCACCGACTGTCAGAGATGCGTGTCCCTGGTAACCATGGTCACAGGAGAGGTGTCCTTGGTTACCAGTGACTGTGGGTAGGGGTGTCCTTGGTTACCATGGTCACAGGTGGGTTTCCCTCGTTACCACCGACTGTCACAGGAGGGCTGTCCATGGATACCATTGTCACAGGAGGGGTGTCCTTGGTTACCATGGTCACAGGTGGGTTTCCCTGGTTACCACCGACTGTCAGAAATACGTGTCCCTGGTTACCACCGACTGTCACAGGCAGGTGTCCCTGGGCACTGTGAATGTCACAGGTGGGTTTCCCTGGTTACCACCGACTGTCACAGTTGAGTGTACATGGTTACCACTGACTGTCACAGGAGGGCTGTCCATGGATACCATTGTCACAGGAGGGGTGTCCTTGGTTACCATGGTCACAGGTGGGTTTCCCTGGTTACCACAGACTGTCAGAAATACGTGTCCCTGGTTACCACCGACTGTCACAGGCAGGTGTCCCTGGGCACTGTGAATGTCACAGGTGGGTTTCCCTGGTTACCACCAACTGTCACAGTTAAGTGTACATGGTTACCACTGACTGTCACAGGAGGGCTGTCCCTGGGTACCATTGTCACAGGAGGGGTGTCCCTGGTTATCACTGACTGTCACAGGAGGGGTGTCCTTGGTTACCATGGTCGCAGGTGGGTTTCCCTGGTTACCACTGACTGTCAGAGATGCGTGTCCCTGGTTACCACCGACTGTCATATGTGCGTGTCCTGGTAACCACGGTCACAGGAGAGGTGTCCTTGGTTACGAGTGACTGTGGGTAGGGGTGTCCTTGGTAACCATGGTCACAGGTTGTTTTCCCTGGTTACCACCGACTGTCACAGGAGGGCTCTCCCTTGGTACCATTGTCACAGCAGGGGTGTCCTTGGTTACCACTGGCACAGGAAGTGTGTCCCTGGTTACCACTGACTGTCACAGGAGGGGTGTCCTTGGTTAACATGTTCGCAGGTGGGTTTCCCTGGTTACCACTGACTGTCAGAGATGCGTGTCCCTGGTTACCACCGACTGTCATATGTGCGTGTCCCTGGTAGCCACGGTCACAGGAGAGGTGTCCGTGGTTACCAGTGACTGTCACAGTAGGTGTGTCCTTGGTTACCATGGTCACAGGTGGGTTTCCCTGGTTACAACCGACTGTCAGAGATGCGTGTCCCTGGTTACCACCGACTGTCACAGGCCGGTGTCCCTGTTAAATGGGAATGTCACAGGTGGGTTTCCCTGGTTACCACCGACTGTCACAGGATGGCTGTCCCTGGGTACCATTGTCACAGGAGGGGTGTCCTTGGTTACCATGGTCACAGGTGGGTTTCCCTGGTTACCACCGACTGTCACAGGAGGGCTGTCCCTGGGTACCATTGTCACAGGAGGGGTGTCCTTGGTTACCATGGTCACAGGTGGGTTTCCCTGGTTACCACCGACTGTCACAGGAGGGCTGTCCCTGGGTACCATTGTCACATGAGGGGTGTCCTTGGTTACCATGGTCACAGGTGGGTTTCCCTGGTTACCACCGACTGTCAGAGATGCGTCTCCCTGATAACCACTGTCACAGGAGAGGTGTCCTTGTTTACCATTGACAGTGGGTAGGGGTGTCCTTGGTTACCATGGTCACAGGTGTGTTTCCCTGGTTACCACCGACTGTCACAGGAGGGCTGTCCCTGGGTACCATTGTCACAGAGGGGTGTCCTTGGTTACCATGGTCACAGGTGGGTTTCCCTGGTTACCACCGACTGTCAGAGATGCGTCTCCCTGGTTACCACCGACTGTCATATGTGCGTGTCCCTGGTAGCCACGGTCACAGGAGAGGTGTCCGTGGTTACCAGTGACTGTCACAGTAGGTGTGTCCTTGGTTACCATGGTCACAGGTGGGTTTCCCTGGTTACCACCGACTGTCAGAGATGCGTGTCCCTGGTTACCACCGACTGTCATATGTGCGTGTCCCTGGTAGCCACGGTCACAGGAGAGGTGTCCGTGGTTACCAGTGACTGTCACAGTAGGTGTGTCCTTGGTTACCATGGTCACAGGTGGGTTTCCCTGGTTACCACCGACTGTCAGAGATGCGTGTCACTGGTTACCACCGACTGTCACAGGCCGGTGTCCCTGGGCGCTGTGAATGTCACAGGTGGGTTTCCCTGGTTACCACCGACTGTCACAGGATGGCTGTCCCTGGGTACCATTGTCACAGGAGGGGTGTCCTTGGTTACCATGGTCACAGGTGGGTTTCCCTGGTTACCACCGACTGTCACAGGAGGGCTGTCCCTGGGTACCATTTTCACAGGAGGGGTGTCCTTGGTTACCATGGTCACAAGTGGGTTTCCCTGGTTACCACCGACTGTCACAGGAGGGCTGTCCCTGGGTACCATTGTCACAGGAGGGGTGTCCTTGGTTACCATGGTCACAGGTGGGTTTCCGTGGTTACCACCGACTGTCAGAGATGCGTCTCCCTGATAACCCCGGTCACAGGAGAGGTGTCCTTGGTTACCATGGTCACAGGTGGGTTTCCCTGGTTACCACCGACTGTCAGAAATACGTGTCCCTGGTTACCACCGACTGTCACAGGCAGGTGTCCCTGGGCACTGTGAATGTCACAGGTGGGTTTCCCTGGTTACCACCGACTGTCACAGTTGAGTGTACATGGTTACCACTGACTGTCACAGGAGGGCTGTCCATGGATACCATTGTCACAGGAGGGGTGTCCTTGGTTACCATGGTCACAGGTGGGTTTCCCTTGTTACCACAGACTGTCAGAAATACGTGTCCCTGGTTACCACCGACTGTCACAGGCAGGTGTCCCTGGGCACTGTGAATGTCACAGGTGGGTTTCCCTGGTTACCACCAACTGTCACAGTTGAGTGTACATGGTTACCACTGACTGTCACAGGAGGGCTGTCCCTGGGTACCATTGTCACAGGAGGGGTGTCCCTGGTTACCACTGACTGTCACAGGAGGGGTGTCTTTGGTTACCATGGTCGCAGGTGGGTTTCCCTGGTTACCACTGACTGTCAGAGATGCGTGTCCCTGGTTACCACCGACTGTCATATGTGCGTGTCCTGGTAACCACGGTCACAGGAGAGGTGTCCTTGGTTACGAGTGACTGTGGGTAGGGGTGTCCTTGGTAACCATGGTCACAGGTTGTTTTCCCTGGTTACCACCGACTGTCACAGGAGGGCTCTCCCTTGGTACCATTGTCACAGGAGGGGTGTCCTTGGTTACCACTGGCACAGGAAGTGTGTCCCTGGTTACCACTGACTGTCACAGGAGGGGTGTCCTTGGTTAACATGGTCGCAGGTGGGTTTCCCTGGTTACCACTGACTGTCAGAGATGCGTGTCCCTGGTTACCACCGACTGTCATATGTGCGTGTCCCTGGTAGCCACGGTCACAGGAGAGGTGTCCTTGGTTACCAGTGACTGTCACAGTAGGTGTGTCCTTGGTTACCATGGTCACAGGTGGGTTTCCCTGGTTACAACCGACTGTCAGAGATGCGTGTCCATGGTTACCACCGACTGTCACAGGCCGGTGTCCCTGTTAAATGGGAATGTCACAGGTCGGTTTCCCTGGTTACCACCGACTGTCACAGGATGGCTGTCCCTGGGTACCATTGTCACAGGAGGGGTGTCCTTGGTTACCATGGTCACAGGTGGGTTTCCCTGGTTACCACCGACTGTCACAGGAGGGCTGTCCCTGGGTACCATTGTCACAGGAGGGGTGTCCTTGGTTACCATGGTCACAGGTGGGTTTCCCTGGTTACCACCGACTGTCACAGGAGGGCTGTCCCTGGGTACCATTGTCACAGGAGGGGTGTCCTTGGTTACCATGGTCACAGGTGGGTTTCCCTGGTTACCACCGACTGTCACAGGAGGGCTGTCCCTTGGTACCATTGTCACATGAGGGGTGTCCTTGGTTACCATGGTCACAGGTGGGTTTCCCTGGTTACCACCGACTGTCAGAGATGCGTCTCCCTGATAACCACGGTCACAGGAGAGGTGTCCTTGTTTACCATTGACAGTGGGTAGGGGTGTCCTTGGTTACCATGGTCACAGGTGTGTTTCCCTGGTTACCACTGACTGTCACAGGAGGGCTGTCCCTGGGTACCATTGTCACAGAGGGGTGTCCTTGGTTACCATGGTCACAGGTGGGTTTCCCTGGTTACCACCGACTGTCAGAGATGCGTCTCCCTGGTTACCACCGACTGTCATATGTGCGTGTCCCTGGTAGCCACGGTCACAGGAGAGGTGTCCGTGGTTACCAGTGACTGTCACAGTAGGTGTGTCCTTGGTTACCATGGTCACAGGTGGGTTTCCCTGGTTACCACCGACTGTCAGAGATGCGTGTCCCTGGTTACCACCGACTGTCATATGTGCGTGTCCCTGGTAGCCACGGTCACAGGAGAGGTGTCCGTGGTTACCAGTGACTGTCACAGTAGGTGTGTCCTTGGTTACCATGGTCACAGGTGGGTTTCCCTGGTTACCACCGACTGTCAGAGATGCGTGTCACTGGTTACCACCGACTGTCATATGTGCGTGTCCCTGGTAGCCACGGTCACAGGAGAGGTGTCCGTGGTTACCAGTGACTGTCACAGTAGGTGTGTCCTTGGTTACCATGGTCACAGGTGTGTTTCCCTGGTTACCACCGACTGTCACAGGAGGGCTGTCCCTGGGTCCCATTGTCACAGGAGGGGTGTCCTTGGTTACCATGGTCACAGGTGGGTTTCCCTGGTTACCACCGACTGTCAGAGATGCGTTTCCCTGGTTACCACCGACTGTCACAGGCCGGTGTCCCTGGGCACTGTGAATGTCACAGGTGGGTTTCCCTGGTTACCACCGACTGTCACAGGTGAGTGTACATGGTTACCACTGACTGTCACAGGAGGGCTGTCCCTGGGTACCATTGTGACAGGAGGGGTGTCCTTGGTTACCACTGGCACAGGAGGTGTTTGCCTGGTTACCACTGACTGTCACAGGAGGGGTGTCCTTGGCTACCATGATCGCAGGTGGGTTTCCCTGGTTACCACTGACTGTCAGAAATGCCTGTCCCTGGTTACCACCGACTGTCATATGTGCGTGTCCTGGTAACCACGGTCACAGGAGAGGTGTACTTGGTTACCAGTGACTGTGGGTAGGGGTGTCCTTGGTTACCATGGTCACAGGTGGGTTACCCTGGTTACCACCGACTGTCACAGGAGGGCTGTCCCTGGGTACTATTGTCACAGGAGGGGTGTCCTTGGTTACCGTGGTCACAGGTGGGTTTCCCTGGTTACCACCGACTGTCAGAGATGCGTGTCCCTGGTAACCATGGTCACAGGAGAGGTGTCCTTGGTTACCAGTGACTGTGGGTAGGGGTGTCCTTGGTTACCATGGTCACAGGTGGGTTTCCCTCGTTACCACCGACTGTCACAGGAGGGCTGTCCATGGATACCATTGTCACAGGAGGGGTGTCCTTGGTTACCATGGTCACAGGTGGGTTTCCCTGGTTACCACCGACTGTCAGAAATACGTGTCCCTGGTTACCACCGACTGTCACAGGCAGGTGTCCCTGGGCACTGTGAATGTCACAGGTGGGTTTCCCTGGTTACCACCGACTGTCACAGTTGAGTGTACATGGTTACCACTGACTGTCACAGGAGGGCTGTCCATGGATACCATTGTCACAGGAGGGGTGTCCTTGGTTACCATGGTCACAGGTGGGTTTCCCTGGTTACCACCGACTGTCAGAGATGCGTGTCCCTGGTAACCATGGTCACAGGAGAGGTGTCCTTGGTTACCAGTGACTGTGGGTAGGGGTGTCCTTGGTTACCATGGTCACAGGTGGGTTTCCCTCGTTACCACCGACTGTCACAGGAGGGCTGTCCATGGATACCATTGTCACAGGAGGGGTGTCCTTGGTTACCATGGTCACAGGTGGGTTTCCCTGGTTACCACCGACTGTCAGAAATACGTGTCCCTGGTTACCACCGACTGTCACAGGCAGGTGTCCCTGGGCACTGTGAATGTCACAGGTGGGTTTCCCTGGTTACCACCGACTGTCACAGTTGAGTGTACATGGTTACCACTGACTGTCACAGGAGGGCTGTCCATGAATACCATTGTCACAGGAGGGGTGTCCTTGGTTACCATGGTCACAGGTGGGTTTCCCTGGTTACCACAGACTGTCAGAAATACGTGTCCCTGGTTACCACCGACTGTCACAGGCAGGTGTCCCTGGGCACTGTGAATGTCACAGGTGGGTTTCCCTGGTTACCACCAACTGTCACAGTTGAGTGTACATGGTTACCACTGACTGTCACAGGAGGGCTGTCCCTGGGTACCATTGTCACAGGAGGGGTGTCCCTGGTTATCACTGACTGTCACAGGAGGGGTGTCCTTGGTTACCATGGTCGCAGGTGGGTTTCCCTGGTTACCACTGACTGTCAGAGATGCGTGTCCCTGGTTACCACCGACTGTCATATGTGCGTGTCCTGGTAACCACGGTCACAGGAGAGGTGTCCTTGGTTACGAGTGACTGTGGGTAGGGGTGTCCTTGGTAACCATGGTCACAGGTTGTTTTCCCTGGTTACCACCGACTGTCACAGGAGGGCTCTCCCTTGGTACCATTGTCACAGCAGGGGTGTCCTTGGTTACCACTGGCACAGGAAGTGTGTCCCTGGTTACCACTGACTGTCACAGGAGGGGTGTCCTTGGTTAACATGGTCGCAGGTGGGTTTCCCTGGTTACCACTGACTGTCAGAGATGCGTGTCCCTGGTTACCACCGACTGTCATATGTGCGTGTCCTTGGTAGCCACGGTCACAGGAGAGGTGTCCGTGGTTACCAGTGACTGTCACAGTAGGTGTGTCCTTGGTTACCATGGTCACAGGTGGGTTTCCCTGGTTACAACCGACTGTCAGAGATGCGTGTCCCTGGTTACCACCGACTGTCACAGGCCGGTGTCCCTGTTAAATGGGAATGTCACAGGTGGGTTTCCCTGGTTACCACCGACTGTCACAGGATGGCTGTCCCTGGGTACCATTGTCACAGGAGGGGTGTCCTTGGTTACCATGGTCACAGGTGGGTTTCCCTGGTTACCACCGACTGTCACAGGAGGGCTGTCCCTGGGTACCATTGTCACAGGAGGGGTGTCCTTGGTTACCATGGTCACAGGTGGGTTTCCCTGGTTACCACCGACTGTCACAGGAGGGCTGTCCCTGGGTACCATTGTCACATGAGGGGTGTCCTTGGTTACCATGGTCACAGGTGGGTTTCCCTGGTTACCACCGACTGTCAGAGATGCGTCTCCCTGATAACCACGGTCACAGGAGAGGTGTCCTTGTTTACCATTGACAGTGGGTAGGGGTGTCCTTGGTTACCATGGTCACAGGTGTGTTTCCCTGGTTACCACCGACTGTCACAGGAGGGCTGTCCCTGGGTACCATTGTCACAGAGGGGTGTCCTTGGTTACCATGGTCACAGGTGGGTTTCCCTGGTTACCACCGACTGTCAGAGATGCGTCTCCCTGGTTACCACCGACTGTCATATGTTCGTGTCCCTGGTAGCCACGGTCACAGGAGAGGTGTCCGTGGTTACCAGTGACTGTCACAGTAGGTGTGTCCTTGGTTACCATGGTCACAGGTGGGTTTCCCTGGTTACCACCGACTGTCAGAGATGCGTGTCCCTGGTTACCACCGACTGTCATATGTGCGTGTCCCTGGTAGCCACGGTCACAGGAGAGGTGTCCGTGGTTACCAGTGACTGTCACAGTAGGTGTGTCCTTGGTTACCATGGTCACAGGTGGGTTTCCCTGGTTACCACCGACTATCAGAGATGCGTGTCACTGGTTACCACCGACTGTCACAGGCCGGTGTCCCTGGGCACTGTGAATGTCACAGGTGGGTTTCCCTGGTTACCACCGACTGTCACAGGATGGCTGTCCCTGGGTACCATTGTCACAGGAGGGGTGTCCTTGGTTACCATGGTCACAGGTGGGTTTCCCTGGTTACCACCGACTGTCACAGGAGGGCTGTCCCTGGGTACCATTTTCACAGGAGGGGTGTCCTTGGTTACCATGGTCACAAGTGGGTTTCCCTGGTTACCACCGACTGTCACAGGAGGGCTGTCCCTGGGTACCATTGTCACAGGAGGGGTGTCCTTGGTTACCATGGTCACAGGTGGGTTTCCGTGGTTACCACCGACTGTCAGAGATGCGTCTCCCTGATAACCACGGTCACAGGAGGGGTGTCCTTGGTTACCATGGTCACAGGTGGGTTTCCCTGGTTACCACCGACTGTCAGAAATACGTGTCCCTGGTTACCACCGACTGTCACAGGCAGGTGTCCCTGGGCACTGTGAATGTCACAGGTGGGTTTCCCTGGTTACCACCGACTGTCACAGTTGAGTGTACATGGTTACCACTGACTGTCACAGGAGGGCTGTCCATGGATACCATTGTCACAGGAGGGGTGTCCTTGGTTACCATGGTCACAGGTGGGTTTCCCTGGTTACCACAGACTGTCAGAAATACGTGTCCCTGGTTACAACCGACTGTCACAGGCAGGTGTCCCTGGGCACTGTGAATGTCACAGGTGGGTTTCCCTGGTTACCACCAACTGTCACAGTTGAGTGTACATGGTTACCACTGACTGTCACAGGAGGGCTGTCCCTGGGTACCATTGTCACAGGAGGGGTGTCCCTGGTTACCACTGACTGTCACAGGAGGGGTGTCTTTGGTTACCATGGTCGCAGGTGGGTTTCCCTGGTTACCACTGACTGTCAGAGATGCGTGTCCCTGGTTACCACCGACTGTCATATGTGCGTGTCCTGGTAGCCACGGTCACAGGAGAGGTGTCCGTGGTTACCAGTGACTGTCACAGTAGGTGTGTCCTTGGTTACCATGGTCACAGGCGGGTTTCCCTGGTTACCACCGACTGTCAGAGATGCGTGTCACTGGTTACCACCGACTGTCACAGGCCGGTGTCCCTGGGCACTGTGAATGTCACAGGTGGGTTTCCCTGGTTACCACCGACTGTCACAGGATGGCTGTCCCTGGGTACCATTGTCACAGGAGGGGTGTTCTTGGTTACCATGGTCACAGGTGGGTTTCCCTGGTTACCACCGACTGTCACAGGAGGGCTGTCCCTGGGTACCATTTTCACAGGAGGGGTGTCCTTGGTTACCATGGTCACAAGTGGGTTTCCCTGGTTACCACCGACTGTCACAGGAGGGCTGTCCCTGGGTACCATTGTCACAGGAGGGGTGTCCTTGGTTACCATGGTCACAGGTGGGTTTCCGTGGTTACCACCGACTGTCAGAGATGCGTCTCCCTGATAACCACGGTCACAGGAGGGGTGTCCTTGGTTACCATGGTCACAGGTGGGTTTCCCTGGTTACCACCGACTGTCAGAAATACGTGTCCCTGGTTACCACCGACTGTCACAGGCAGGTGTCCCTGGGCACTGTGAATGTCACAGGTGGGTTTCCCTGGTTACCACCGACTGTCACAGTTGAGTGTACATGGTTACCACTGACTGTCACAGGAGGGCTGTCCATGGATACCATTGCCACAGGAGGGGTGTCCTTGGTTACCATGGTCACAGGTGGGTTTCCCTGGTTACCACCGACTGTCAGAGATGCGTGTCCCTGGTAACCATGGTCACAGGAGAGGTGTCCTTGGTTACCAGTGACTGTGGGTAGGGGTGTCCTTGGTTACCATGGTCACAGGTGGGTTTCCCTCGTTACCACCGACTGTCACAGGAGGGCTGTCCATGGATACCATTGTCACAGGAGGGGTGTCCTTGGTTACCATGGTCACAGGTGGGTTTCCCTGGTTACCACCGACTGTCAGAAATACGTGTCCCTGGTTACCACCGACTGTCACAGGCAGGTGTCCCTGGGCACTGTGAATGTCACAGGTGGGTTTCCCTGGTTACCACCGACTGTCACAGTTGAGTGTACATGGTTACCACTGACTGTCACAGGAGGGCTGTCCATGGATACCATTGTCACAGGAGGGGTGTCCTTGGTTACCATGGTCACAGGTGGGTTTCCCTGGTTACCACAGACTGTCAGAAATACGTGTCCCTGGTTACCACCGACTGTCACAGGCAGGTGTCCCTGGGCACTGTGAATGTCACAGGTGGGTTTCCCTGGTTACCACCAACTGTCACAGTTGAGTGTACATGGTTACCACTGACTGTCACAGGAGGGCTGTCCCTGGGTACCATTGTCACAGGAGGGGTGTCCCTGGTTATCCCTGACTGTCACAGGAGGGGTGTCCTTGGTTACCATGGTCGCAGGTGTGTTTCCCTGGTTACCACTGACTGTCAGAGATGCGTGTCCCTGGTTACCACCGACTGTCATATGTGCGTGTCCTGGTAACCACGGTCACAGGAGAGGTGTCCTTGGTTACGAGTGACTGTGGGTAGGGGTGTCCTTGGTAACCATGGTCACAGGTTGTTTTCCCTGGTTACCACCGACTGTCACAGGAGGGCTCTCCCTTGGTACCATTGTCACAGCAGGGGTGTCCTTGGTTACCACTGGCACAGGAAGTGTGTCCCTGGTTACCACTGACTGTCACAGGAGGGGTGTCCTTGGTTAACATGGTCGCAGGTGGGTTTCCCTGGTTACCACTGACTGTCAGAGATGCGTGTCCCTGGTTACCACCGACTGTCATATGTGCGTGTCCCTGGTAGCCACGGTCACAGGAGAGGTGTCCGTGGTTACCAGTGACTGTCACAGTAGGTGTGTCCTTGGTTACCATGGTCACAGGTGGGTTTCCCTGGTTACAACCGACTGTCAGAGATGCGTGTCCCTGGTTACCACCGACTGTCACAGGCCGGTGTCCCTGTTAAATGGGAATGTCACAGGTGGGTTTCCCTGGTTACCACCGACTGTCACAGGATGGCTGTCCCTGGGTACCATTGTCACAGGAGGGGTGTCCTTGGTTACCATGGTCACAGGTGGGTTTCCCTGGTTACCACCGACTGTCACAGGAGGGCTGTCCCTGGGTACCATTGTCACAGGAGGGGTGTCCTTGGTTACCATGGTCACAGGTGGGTTTCCCTGGTTACCACCGACTGTCACAGGAGGGCTGTCCCTGGGTACCATTGTCACATGAGGGGTGTCCTTGGTTACCATGGTCACAGGTGGGTTTCCCTGGTTACCACCGACTGTCAGAGATGCGTCTCCCTGATAACCACGGTCACAGGAGAGGTGTCCTTGTTTACCATTGACAGTGGGTAGGGGTGTCCTTGGTTACCATGGTCACAGGTGTGTTTCCCTGGTTACCACCGACTGTCACAGGAGGGCTGTCCCTGGGTACCATTGTCACAGAGGGGTGTCCTTGGTTACCATGGTCACAGGTGGGTTTCCCTGGTTACCACCGACTGTCAGAGATGCGTCTCCCTGGTTACCACCGACTGTCATATGTGCGTGTCCCTGGTAGCCACGGTCACAGGAGAGGTGTCCGTGGTTACCAGTGACTGTCACAGTAGGTGTGTCCTTGGTTACCATGGTCACAGGTGGGTTTCCCTGGTTACAACCGACTGTCAGAGATGCGTGTCCCTGGTTACCACCGACTGTCATATGTGCGTGTCCCTGGTAGCCACGGTCACAGGAGAGGTGTCCGTGGTTACCAGTGACTGTCACAGTAGGTGTGTCCTTGGTTACCATGGTCACAGGTGGGTTTCCCTGGTTACCACCGACTGTCAGAGATGCGTGTCACTGGTTACCACCGACTGTCACAGGCCGGTGTCCCTGGGCACTGTGAATGTCACAGGTGGGTTTCCCTGGTTACCACCGACTGTCACAGGATGGCTGTCCCTGGGTACCATTGTCACAGGAGGGGTGTCCTTGGTTACCATGGTCACAGGTGGGTTTCCCTGGTTACCACCGACTGTCACAGGAGGGCTGTCCCTGGGTACCATTTTCCCAGGAGGGGTGTCCTTGGTTACCATGGTCACAAGTGGGTTTCCCTGGTTACCACCGACTGTCACAGGAGGGCTGTCCCTGGGTACCATTGTCACAGGAGGGGTGTCCTTGGTTACCATGGTCACAGGTGGGTTTCCGTGGTTACCACCGACTGTCAGAGATGCGTCTCCCTGATAACCACGGTCACAGGAGGGGTGTCCTTGGTTACCATGGTCACAGGTGGGTTTCCCTGGTTACCACCGACTGTCAGAAATACGTGTCCCTGGTTACCACCGACTGTCACAGGCAGGTGTCCCTGGGCACTGTGAATGTCACAGGTGGGTTTCCCTGGTTACCACCGACTGTCACAGTTGAGTGTACATGGTTACCACTGACTGTCACAGGAGGGCTGTCCATGGATACCATTGTCACAGGAGGGGTGTCCTTGGTTACCATGGTCACAGGTGGGTTTCCCTGGTTACCACAGACTGTCAGAAATACGTGTCCCTGGTTACCACCGACTGTCACAGGCAGGTGTCCCTGGGCACTGTGAATGTCACAGGTGGGTTTCCCTGGTTACCACCAACTGTCACAGTTGAGTGTACATGGTTACCACTGACTGTCACAGGAGGGCTGTCCCTGGGTACCATTGTCACAGGAGGGGTGTCCCTGGTTACCACTGACTGTCACAGGAGGGGTGTCTTTGGTTACCATGGTCGCAGGTGGGTTTCCCTGGTTACCACTGACTGTCAGAGATGCGTGTCCCTGGTTACCACCGACTGTCATATGTGCGTGTCCTGGTAACCACGGTCACAGGAGAGGTGTCCTTGGTTACGAGTGACTGTGGGTAGGGGTGTCCTTGGTAACCATGGTCACAGGTTGTTTTCCCTGGTTACCACCGACTGTCACAGGAGGGCTCTCCCTTGGTACCATTGTCACAGGAGGGGTGTCCTTGGTTACCACTGGCACAGGAAGTGTGTCCCTGGTTACCACTGACTGTCACAGGAGGGGTGTCCTTGGTTAACATGGTCGCAGGTGGGTTTCCCTGGTTACCACTGACTGTCAGAGATGCGTGTCCCTGGTTACCACCGACTGTCATATGTGCGTGTCCCTGGTAGCCACGGTCACAGGAGAGGTGTCCGTGGTTACCAGTGACTGTCACAGTAGGTGTGTCCTTGGTAACCATGGTCACAGGTGGGTTTCCCTGGTTACAACCGACTGTCAGAGATGCGTGTCCCTGGTTACCACCGACTGTCACAGGCCGGTGTCCCTGTTAAATGGGAATGTCACAGGTGGGTTTCCCTGGTTACCACCGACTGTCACAGGATGGCTGTCCCTGGGTACCATTGTCACAGGAGGGGTGTCCTTGGTTACCATGGTCACAGGTGGGTTTCCCTGGTTACCACCGACTGTCACAGGAGGGCTGTCCCTGGGTACCATTGTCACAGGAGGGGTGTCCTTGGTTACCATGGTCACAGGTGGGTTTCCCTGGTTACCACCGACTGTCACAGGAGGGCTGTCCCTTGGTACCATTGTCACATGAGGGGTGTCCTTGGTTACCATGGTCACAGGTGGGTTTCCCTGGTTACCACCGACTGTCAGAGATGCGTCTCCCTGATAACCACGGTCACAGGAGAGGTGTCCTTGTTTACCATTGACAGTGGGTAGGGGTGTCCTTGGTTACCATGGTCACAGGTGTGTTTCCCTGGTTACCACCGACTGTCACAGGAGGGCTGTCCCTGGGTATCATTGTCACAGAGGGGTGTCCTTGGTTACCATGGTCACAGGTGGGTTTCCCTGGTTACCACCGACTGTCAGAAATACGTGTCCCTGGTTACCACTGACTGTCACAGGCAGGTGTCCCTGGGCACTGTGAATGTCACAGGTGGGTTTCCCTGGTTACCACCGACTGTCACAGTTGAGTGTACATGGTTACCACTGACTGTCACAGGAGGGCTGTCCATGGATACCATTGTCACAGGAGGGGTGTCCTTGGTTACCATGGTCACAGGTGGGTTTCCCTGGTTACCACAGACTGTCAGAAATACGTGTCCCTGGTTACCACCGACTGTCACAGGCAGGTGTCCCTGGGCACTGTGAATGTCACAGGTGGGTTTCCCTGGTTACCACCAACTGTCACAGTTGAGTGTACATGGTTACCACTGACTGTCACAGGAGGGCTGTCCCTGGGTACCATTGTCACAGGAGGGGTGTCCCTGGTTACCACTGACTGTCACAGGAGGGGTGTCCTTGGTTACCATGGTCGCAGGTGGGTTTCCCTGGTTACCACTGACTGTCAGAGATGCGTGTCCCTGGTTACCACCGACTGTCATATGTGCGTGTCCTGGTAACCACGGTCACAGGAGAGGTGTCCTTGGTTACCAGTGACTGTGGGTAGGGGTGTCCTTGGTTAACTTGTTCACAGGTGGGTTTCCCTGGTTACCAGTGACTGTCAGAGATGCGTGTCCCTGGTTACCACCGACTGTCATATGTGCGTGTCCCTGGTAACCACGGTCACAGGAGAGGTGTCCGTGGTTACCAGTGACTGGCACAGTAGGTGTGTCGTTGGTTACCATGGTCACAGGTGGGTTTCCCTGGATACCACCGACTGTCAGAGATGCGTGTCACTGGTTACCACCGACTGTCACAGGCCGGTGTCCCTGGGCACTGTGAGGGTCACATGTGAGTTTCCCTGATTACCACCGACTGTCACAGGAGGGCTGTCCCTGGGTACCATTGTCACAGGAGGGGTGTCCTTGGTTACCATGGTCACAGGTGGGTTTCCCTGGTTACCACCGACTGTCAGAGATGCGTGTCCCTGGTTACCACTGACTGTCATATGTGCGTGTCCCTGGTAGCCACGGTCACAGGAGAGGTGTCCGTGGTTACCAGTGACTGTCACAGTAGGTGTGTCCTTGGTTACCATGGTCACAGGTGGGTTTCCCTGGTTACCACCGACTGTCAGAGATGCGTGTCACTGGTTACCACCGACTGTCACAGGCCGGTGTCCCTGGGCACTGTGAATGTCACAGGTGGGTTTCCCTGGTTACCACCGACTGTCACAGGATGGCTGTCCCTGGGTACCATTGTCACAGGAGGGGTGTCCTTGGTTACCATGGTCACAGGTGGGTTTCCCTGGTTACCACCGACTGTCACAGGAGGGCTGTCCCTGGGTACCATTTTCACAGGAGGGGTGTCCTTGGTTACCATGGTCACAAGTGGGTTTCCCTGGTTACCACCGACTGTCACAGGAGGGCTGTCCCTGGGTACCATTGTCACAGGAGGGGTGTCCTTGGTTACCATGGTCACAGGTGGGTTTCCGTGGTTACCACCGACTGTCAGAGATGCGTCTCCCTGATAACCACGGTCACAGGAGGGGTGTCCTTGGTTACCATGGTCACAGGTGGGTTTCCCTGGTTACCACCGACTGTCAGAAATACGTGTCCCTGGTTACCACCGACTGTCACAGGCAGGTGTCCCTGGGCACTGTGAATGTCACAGGTGGGTTTCCCTGGTTACCACCGACTGTCACAGTTGAGTGTACATGGTTACCACTGACTGTCACAGGAGGGCTATCCATGGATACCATTGCCACAGGAGGGGTGTCCTTGGTTACCATGGTCACAGGTGGGTTTCCCTGGTTACCACCGACTGTCAGAGATGCGTGTCCCTGGTAACCATGGTCACAGGAGAGGTGTCCTTGGTTACCAGTGACTGTGGGTAGGGGTGTCCTTGGTTACCATGGTCACAGGTGGGTTTCCCTCGTTACCACCGACTGTCACAGGAGGGCTGTCCATGGATACCATTGTCACAGGAGGGGTGTCCTTGGTTACCATGGTCACAGGTGGGTTTCCCTGGTTACCACCGACTGTCAGAAATACGTGTCCCTGGTTACCACCGACTGTCACAGGCAGGTGTCCCTGGGCACTGTGAATGTCACAGGTGGGTTTCCCTGGTTACCACCGACTGTCACAGTTGAGTGTACATGGTTACCACTGACTGTCACAGGAGGGCTGTCCATGGATACCATTGTCACAGGAGGGGTGTCCTTGGTTACCATGGTCACAGGTGGGTTTCCCTGGTTACCACAGACTGTCAGAAATACGTGTCCCTGGTTACCACCGACTGTCACAGGCAGGTGTCCCTGGGCACTGTGAATGTCACAGGTGGGTTTCCCTGGTTACCACCAACTGTCACAGTTGAGTGTACATGGTTACCACTGACTGTCACAGGAGGGCTGTCCCTGGGTACCATTGTCACAGGAGGGGTGTCCCTGGTTATCACTGACTGTCACAGGAGGGGTGTCCTTGGTTACCATGGTCGCAGGTGGGTTTCCCTGGTTACCACTGACTGTCAGAGATGCGTGTCCCTGGTTACCACCGACTGTCATATGTGCGTGTCCTGGTAACCACGGTCACAGGAGAGGTGTCCTTGGTTACGAGTGACTGTGGGTAGGGGTGTCCTTGGTAACCATGGTCACAGGTTGTTTTCCCTGGTTACCACCGACTGTCACAGGAGGGCTCTCCCTTGGTACCATTGTCACAGCAGGGGTGTCCTTGGTTACCACTGGCACAGGAAGTGTGTCCCTGGTTACCACTGACTGTCACAGGAGGGGTGTCCTTGGTTAACATGGTCGCAGGTGGGTTTCCCTGGTTACCACTGACTGTCAGAGATGCGTGTCCCTGGTTACCACCGACTGTCATATGTGCGTGTCCCTGGTAGCCACGGTCACAGGAGAGGTGTCCGTGGTTACCAGTGACTGTCACAGTAGGTGTGTCCTTGGTTACCATGGTCACAGGTGGGTTTCCCTGGTTACAACCGACTGTCAGAGATGCGTGTCCCTGGTTACCACCGACTGTCACAGGCCGGTGTCCCTGTTAAATGGGAATGTCACAGGTGGGTTTCCCTGGTTACCACCGACTGTCACAGGATGGCTGTCCCTGGGTACCATTGTCACAGGAGGGGTGTCCTTGGTTACCATGGTCACAGGTGGGTTTCCCTGGTTACCACCGACTGTCACAGGAGGGCTGTCCCTGGGTACCATTGTCACAGGAGGGGTGTCCTTGGTTACCATGGTCACAGGTGGGTTTCCCTGGTTACCACCGACTGTCACAGGAGGGCTGTCCCTGGGTACCATTGTCACATGAGGGGTGTCCTTGGTTACCATGGTCACAGGTGGGTTTCCCTGGTTACCACCGACTGTCAGAGATGCGTCTCCCTGATAACCACGGTCACAGGAGAGGTGTCCTTGTTTACCATTGACAGTGGGTAGGGGTGTCCTTGGTTACCATGGTCACAGGTGTGTTTCCCTGGTTACCACCGACTGTCACAGGAGGGCTGTCCCTGGGTACCATTGTCACAGAGGGGTGTCCTTGGTTACCATGGTCACAGGTGGGTTTCCCTGGTTACCACCGACTGTCAGAGATGCGTCTCCCTGGTTACCACCGACTGTCATATGTGCGTGTCCCTGGTAGCCACGGTCACAGGAGAGGTGTCCGTGGTTACCAGTGACTGTCACAGTAGGTGTGTCCTTGGTTACCATGGTCACAGGTGGGTTTCCCTGGTTACCACCGACTGTCAGAGATGCGTGTCCCTGGTTACCACCGACTGTCATATGTGCGTGTCCCTGGTAGCCACGGTCACAGGAGAGGTGTCCGTGGTTACCAGTGACTGTCACAGTAGGTGTGTCCTTGGTTACCATGGTCACAGGTGGGTTTCCCTGGTTACCACCGACTGTCAGAGATGCGTGTCACTGGTTACCACCGACTGTCACAGGCCGGTGTCCCTGGGCACTGTGAATGTCACAGGTGGGTTTCCCTGGTTACCACCGACTGTCACAGGATGGCTGTCCCTGGGTACCATTGTCACAGGAGGGGTGTCCTTGGTTACCATGGTCACAGGTGGGTTTCCCTGGTTACCACCGACTGTAACAGGAGGGCTGTCCCTGGGTACCATTGTCACAGGAGGGGTGTCCTTGGTTACCATGGTCACAGGTGGGTTTCCGTGGTTACCACCGACTGTCAGAGATGCGTCTCCCTGATAACCACGGTCACAGGAGGGGTGTCCTTGGTTACCATGGTCACAGGTGGGTTTCCCTGGTTACCACCGACTGTCAGAAATACGTGTCCCTGGTTACCACCGACTGTCACAGGCAGGTGTCCCTGGGCACTGTGAATGTCACAGGTGGGTTTCCCTGGTTACCACCGACTGTCACAGTTGAGTGTACATGGTTACCACTGACTGTCACAGGAGGGCTGTCCATGGATACCATTGTCACAGGAGGGGTGTCCTTGGTTACCATGGTCACAGGTGGGTTTCCCTGGTTACCACAGACTGTCAGAAATACGTGTCCCTGGTTACCACCGACTGTCACAGGCAGGTGTCCCTGGGCACTGTGAATGTCACAGGTGGGTTTCCCTGGTTACCACCAACTGTCACAGTTGAGTGTACATGGTTACCACTGACTGTCACAGGAGGGCTGTCCCTGGGTACCATTGTCACAGGAGGGGTGTCCCTGGTTACCACTGACTGTCACAGGAGGGGTGTCCTTGGTTACCATGGTCGCAGGTGGGTTTCCCTGGTTACCACTGACTGTCAGAGATGCGTGTCCCTGGTTACCACCGACTGTCATATGTGCGTGTCCTGGTAACCACGGTCACAGGAGAGGTGTCCTTGGTTACCAGTGACTGTGGGTAGGGGTGTCCTTGGTTAACTTGTTCACAGGTGGGTTTCCCTGGTTACCAGTGACTGTCAGAGATGCGTGTCCCTGGTTACCACCGACTGTCATATGTGCGTGTCCCTGGTAACCACGGTCACAGGAGAGGTGTCCGTGGTTACCAGTGACTGGCACAGTAGGTGTGTCGTTGGTTACCATGGTCACAGGTGGGTTTCCCTGGATACCACCGACTGTCAGAGATGCGTGTCACTGGTTACCACCGACTGTCACAGGCCGGTGTCCCTGGGCACTGTGAGGGTCACATGTGAGTTTCCCTGATTACCACCGACTGTCACAGGAGGGCTGTCCCTGGGTACCATTGTCACAGGAGGGGTGTCCTTGGTTACCATGGTCACAGGTGGGTTTCCCTGGTTACCACCGACTGTCAGAGATGCGTGTCCCTGGTTACCACCGACTGTCATATGTGCGTGTCCCTGGTAGCCACGGTCACAGGAGAGGTGTCCGTGGTTACCAGTGACTGTCACAGTAGGTGTGTCCTTGGTTACCATGGTCACAGGTGGGTTTCCCTGGTTACCACCGACTGTCAGAGATGCGTGTCACTGGTTACCACCGACTGTCACAGGCCGGTGTCCCTGGGCACTGTGAATGTCACAGGTGGGTTTCCCTGGTTACCACCGACTGTCACAGGATGGCTGTCCCTGGGTACCATTGTCACAGGAGGGGTGTCCTTGGTTACCATGGTCACAGGTGGGTTTCCCTGGTTACCACCGACTGTCACAGGAGGGCTGTCCCTGGGTACCATTTTCACAGGAGGGGTGTCCTTGGTTACCATGGTCACAAGTGGGTTTCCCTGGTTACCACCGACTGTCACAGGAGGGCTGTCCCTGGGTACCATTGTCACAGGAGGGGTGTCCTTGGTTACCATGGTCACAGGTGGGTTTCCGTGGTTACCACCGACTGTCAGAGATGCGTCTCCCTGATAACCACGGTCACAGGAGGGGTGTCCTTGGTTACCATGGTCACAGGTGGGTTTCCCTGGTTACCACCGACTGTCAGAAATACGTGTCCCTGGTTACCACCGACTGTCACAGGCAGGTGTCCCTGGGCACTGTGAATGTCACAGGTGGGTTTCCCTGGTTACCACCGACTGTCACAGTTGAGTGTACATGGTTACCACTGACTGTCACAGGAGGGCTGTCCATGGATACCATTGCCACAGGAGGGGTGTCCTTGGTTACCATGGTCACAGGTGGGTTTCCCTGGTTACCACCGACTGTCAGAGATGCGTGTCCCTGGTAACCATGGTCACAGGAGAGGTGTCCTTGGTTACCAGTGACTGTGGGTAGGGGTGTCCTTGGTTACCATGGTCACAGGTGGGTTTCCCTCGTTACCACCGACTGTCACAGGAGGGCTGTCCATGGATACCATTGTCACAGGAGGGGTGTCCTTGGTTACCATGGTCACAGGTGGGTTTCCCTGGTTACCACCGACTGTCAGAAATACGTGTCCCTGGTTACCACCGACTGTCACAGGCAGGTGTCCCTGGGCACTGTGAATGTCACAGGTGGGTTTCCCTGGTTACCACCGACTGTCACAGTTGAGTGTACATGGTTACCACTGACTGTCACAGGAGGGCTGTCCATGGATACCATTGTCACAGGAGGGGTGTCCTTGGTTACCATGGTCACAGGTGGGTTTCCCTGGTTACCACAGACTGTCAGAAATACGTGTCCCTGGTTAAGACCGACTGTCACAGGCAGGTGTCCCTGGGCACTGTGAATGTCACAGGTGGGTTTCCCTGGTTACCACCAACTGTCACAGTTGAGTGTACATGGTTACCACTGACTGTCACAGGAGGGCTGTCCCTGGGTACCATTGTCACAGGAGGGGTGTCCCTGGTTATCACTGACTGTCACAGGAGGGGTGTCCTTGGTTACCATGGTCGCAGGTGGGTTTCCCTGGTTACCACTGACTGTCAGAGATGCGTGTCCCTGGTTACCACCGACTGTCATATGTGCGTGTCCTGGTAACCACGGTCACAGGAGAGGTGTCCTTGGTTACGAGTGACTGTGGGTAGGGGTGTCCTTGGTAACCATGGTCACAGGTTGTTTTCCCTGGTTACCACCGACTGTCACAGGAGGGCTCTCCCTTGGTACCATTGTCACAGCAGGGGTGTCCTTGGTTACCACTGGCACAGGAAGTGTGTCCCTGGTTACCACTGACTGTCACAGGAGGGGTGTCCTTGGTTAACATGGTCGCAGGTGGGTTTCCCTGGTTACCACTGACTGTCAGAGATGCGTGTCCCTGGTTACCACCGACTGTCATATGTGCGTGTCCCTGGTAGCCACGGTCACAGGAGAGGTGTCCGTGGTTACCAGTGACTGTCACAGTAGGTGTGTCCTTGGTTACCATGGTCACAGGTGGGTTTCCCTGGTTACAACCGACTGTCAGAGATGCGTGTCCCTGGTTACCACCGACTGTCACAGGCCGGTGTCCCTGTTAAATGGGAATGTCACAGGTGGGTTTCCCTGGTTACCACCGACTGTCACAGGATGGCTGTCCCTGGGTACCATTGTCACAGGAGGGGTGTCCTTGGTTACCATGGTCACAGGTGGGTTTCCCTGGTTACCACCGACTGTCACAGGAGGGCTGTCCCTGGGTACCATTGTCACAGGAGGGGTGTCCTTGGTTACCATGGTCACAGGTGGGTTTCCCTGGTTACCACCGACTGTCACAGGAGGGCTGTCCCTGGGTACCATTGTCACATGAGGGGTGTCCTTGGTTACCATGGTCACAGGTGGGTTTCCCTGGTTACCACCGACTGTCAGAGATGCGTCTCCCTGGTTACCACCGACTGTCATATGTGCGTGTCCCTGGTAGCCACGGTCACAGGAGAGGTGTCCGTGGTTACCAGTGACTGTCACAGTAGGTGTGTCCTTGGTTACCATGGTCACAGGTGGGTTTCCCTGGTTACCACCGACTGTCAGAGATGCGTGTCCCTGGTTACCACCGACTGTCATATGTGCGTGTCCCTGGTAGCCACGGTCACAGGAGAGGTGTCCGTGGTTACCAGTGACTGTCACAGTAGGTGTGTCCTTGGTTACCATGGTCACAGGTGGGTTTCCCTGGTTACCACCGACTATCAGAGATGCGTGTCACTGGTTACCACCGACTGTCACAGGCCGGTTTCCCTGGGCACTGTGAATGTCACAGGTGGGTTTCCCTGGTTACCACCGACTGTCACAGGATGGCTGTCCCTGGGTACCATTGTCACAGGAGGGGTGTCCTTGGTTACCATGGTCACAGGTGGGTTTCCCTGGTTACCACCGACTGTCACAGGAGGGCTGTCCCTGGGTACCATTTTCACAGGAGGGGTGTCCTTGGTTACCATGGTCACAAGTGGGTTTCCCTGGTTACCACCGACTGTCACAGGAGGGCTGTCCCTGGGTACCATTGTCACAGGAGGGGTGTCCTTGGTTACCATGGTCACAGGTGGGTTTCCGTGGTTACCACCGACTGTCAGAGATGCGTCTCCCTGATAACCACGGTCACAGGAGGGGTGTCCTTGGTTACCATGGTCACAGGTGGGTTTCCCTGGTTACCACCGACTGTCAGAAATACGTGTCCCTGGTTACCACCGACTGTCACAGGCAGGTGTCCCTGGGCACTGTGAATGTCACAGGTGGGTTTCCCTGGTTACCACCGACTGTCACAGTTGAGTGTACATGGTTACCACTGACTGTCACAGGAGGGCTGTCCATGGATACCATTGTCACAGGAGGGGTGTCCTTGGTTACCATGGTCACAGGTGGGTTTCCCTGGTTACCACAGACTGTCAGAAATACGTGTCCCTGGTTACCACCGACTGTCACAGGCAGGTGTCCCTGGGCACTGTGAATGTCACAGGTGGGTTTCCCTGGTTACCACCAACTGTCACAGTTGAGTGTACATGGTTACCACTGACTGTCACAGGAGGGCTGTCCCTGGGTACCATTGTCACAGGAGGGGTGTCCCTGGTTACCACTGACTGTCACAGGAGGGGTGTCTTTGGTTACCATGGTCGCAGGTGGGTTTCCCTGGTTACCACTGACTGTCAGAGATGCGTGTCCCTGGTTACCACCGACTGTCATATGTGCGTGTCCTGGTAGCCACGGTCACAGGAGAGGTGTCCGTGGTTACCAGTGACTGTCACAGTAGGTGTGTCCTTGGTTACCATGGTCACAGGTGGGTTTCCCTGGTTACCACCGACTGTCAGAGATGCGTGTCACTGGTTACCACCGACTGTCACAGGCCGGTGTCCCTGGGCACTGTGAATGTCACAGGTGGGTTTCCCTGGTTACCACCGACTGTCACAGGATTGCTGTCCCTGGGTACCATTGTCACAGGAGGGGTGTTCTTGGTTACCATGGTCACAGGTGGGTTTCCCTGGTTACCACCGACTGTCACAGGAGGGCTGTCCCTGGGTACCATTTTCACAGGAGGGGTGTCCTTGGTTACCATGGTCACAAGTGGGTTTCCCTGGTTACCACCGACTGTCACAGGAGGGCTGTCCCTGGGTACCATTGTCACAGGAGGGGTGTCCTTGGTTACCATGGTCACAGGTGGGTTTCCGTGGTTACCACCGACTGTCAGAGATGCGTCTCCCTGATAACCACGGTCACAGGAGGGGTGTCCTTGGTTACCATGGTCACAGGTGGGTTTCCCTGGTTACCACCGACTGTCAGAAATACGTGTCCCTGGTTACCACCGACTGTCACAGGCAGGTGTCCCTGGGCACTGTGAATGTCACAGGTGGGTTTCCCTGGTTACCACCGACTGTCACAGTTGAGTGTACATGGTTACCACTGACTGTCACAGGAGGGCTGTCCATGGATACCATTGCCACAGGAGGGGTGTCCTTGGTTACCATGGTCACAGGTGGGTTTCCCTGGTTACCACCGACTGTCAGAGATGCGTGTCCCTGGTAACCATGGTCACAGGAGAGGTGTCCTTGGTTACCAGTGACTGTGGGTAGGGGTGTCCTTGGTTACCATGGTCACAGGTGGGTTTCCCTCGTTACCACCGACTGTCACAGGAGGGCTGTCCATGGATACCATTGTCACAGGAGGGGTGTCCTTGGTTACCATGGTCACAGGTGGGTTTCCCTGGTTACCACCGACTGTCAGAAATACGTGTCCCTGGTTACCACCGACTGTCACAGGCAGGTGTCCCTGGGCACTGTGAATGTCACAGGTGGGTTTCCCTGGTTACCACCGACTGTCACAGTTGAGTGTACATGGTTACCACTGACTGTCACAGGAGGGCTGTCCATGGATACCATTGTCACAGGAGGGGTGTCCTTGGTTACCATGGTCACAGGTGGGTTTCCCTGGTTACCACAGACTGTCAGAAATACGTGTCCCTGGTTACCACCGACTGTCACAGGCAGGTGTCCCTGGGCACTGTGAATGTCACAGGTGGGTTTCCCTGGTTACCACCAACTGTCACAGTTGAGTGTACATGGTTACCACTGACTGTCACAGGAGGGCTGTCCCTGGGTACCATTGTCACAGGAGGGGTGTCCCTGGTTATCACTGACTGTCACAGGAGGGGTGTCCTTGGTTACCATGGTCGCAGGTGGGTTTCCCTGGTTACCACTGACTGTCAGAGATGCGTGTCCCTGGTTACCACCGACTGTCATATGTGCGTGTCCTGGTAACCACGGTCACAGGAGAGGTGTCCTTGGTTACGAGTGACTGTGGGTAGGGGAGTCCTTGGTAACCATGGTCACAGGTTGTTTTCCCTGGTTACCACCGACTGTCACAGGAGGGCTCTCCCTTGGTACCATTGTCACAGCAGGGGTGTCCTTGGTTACCACTGGCACAGGAAGTGTGTCCCTGGTTACCACTGACTGTCACAGGAGGGGTGTCCTTGGTTAACATGGTCGCAGGTGGGTTTCCCTGGTTACCACTGACTGTCAGAGATGCGTGTCCCTGGTTACCACCGACTGTCATATGTGCGTGTCCCTGGTAGCCACGGTCACAGGAGAGGTGTCCGTGGTTACCAGTGACTGTCACAGTAGGTGTGTCCTTGGTTACCATGGTCACAGGTGGGTTTCCCTGGTTACAACCGACTGTCAGAGATGCGTGTCCCTGGTTACCACCGACTGTCACAGGCCGGTGTCCCTGTTAAATGGGAATGTCACAGGTGGGTTTCCCTGGTTACCACCGACTGTCACAGGATGGCTGTCCCTGGGTACCATTGTCACAGGAGGGGTGTCCTTGGTTACCATGGTCACAGGTGGGTTTCCCTGGTTACCACCGACTGTCACAGGAGGGCTGTCCCTGGGTACCATTGTCACAGGAGGGGTGTCCTTGGTTACCATGGTCACAGGTGGGTTTCCCTGGTTACCACCGACTGTCACAGGAGGGCTGTCCCTGGGTACCATTGTCACATGAGGGGTGTCCTTGGTTACCATGGTCACAGGTGGGTTTCCCTGGTTACCACCGACTGTCAGAGATGCGTCTCCCTGATAACCACGGTCACAGGAGAGGTGTCCTTGTTTACCATTGACAGTGGGTAGGGGTGTCCTTGGTTACCATGGTCACAGGTGTGTTTCCCTGGTTACCACCGACTGTCACAGGAGGGCTGTCCCTGGGTACCATTGTCACAGAGGGGTGTCCTTGGTTACCATGGTCACAGGTGGGTTTCCCTGGTTACCACCGACTGTCAGAGATGCGTCTCCCTGGTTACCACCGACTGTCATATGTGCGTGTCCCTGGTAGCCACGGTCACAGGAGAGGTGTCCGTGGTTACCAGTGACTGTCACAGTAGGTGTGTCCTTGGTTACCATGGTCACAGGTGGGTTTCCCTGGTTACCACCGACTGTCAGAGATGCGTGTCCCTGGTTACCACCGACTGTCATATGTGCGTGTCCCTGGTAGCCACGGTCACAGGAGAGGTGTCCGTGGTTACCAGTGACTGTCACAGTAGGTGTGTCCTTGGTTACCATGGTCACAGGTGGGTTTCCCTGGTTACCACCGACTGTCAGAGATGCGTGTCACTGGTTACCACCGACTGTCACAGGCCGGTGTCCCTGGGCACTGTGAATGTCACAGGTGGGTTTCCCTGGTTACCACCGACTGTCACAGGATGGCTGTCCCTGGGTACCATTGTCACAGGAGGGGTGTCCTTGGTTACCATGGTCACAGGTGGGTTTCCCTGGTTACCACCGACTGTCACAGGAGGGCTGTCCCTGGGTACCATTTTCACAGGAGGGGTGTCCTTGGTTACCATGGTCACAAGTGGGTTTCCCTGGTTACCACCGACTGTCACAGGAGGGCTGTCCCTGGGTACCATTGTCACAGGAGGGGTGTCCTTGGTTACCATGGTCACAGGTGGGTTTCCGTGGTTACCACCGACTGTCAGAGATGCGTCTCCCTGATAACCACGGTCACAGGAGGGGTGTCCTTGGTTACCATGGTCACAGGTGGGTTTCCCTGGTTACCACCGACTGTCAGAAATACGTGTCCCTGGTTACCACCGACTGTCACAGGCAGGTGTCCCTGGGCACTGTGAATGTCACAGGTGGGTTTCCCTGGTTACCACCGACTGTCACAGTTGAGTGTACATGGTTACCACTGACTGTCACAGGAGGGCTGTCCATGGATACCATTGTCACAGGAGGGGTGTCCTTGGTTACCATGGTCACAGGTGGGTTTCCCTGGTTACCACAGACTGTCAGAAATACGTGTCCCTGGTTACCACCGACTGTCACAGGCAGGTGTCCCTGGGCACTGTGAATGTCACAGGTGGGTTTCCCTGGTTACCACCAACTGTCACAGTTGAGTGTACATGGTTACCACTGACTGTCACAGGAGGGCTGTCCCTGGGTACCATTGTCACAGGAGGGGTGTCCCTGGTTACCACTGACTGTCACAGGAGGGGTGTCTTTGGTTACCATGGTCGCAGGTGGGTTTCCCTGGTTACCACTGACTGTCAGAGATGCGTGTCCCTGGTTACCACCGACTGTCATATGTGCGTGTCCTGGTAACCACGGTCACAGGAGAGGTGTCCTTGGTTACGAGTGACTGTGGGTAGGGGTGTCCTTGGTAACCATGGTCACAGGTTGTTTTCCCTGGTTACCACCGACTGTCACAGGAGGGCTCTCCCTTGGTACCATTGTCACAGGAGGGGTGTCCTTGGTTACCACTGGCACAGGAAGTGTGTCCCTGGTTACCACTGACTGTCACAGGAGGGGTGTCCTTGGTTAACATGGTCGCAGGTGGGTTTCCCTGGTTACCACTGACTGTCAGAGATGCGTGTCCCTGGTTACCACCGACTGTCATATGTGCGTGTCCCTGGTAGCCACGGTCACAGGAGAGGTGTCCGTGGTTACCAGTGACTGTCACAGTAGGTGTGTCCTTGGTAACCATGGTCACAGGTGGGTTTCCCTGGTTACAACCGACTGTCAGAGATGCGTGTCCCTGGTTACCACCGACTGTCACAGGCCGGTGTCCCTGTTAAATGGGAATGTCACAGGTGGGTTTCCCTGGTTACCACCGACTGTCACAGGATGGCTGTCCCTGGGTACCATTGTCACAGGAGGGGTGTCCTTGGTTACCATGGTCACAGGTGGGTTTCCCTGGTTACCACCGACTGTCACAGGAGGGCTGTCCCTGGGTACCATTGTCACAGGAGGGGTGTCCTTGGTTACCATGGTCACAGGTGGGTTTCCCTGGTTACCACCGACTGTCACAGGAGGGCTGTCCCTTGGTACCATTGTCACATGAGGGGTGTCCTTGGTTACCATGGTCACAGGTGGGTTTCCCTGGTTACCACCGACTGTCAGAGATGCGTCTCCCTGATAACCACGGTCACAGGAGAGGTGTCCTTGTTTACCATTGACAGTGGGTAGGGGTGTCCTTGGTTACCATGGTCACAGGTGTGTTTCCCTGGTTACCACCGACTGTCACAGGAGGGCTGTCCCTGGGTATCATTGTCACAGAGGGGTGTCCTTGGTTACCATGGTCACAGGTGGGTTTCCCTGGTTACCACCGACTGTCAGAGATGCGTCTCCCTGGTTACCACCGACTGTCATATGTGCGTGTCCCTGGTAGCCACGGTCACAGGAGAGGTGTCCGTGGTTACCAGTGACTGTCACAGTAGGTGTGTCCTTGGTTACCATGGTCACAGGTGGGTTTCCCTGGTTACCACCGACTGTCAGAGATGCGTGTCCCTGGTTACCACCGACTGTCATATGTGCGTGTCCCTGGTAGCCACGGTCACAGGAGAGGTGTCCGTGGTTACCAGTGACTGTCACAGTAGGTGTGTCCTTGGTTACCATGGTCACAGGTGGGTTTCCCTGGTTACCACCGACTGTCAGAGATGCGTGTCACTGGTTACCACCGACTGTCACAGGCCGGTGTCCCTGGGCACTGTGAATGTCACAGGTGGGTTTCCCTGGTTACCACCGACTGTCACAGGATGGCTGTCCCTGGGTACCATTGTCACAGGAGGGGTGTCCTTGGTTACCATGGTCACAGGTGGGTTTCCCTGGTTACCACCGACTGTAACAGGAGGGCTGTCCCTGGGTACCATTGTCACAGGAGGGGTGTCCTTGGTTACCATGGTCACAGGTGGGTTTCCGTGGTTACCACCGACTGTCAGAGATGCGTCTCCCTGATAACCACGGTCACAGGAGGGGTGTCCTTGGTTACCATGGTCACAGGTGGGTTTCCCTGGTTACCACCGACTGTCAGAAATACGTGTCCCTGGTTACCACCGACTGTCACAGGCAGGTGTCCCTGGGCACTGTGAATGTCACAGGTGGGTTTCCCTGGTTACCACCGACTGTCACAGTTGAGTGTACATGGTTACCACTGACTGTCACAGGAGGGCTGTCCATGGATACCATTGTCACAGGAGGGGTGTCCTTGGTTACCATGGTCACAGGTGGGTTTCCCTGGTTACCACAGACTGTCAGAAATACGTGTCCCTGGTTACCACCGACTGTCACAGGCAGGTGTCCCTGGGCACTGTGAATGTCACAGGTGGGTTTCCCTGGTTACCACCAACTGTCACAGTTGAGTGTACATGGTTACCACTGACTGTCACAGGAGGGCTGTCCCTGGGTACCATTGTCACAGGAGGGGTGTCCCTGGTTACCACTGACTGTCACAGGAGGGGTGTCTTTGGTTACCATGGTCGCAGGTGGGTTTCCCTGGTTACCACTGACTGTCAGAGATGCGTGTCCCTGGTTACCACCGACTGTCATATGTGCGTGTCCTGGTAACCACGGTCACAGGAGAGGTGTCCTTGGTTACCAGTGACTGTGGGTAGGGGTGTCCTTGGTTAACTTGTTCACAGGTGGGTTTCCCTGGTTACCAGTGACTGTCAGAGATGCGTGTCCCTGGTTACCACCGACTGTCATATGTGCGTGTCCCTGGTAACCACGGTCACAGGAGAGGTGTCCGTGGTTACCAGTGACTGGCACAGTAGGTGTGTCGTTGGTTACCATGGTCACAGGTGGGTTTCCCTGGATACCACCGACTGTCAGAGATGCGTGTCACTGGTTACCACCGACTGTCACAGGCCGGTGTCCCTGGGCACTGTGAGGGTCACATGTGAGTTTCCCTGATTACCACCGACTGTCACAGGAGGGCTGTCCCTGGGTACCATTGTCACAGGAGGGGTGTCCTTGGTTACCATGGTCACAGGTGGGTTTCCCTGGTTACCACCGACTGTCAGAGATGCGTGTCCCTGGTTACCACCGACTGTCATATGTGCGTGTCCCTGGTAGCCACGGTCACAGGAGAGGTGTCCGTGGTTACCAGTGACTGTCACAGTAGGTGTGTCCTTGGTTACCATGGTCACAGGTGGGTTTCCCTGGTTACCACCGACTGTCAGAGATGCGTGTCACTGGTTACCACCGACTGTCACAGGCCGGTGTCCCTGGGCACTGTGAATGTCACAGGTGGGTTTCCCTGGTTACCACCGACTGTCACAGGATGGCTGTCCCTGGGTACCATTGTCACAGGAGGGGTGTCCTTGGTTACCATGGTCACAGGTGGGTTTCCCTGGTTACCACCGACTGTCACAGGAGGGCTGTCCCTGGGTACCATTTTCACAGGAGGGGTGTCCTTGGTTACCATGGTCACAAGTGGGTTTCCCTGGTTACCACCGACTGTCACAGGAGGGCTGTCCCTGGGTACCATTGTCACAGGAGGGGTGTCCTTGGTTACCATGGTCACAGGTGGGTTTCCGTGGTTACCACCGACTGTCAGAGATGCGTCTCCCTGATAACCACGGTCACAGGAGGGGTGTCCTTGGTTACCATGGTCACAGGTGGGTTTCCCTGGTTACCACCGACTGTCAGAAATACGTGTCCCTGGTTACCACCGACTGTCACAGGCAGGTGTCCCTGGGCACTGTGAATGTCACAGGTGGGTTTCCCTGGTTACCACCGACTGTCACAGTTGAGTGTACATGGTTACCACTGACTGTCACAGGAGGGCTGTCCATGGATACCATTGCCACAGGAGGGGTGTCCTTGGTTACCATGGTCACAGGTGGGTTTCCCTGGTTACCACCGACTGTCAGAGATGCGTGTCCCTGGTAACCATGGTCACAGGAGAGGTGTCCTTGGTTACCAGTGACTGTGGGTAGGGGTGTCCTTGGTTACCATGGTCACAGGTGGGTTTCCCTCGTTACCACCGACTGTCACAGGAGGGCTGTCCATGGATACCATTGTCACAGGAGGGGTGTCCTTGGTTACCATGGTCACAGGTGGGTTTCCCTGGTTACCACCGACTGTCAGAAATACGTGTCCCTGGTTACCACCGACTGTCACAGGCAGGTGTCCCTGGGCACTGTGAATGTCACAGGTGGGTTTCCCTGGTTACCACCGACTGTCACAGTTGAGTGTACATGGTTACCACTGACTGTCACAGGAGGGCTGTCCATGGATACCATTGTCACAGGAGGGGTGTCCTTGGTTACCATGGTCACAGGTGGGTTTCCCTGGTTACCACAGACTGTCAGAAATACGTGTCCCTGGTTACCACCGACTGTCACAGGCAGGTGTCCCTGGGCACTGTGAATGTCACAGGTGGGTTTCCCTGGTTACCACCAACTGTCACAGTTGAGTGTACATGGTTACCACTGACTGTCACAGGAGGGCTGTCCCTGGGTACCATTGTCACAGGAGGGGTGTCCCTGGTTATCACTGACTGTCACAGGAGGGGTGTCCTTGGTTACCATGGTCGCAGGTGGGTTTCCCTGGTTACCACTGACTGTCAGAGATGCGTGTCCCTGGTTACCACCGACTGTCATATGTGCGTGTCCTGGTAACCACGGTCACAGGAGAGGTGTCCTTGGTTACGAGTGACTGTGGGTAGGGGTGTCCTTGGTAACCATGGTCACAGGTTGTTTTCCCTGGTTACCACCGACTGTCACAGGAGGGCTCTCCCTTGGTACCATTGTCACAGCAGGGGTGTCCTTGGTTACCACTGGCACAGGAAGTGTGTCCCTGGTTACCACTGACTGTCACAGGAGGGGTGTCCTTGGTTAACATGGTCGCAGGTGGGTTTCCCTGGTTACCACTGACTGTCAGAGATGCGTGTCCCTGGTTACCACCGACTGTCATATGTGCGTGTCCCTGGTAGCCACGGTCACAGGAGAGGTGTCCGTGGTTACCAGTGACTGTCACAGTAGGTGTGTCCTTGGTTACCATGGTCACAGGTGGGTTTCCCTGGTTACAACCGACTGTCAGAGATGCGTGTCCCTGGTTACCACCGACTGTCACAGGCCGGTGTCCCTGTTAAATGGGAATGTCACAGGTGGGTTTCCCTGGTTACCACCGACTGTCACAGGATGGCTGTCCCTGGGTACCATTGTCACAGGAGGGGTGTCCTTGGTTACCATGGTCACAGGTGGGTTTCCCTGGTTACCACCGACTGTCACAGGAGGGCTGTCCCTGGGTACCATTGTCACAGGAGGGGTGTCCTTGGTTACCATGGTCACAGGTGGGTTTCCCTGGTTACCACCGACTGTCACAGGAGGGCTGTCCCTGGGTACCATTGTCACATGAGGGGTGTCCTTGGTTACCATGGTCACAGGTGGGTTTCCCTGGTTACCACCGACTGTCAGAGATGCGTCTCCCTGATAACCACGGTCACAGGAGAGGTGTCCTTGTTTACCATTGACAGTGGGTAGGGGTGTCCTTGGTTACCATGGTCACAGGTGTGTTTCCCTGGTTACCACCGACTGTCACAGGAGGGCTGTCCCTGGGTACCATTGTCACAGAGGGGTGTCCTTGGTTACCATGGTCACAGGTGGGTTTCCCTGGTTACCACCGACTGTCAGAGATGCGTCTCCCTGGTTACCACCGACTGTCATATGTGCGTGTCCCTGGTAGCAACGGTCACAGGAGAGGTGTCCGTGGTTACCAGTGACTGTCACAGTAGGTGTGTCCTTGGTTACCATGGTCACAGGTGGGTTTCCCTGGTTACCACCGACTGTCAGAGATGCGTGTCCCTGGTTACCACCGACTGTCATATGTGCGTGTCCCTGGTAGCCACGGTCACAGGAGAGGTGTCCGTGGTTACCAGTGACTGTCACAGTAGGTGTGTCCTTGGTTACCATGGTCACAGGTGGGTTTCCCTGGTTACCACCGACTGTCAGAGATGCGTGTCACTGGTTACCACCGACTGTCACAGGCCGGTGTCCCTGGGCACTGTGAATGTCACAGGTGGGTTTCCCTGGTTACCACCGACTGTCACAGGATGGCTGTCCCTGGGTACCATTGTCACAGGAGGGGTGTCCTTGGTTACCATGGTCACAGGTGGGTTTCCCTGGTTACCACCGACTGTAACATGAGGGCTGTCCCTGGGTACCATTGTCACAGGAGGGGTGTCCTTGGTTACCATGGTCACAGGTGGGTTTCCGTGGTTACCACCGACTGTCAGAGATGCGTCTCCCTGATAACCACGGTCACAGGAGGGGTGTCCTTGGTTACCATGGTCACAGGTGGGTTTCCCTGGTTACCACCGACTGTCAGAAATACGTGTCCCTGGTTACCACCGACTGTCACAGGCAGGTGTCCCTGGGCACTGTGAATGTCACAGGTGGGTTTCCCTGGTTACCACCGACTGTCACAGTTGAGTGTACATGGTTACCACTGACTGTCACAGGAGGGCTGTCCATGGATACCATTGTCACAGGAGGGGTGTCCTTGGTTACCATGGTCACAGGTGGGTTTCCCTGGTTACCACAGACTGTCAGAAATACGTGTCCCTGGTTACCACCGACTGTCACAGGCAGGTGTCCCTGGGCACTGTGAATGTCACAGGTGGGTTTCCCTGGTTACCACCAACTGTCACAGTTGAGTGTACATGGTTACCACTGACTGTCACAGGAGGGCTGTCCCTGGGTACCATTGTCACAGGAGGGGTGTCCCTGGTTACCACTGACTGTCACAGGAGGGGTGTCCTTGGTTACCATGGTCGCAGGTGGGTTTCCCTGGTTACCACTGACTGTCAGAGATGCGTGTCCCTGGTTACCACCGACTGTCATATGTGCGTGTCCTGGTAACCACGGTCACAGGAGAGGTGTCCTTGGTTACCAGTGACTGTGGGTAGGGGTGTCCTTGGTTAACTTGTTCACAGGTGGGTTTCCCTGGTTACCAGTGACTGTCAGAGATGCGTGTCCCTGGTTACCACCGACTGTCATATGTGCGTGTCCCTGGTAACCACGGTCACAGGAGAGGTGTCCGTGGTTACCAGTGACTGGCACAGTAGGTGTGTCGTTGGTTACCATGGTCACAGGTGGGTTTCCCTGGATACCACCGACTGTCAGAGATGCGTGTCACTGGTTACCACCGACTGTCACAGGCCGGTGTCCCTGGGCACTGTGAGGGTCACATGTGAGTTTCCCTGATTACCACCGACTGTCACAGGAGGGCTGTCCCTGGGTACCATTGTCACAGGAGGGGTGTCCTTGGTTACCATGGTCACAGGTGGGTTTCCCTGGTTACCACCGACTGTCAGAGATGCGTGTCCCTGGTTACCACCGACTGTCATATGTGCGTGTCCCTGGTAGCCACGGTCACAGGAGAGGTGTCCGTGGTTACCAGTGACTGTCACAGTAGGTGTGTCCTTGGTTACCATGGTCACAGGTGGGTTTCCCTGGTTACCACCGACTGTCAGAGATGCGTGTCACTGGTTACCACCGACTGTCACAGGCCGGTGTCCCTGGGCACTGTGAATGTCACAGGTGGGTTTCCCTGGTTACCACCGACTGTCACAGGATGGCTGTCCCTGGGTACCATTGTCACAGGAGGGGTGTCCTTGGTTACCATGGTCACAGGTGGGTTTCCCTGGTTACCACCGACTGTCACAGGAGGGCTGTCCCTGGGTACCATTTTCACAGGAGGGGTGTCCTTGGTTACCATGGTCACAAGTGGGTTTCCCTGGTTACCACCGACTGTCACAGGAGGGCTGTCCCTGGGTACCATTGTCACAGGAGGGGTGTCCTTGGTTACCATGGTCACAGGTGGGTTTCCGTGGTTACCACCGACTGTCAGAGATGCGTCTCCCTGATAACCACGGTCACAGGAGGGGTGTCCTTGGTTACCATGGTCACAGGTGGGTTTCCCTGGTTACCACCGACTGTCAGAAATACGTGTCCCTGGTTACCACCGACTGTCACAGGCAGGTGTCCCTGGGCACTGTGAATGTCACAGGTGGGTTTCCCTGGTTACCACCGACTGTCACAGTTGAGTGTACATGGTTACCACTGACTGTCACAGGAGGGCTGTCCATGGATACCATTGCCACAGGAGGGGTGTCCTTGGTTACCATGGTCACAGGTGGGTTTCCCTGGTTACCACCGACTGTCAGAGATGCGTGTCCCTGGTAACCATGGTCACAGGAGAGGTGTCCTTGGTTACCAGTGACTGTGGGTAGGGGTGTCCTTGGTTACCATGGTCACAGGTGGGTTTCCCTCGTTACCACCGACTGTCACAGGAGGGCTGTCCATGGATACAATTGTCACAGGAGGGGTGTCCTTGGTTACCATGGTCACAGGTGGGTTTCCCTGGTTACCACCGACTGTCAGAAATACGTGTCCCTGGTTACCACCGACTGTCACAGGCAGGTGTCCCTGGGCACTGTGAATGTCACAGGTGGGTTTCCCTGGTTACCACCGACTGTCACAGTTGAGTGTACATGGTTACCACTGACTGTCACAGGAGGGCTGTCCATGGATACCATTGTCACAGGAGGGGTGTCCTTGGTTACCATGGTCACAGGTGGGTTTCCCTGGTTACCACAGACTGTCAGAAATACGTGTCCCTGGTTACCACCGACTGTCACAGGCAGGTGTCCCTGGGCACTGTGAATGTCACAGGTGGGTTTCCCTGGTTACCACCAACTGTCACAGTTGAGTGTACATGGTTACCACTGACTGTCACAGGAGGGCTGTCCCTGGGTACCATTGTCACAGGAGGGGTGTCCCTGGTTATCACTGACTGTCACAGGAGGGGTGTCCTTGGTTACCATGGTCGCAGGTGGGTTTCCCTGGTTACCACTGACTGTCAGAGATGCGTGTCCCTGGTTACCACCGACTGTCATATGTGCGTGTCCTGGTAACCACGGTCACAGGAGAGGTGTCCTTGGTTACGAGTGACTGTGGGTAGGGGTGTCCTTGGTAACCATGGTCACAGGTTGTTTTCCCTGGTTACCACCGACTGTCACAGGAGGGCTCTCCCTTGGTACCATTGTCACAGCAGGGGTGTCCTTGGTTACCACTGGCACAGGAAGTGTGTCCCTGGTTACCACTGACTGTCACAGGAGGGGTGTCCTTGGTTAACATGGTCGCAGGTGGGTTTCCCTGGTTACCACTGACTGTCAGAGATGCGTGTCCCTGGTTACCACCGACTGTCATATGTGCGTGTCCCTGGTAGCCACGGTCACAGGAGAGGTGTCCGTGGTTACCAGTGACTGTCACAGTAGGTGTGTCCTTGGTTACCATGGTCACAGGTGGGTTTCCCTGGTTACAACCGACTGTCAGAGATGCGTGTCCCTGGTTACCACCGACTGTCACAGGCCGGTGTCCCTGTTAAATGGGAATGTCACAGGTGGGTTTCCCTGGTTACCAACGACTGTCACAGGATGGCTGTCCCTGGGTACCATTGTCACAGGAGGGGTGTCCTTGGTTACCATGGTCACAGGTGGGTTTCCCTGGTTACCACCGACTGTCACAGGAGGGCTGTCCCTGGGTACCATTGTCACAGGAGGGGTGTCCTTGGTTACCATGGTCACAGGTGGGTTTCCCTGGTTACCACCGACTGTCACAGGAGGGCTGTCCCTGGGTACCATTGTCACATGAGGGGTGTCCTTGGTTACCATGGTCACAGGTGGGTTTCCCTGGTTACCACCGACTGTCAGAGATGCGTCTCCCTGATAACCACGGTCACAGGAGAGGTGTCCTTGTTTACCATTGACAGTGGGTAGGGGTGTCCTTGGTTACCATGGTCACAGGTGTGTTTCCCTGGTTACCACCGACTGTCACAGGAGGGCTGTCCCTGGGTACCATTGTCACAGAGGGGTGTCCTTGGTTACCATGGTCACAGGTGGGTTTCCCTGGTTACCACCGACTGTCAGAGATGCGTCTCCCTGGTTACCTCCGACTGTCATATGTGCGTGTCCCTGGTAGCCACGGTCACAGGAGAGGTGTCCGTGGTTACCAGTGACTGTCACAGTAGGTGTGTCCTTGGTTACCATGGTCACAGGTGGGTTTCCCTGGTTACCACCGACTGTCAGAGATGCGTGTCCCTGGTTACCACCGACTGTCATATGTGCGTGTCCCTGGTAGCCACGGTCACAGGAGAGGTGTCCGTGGTTACCAGTGACTGTCACAGTAGGTGTGTCCTTGGTTACCATGGTCACAGGTGGGTTTCCCTGGTTACCACCGACTGTCAGAGATGCGTGTCACTGGTTACCACCGACTGTCCCAGGCCGGTGTCCCTGGGCACTGTGAATGTCACAGGTGGGTTTCCCTGGTTACCACCGACTGTCACAGGATGGCTGTCCCTGGGTACCATTGTCACAGGAGGGGTGTCCTTGGTTACCATGGTCACAGGTGGGTTTCCCTGGTTACCACCGACTGTCACAGGAGGGCTGTCCCTGGGTACCATTTTCACAGGAGGGGTGTCCTTGGTTACCATGGTCACAAGTGGGTTTCCCTGGTTACCACCGACTGTCACAGGAGGGCTGTCCCTGGGTACCATTGTCACAGGAGGGGTGTCCTTGGTTACCATGGTCACAGGTGGGTTTCCGTGGTTACCACCGACTGTCAGAGATGCGTCTCCCTGATAACCAAGGTCACAGGAGGGGTGTCCTTGGTTACCATGGTCACAGGTGGGTTTCCCTGGTTACCACCGACTGTCAGAAATACGTGTCCCTGGTTACCACCGACTGTCACAGGCAGGTGTCCCTGGGCACTGTGAATGTCACAGGTGGGTTTCCCTGGTTACCACCGACTGTCACAGTTGAGTGTACATGGTTACCACTGACTGTCACAGGAGGGCTGTCCATGGATACCATTGTCACAGGAGGGGTGTCCTTGGTTACCATGGTCACAGGTGGGTTTCCCTGGTTACCACAGACTGTCAGAAATACGTGTCCCTGGTTACCACCGACTGTCACAGGCAGGTGTCCCTGGGCACTGTGAATGTCACAGGTGGGTTTCCCTGGTTACCACCAACTGTCACAGTTGAGTGTACATGGTTACCACTGACTGTCACAGGAGGGCTGTCCCTGGGTACCATTGTCACAGGAGGGGTGTCCCTGGTTACCACTGACTGTCACAGGAGGGGTGTCTTTGGTTACCATGGTCGCAGGTGGGTTTCCCTGGTTACCACTGACTGTCAGAGATGCGTGTCCCTGGTTACCACCGACTGTCATATGTGCGTGTCCTGGTAACCACGGTCACAGGAGAGGTGTCCTTGGTTACGAGTGACTGTGGGTAGGGGTGTCCTTGGTAACCATGGTCACAGGTTGTTTTCCCTGGTTACCACCGACTGTCACAGGAGGGCTCTCCCTTGGTACCATTGTCACAGGAGGGGTGTCCTTGGTTACCACTGGCACAGGAAGTGTGTCCCTGGTTACCACTGACTGTCACAGGAGGGGTGTCCTTGGTTAACATGGTCGCAGGTGGGTTTCCCTGGTTACCACTGACTGTCAGAGATGCGTGTCCCTGGTTACCACCGACTGTCATATGTGCGTGTCCCTGGTAGCCACGGTCACAGGAGAGGTGTCCGTGGTTACCAGTGACTGTCACAGTAGGTGTGTCCTTGGTAACCATGGTCACAGGTGGGTTTCCCTGGTTACAACCGACTGTCAGAGATGCGTGTTCCTGGTTACCACCGACTGTCACAGGCCGGTGTCCCTGTTAAATGGGAATGTCACAGGTGGGTTTCCCTGGTTACCACCGACTGTCACAGGATGGCTGTCCCTGGGTACCATTGTCACAGGAGGGGTGTCCTTGGTTACCATGGTCACAGGTGGGTTTCCCTGGTTACCACCGACTGTCACAGGAGGGCTGTCCCTGGGTACCATTGTCACAGGAGGGGTGTCCTTGGTTACCATGGTCACAGGTGGGTTTCCCTGGTTACCACCGACTGTCACAGGAGGGCTGTCCCTTGGTACCATTGTCACATGAGGGGTGTCCTTGGTTACCATGGTCACAGGTGGGTTTCCCTGGTTACCACCGACTGTCAGAGATGCGTCTCCCTGATAACCACGGTCACAGGAGAGGTGTCCTTGTTTACCATTGACAGTGGGTAGGGGTGTCCTTGGTTACCATGGTCACAGGTGTGTTTCCCTGGTTACCACCGACTGTCACAGGAGGGCTGTCCCTGGGTATCATTGTCACAGAGGGGTGTCCTTGGTTACCATGGTCACAGGTGGGTTTCCCTGGTTACCACCGACTGTCAGAGATGCGTCTCCCTGGTTACCACCGACTGTCATATGTGCGTGTCCCTGGTAGCCACGGTCACAGGAGAGGTGTCCGTGGTTACCAGTGACTGTCACAGTAGGTGTGTCCTTGGTTACCATGGTCACAGGTGGGTTTCCCTGGTTACCACCGACTGTCAGAGATGCGTGTCCCTGGTTACCACCGACTGTCATATGTGCGTGTCCCTGGTAGCCACGGTCACAGGAGAGGTGTCCGTGGTTACCAGTGACTGTCACAGTAGGTGTGTCCTTGGTTACCATGGTCACAGGTGGGTTTCCCTGGTTACCACCGACTGTCAGAGATGCGTGTCACTGGTTACCACCGACTGTCACAGGCCGGTGTCCCTGGGCACTGTGAATGTCACAGGTGGGTTTCCCTGGTTACCACCGACTGTCACAGGATGGCTGTCCCTGGGTACCATTGTCACAGGAGGGGTGTCCTTGGTTACCATGGTCACAGGTGGGTTTCCCTGGTTACCACCGACTGTAACAGGAGGGCTGTCCCTGGGTACCATTGTCACAGGAGGGGTGTCCTTGGTTACCATGGTCACAGGTGGGTTTCCGTGGTTACCACCGACTGTCAGAGATGCGTCTCCCTGATAACCACGGTCACAGGAGGGGTGTCCTTGGTTACCATGGTCACAGGTGGGTTTCCCTGGTTACCACCGACTGTCAGAAATACGTGTCCCTGGTTACCACCGACTGTCACAGGCAGGTGTCCCTGGGCACTGTGAATGTCACAGGTGGGTTTCCCTGGTTACCACCGACTGTCACATTTGAGTGTACATGGTTACCACTGACTGTCACAGGAGGGCTGTCCATGGATACCATTGTCACAGGAGGGGTGTCCTTGGTTACCATGGTCACAGGTGGGTTTCCCTGGTTACCACAGACTGTCAGAAATACGTGTCCCTGGTTACCACCGACTGTCACAGGCAGGTGTCCCTGGGCACTGTGAATGTCACAGGTGGGTTTCCCTGGTTACCACCAACTGTCACAGTTGAGTGTACATGGTTACCACTGACTGTCACAGGAGGGCTGTCCCTGGGTACCATTGTCACAGGAGGGGTGTCCCTGGTTACCACTGACTGTCACAGGAGGGGTGTCCTTGGTTACCATGGTCGCAGGTGGGTTTCCCTGGTTACCACTGACTGTCAGAGATGCGTGTCCCTGGTTACCACCGACTGTCATATGTGCGTGTCCTGGTAACCACGGTCACAGGAGAGGTGTCCTTGGTTACCAGTGACTGTGGGTAGGGGTGTCCTTGGTTAACTTGTTCACAGGTGGGTTTCCCTGGTTACCAGTGACTGTCAGAGATGCGTGTCCCTGGTTACCACCGACTGTCATATGTGCGTGTCCCTGGTAACCACGGTCACAGGAGAGGTGTCCGTGGTTACCAGTGACTGGCACAGTAGGTGTGTCGTTGGTTACCATGGTCACAGGTGGGTTTCCCTGGATACCACCGACTGTCAGAGATGCGTGTCACTGGTTACCACCGACTGTCACAGGCCGGTGTCCCTGGGCACTGTGAGGGTCACATGTGAGTTTCCCTGATTACCACCGACTGTCACAGGAGGGCTGTCCCTGGGTACCATTGTCACAGGAGGGGTGTCCTTGGTTACCATGGTCACAGGTGGGTTTCCCTGGTTACCACCGACTGTCAGAGATGCGTGTCCCTGGTTACCACCGACTGTCATATGTGCGTGTCCCTGGTAGCCACGGTCACAGGAGAGGTGTCCGTGGTTACCAGTGACTGTCACAGTAGGTGTGTCCTTGGTTACCATGGTCACAGGTGGGTTTCCCTGGTTACCACCGACTGTCAGAGATGCGTGTCACTGGTTACCACCGACTGTCACAGGCCGGTGTCCCTGGGCACTGTGAATGTCACAGGTGGGTTTCCCTGGTTACCACCGACTGTCACAGGATGGCTGTCCCTGGGTACCATTGTCACAGGAGGGGTGTCCTTGGTTACCATGGTCACAGGTGGGTTTCCCTGGTTACCACCGACTGTCACAGGAGGGCTGTCCCTGGGTACCATTTTCACAGGAGGGGTGTCCTTGGTTACCATGGTCACAAGTGGGTTTCCCTGGTTACCACCGACTGTCACAGGAGGGCTGTCCCTGGGTACCATTGTCACAGGAGGGGTGTCCTTGGTTACCATGGTCACAGGTGGGTTTCCGTGGTTACCACCGACTGTCAGAGATGCGTCTCCCTGATAACCACGGTCACAGGAGGGGTGTCCTTGGTTACCATGGTCACAGGTGGGTTTCCCTGGTTACCACCGACTGTCAGAAATACGTGTCCCTGGTTACCACCGACTGTCACAGGCAGGTGTCCCTGGGCACTGTGAATGTCACAGGTGGGTTTCCCTGGTTACCACCGACTGTCACAGTTGAGTGTACATGGTTACCACTGACTGTCACAGGAGGGCTGTCCATGGATACCATTGCCACAGGAGGGGTGTCCTTGGTTACCATGGTCACAGGTGGGTTTCCCTGGTTACCACCGACTGTCAGAGATGCGTGTCCCTGGTAACCATGGTCACAGGAGAGGTGTCCTTGGTTACCAGTGACTGTGGGTAGGGGTGTCCTTGGTTACCATGGTCACAGGTGGGTTTCCCTCGTTACCACCGACTGTCACAGGAGGGCTGTCCATGGATACCATTGTCACAGGAGGGGTGTCCTTGGTTACCATGGTCACAGGTGGGTTTCCCTGGTTACCACCGACTGTCAGAAATACGTGTCCCTGGTTACCACCGACTGTCACAGGCAGGTGTCCCTGGGCACTGTGAATGTCACAGGTGGGTTTCCCTGGTTACCACCGACTGTCACAGTTGAGTGTACATGGTTACCACTGACTGTCACAGGAGGGCTGTCCATGGATACCATTGTCACAGGAGGGGTGTCCTTGGTTACCATGGTCACAGGTGGGTTTCCCTGGTTACCACAGACTGTCAGAAATACGTGTCCCTGGTTACCACCAACTGTCACAGGCAGGTGTCCCTGGGCACTGTGAATGTCACAGGTGGGTTTCCCTGGTTACCACCAACTGTCACAGTTGAGTGTACATGGTTACCACTGACTGTCACAGGAGGGCTGTCCCTGGGTACCATTGTCACAGGAGGGGTGTCCCTGGTTACCACTGACTGTCACAGGAGGGGTGTCTTTGGTTACCATGGTCGCAGGTGGGTTTCCCTGGTTACCACTGACTGTCAGAGATGCGTGTCCCTGGTTACCACCGACTGTCATATGTGCGTGTCCTGGTAACCACGGTCACAGGAGAGGTGTCCTTGGTTACGAGTGACTGTGGGTAGGGGTGTCCTTGGTAACCATGGTCACAGGTTGTTTTCCCTGGTTACCACCGACTGTCACAGGAGGGCTCTCCCTTGGTACCATTGTCACAGGAGGGGTGTCCTTGGTTACCACTGGCACAGGAAGTGTGTCCCTGGTTACCACTGACTGTCACAGGAGGGGTGTCCTTGGTTAACATGGTCGCAGGTGGGTTTCCCTGGTTACCACTGACTGTCAGAGATGCGTGTCCCTGGTTACCACCGACTGTCATATGTGCGTGTCCCTGGTAGCCACGGTCACAGGAGAGGTGTCCGTGGTTACCAGTGACTGTCACAGTAGGTGTGTCCTTGGTTACCATGGTCACAGGTGGGTTTCCCTGGTTACAACCGACTGTCAGAGATGCGTGTCCCTGGTTACCACCGACTGTCACAGGCCGGTGTCCCTGTTAAATGGGAATGTCACAGGTGGGTTTCCCTGGTTACCACCGACTGTCACAGGATGGCTGTCCCTGGGTACCATTGTCACAGGAGGGGTGTCCTTGGTTACCATGGTCACAGGTGGGTTTCCCTGGTTACCACCGACTGTCACAGGAGGGCTGTCCCTGGGTACCATTGTCACAGGAGGGGTGTCCTTGGTTACCATGGTCACAGGTGGGTTTCCCTGGTTACCACCGACTGTCACAGGAGGGCTGTCCCTTGGTACCATTGTCACATGAGGGGTGTCCTTGGTTACCATGGTCACAGGTGGGTTTCCCTGGTTACCACCGACTGTCAGAGATGCGTCTCCCTGATAACCACGGTCACAGGAGAGGTGTCCTTGTTTACCATTGACAGTGGGTAGGGGTGTCCTTGGTTACCATGGTCACAGGTGTGTTTCCCTGGTTACCACTGACTGTCACAGGAGGGCTGTCCCTGGGTACCATTGTCACAGAGGGGTGTCCTTGGTTACCATGGTCACAGGTGGGTTTCCCTGGTTACCACCGACTGTCAGAGATGCGTCTCCCTGGTTACCACCGACTGTCATATGTGCGTGTCCCTGGTAGCCACGGTCACAGGAGAGGTGTCCGTGGTTACCAGTGACTGTCACAGTAGGTGTGTCCTTGGTTACCATGGTCACAGGTGGGTTTCCCTGGTTACCACCGACTGTCAGAGATGCGTGTCCCTGGTTACCACCGACTGTCATATGTGCGTGTCCCTGGTAGCCACGGTCACAGGAGAGGTGTCCGTGGTTACCAGTGACTGTCACAGTAGGTGTGTCCTTGGTTACCATGGTCACAGGTGGGTTTCCCTGGTTACCACCGACTGTCAGAGATGCGTGTCACTGGTTACCACCGACTGTCACAGGCCGGTGTCCATGGGCACTGTGAATGTCACAGGTGGGTTTCCCTGGTTACCACCGACTGTCACAGGATGGCTGTCCCTGGGTACCATTGTCACAGGAGGGGTGTCCTTGGTTACCATGGTCACAGGTGGGTTTCCCTGGTTACCACCGACTGTCACAGGAGGGCTGTCCCTGGGTACCATTGTCACAGGAGGGGTGTCCTTGGTTACCATGGTCACAGGTGGGTTTCCGTGGTTACCACCGACTGTCAGAGATGCGTCTCCCTGATAACCACGGTCACAGGAGGGGTGTCCTTGGTTACCATGGTCACAGGTGGGTTTCCCTGGTTACCACCGACTGTCAGAAATACGTGTCCCTGGTTACCACCGACTGTCACAGGCAGGTGTCCCTGGGCACTGTGAATGTCACAGGTGGGATTCCCTGGTTACCACCGACTGTCACAGTTGAGTGTACATGGTTACCACTGACTGTCACAGGAGGGCTGTCCATGGATACCATTGTCACAGGAGGGGTGTCCTTGGTTACCATGGTCACAGGTGGGTTTCCCTGGTTACCACAGACTGTCAGAAATACGTGTCCCTGGTTACCACCGACTGTCACAGGCAGGTGTCCCTGGGCACTGTGAATGTCACAGGTGGGTTTCCCTGGTTACCACCAACTGTCACAGTTGAGTGTACATGGTTACCACTGACTGTCACAGGAGGGCTGTCCCTGGGTACCATTGTCACAGGAGGGGTGTCCCTGGTTACCACTGACTGTCACAGGAGGGGTGTCCTTGGTTACCATGGTCGCAGGTGGGTTTCCCTGGTTACCACTGACTGTCAGAGATGCGTGTCCCTGGTTACCACCTACTGTCATATGTGCGTGTCCTGGTAACCACGGTCACAGGAGAGGTGTCCTTGGTTACCAGTGACTGTGGGTAGGGGTGTCCTTGGTTAACTTGTTCACAGGTGGGTTTCCCTGGTTACCAGTGACTGTCAGAGATGCGTGTCCCTGGTTACCACCGACTGTCATATGTGCGTGTCCCTGGTAACCACGGTCACAGGAGAGGTGTCCGTGGTTACCAGTGACTGGCACAGTAGGTGTGTCGTTGGTTACCATGGTCACAGGTGGGTTTCCCTGGATACCACCGACTGTCAGAGATGCGTGTCCCTGGTTACCACCGACTGTCACAGGCCGGTGTCCCTGGGCACTGTGAGGGTCACATGTGAGTTTCCCTGATTACCACCGACTGTCACAGGAGGGCTGTCCCTGGGTACCATTGTCACAGGAGGGGTGTCCTTGGTTACCATGGTCACAGGTGGGTTTCCCTGGTTACCACTGACTGTCAAAAGAGGGCTGTCCCTGGGTACCATTGTCACAGAGGGGTGTCCTTGGATACCATGGTCACAGGTGGGTTTCCCTGGTTACCACCGACTGTCAGAGATGCGTCTTCCTGGTTAACACCGACTGTCACAGTCCGGTGTCCCTGGGCACTGTGAATGTCACAGGTGGGTGTCCCTGGTTACCACCAACTGTCACAGGTGAGTGTACATGGTTACCACTGACTGTCACAGGAGGGCTGTCCCTGGGTACCATTGTGACAGGAGGGGTGTCCTTGGTTACCACTAGCACAGGAGGTGTGTCCCTGGTTACCACTGACTGTCACAGGAGGGGTGTCCTTGGTTACCATGGTCGCAGGTGGGTTTCCTTGGTTACCACTGACTGTCAGAAATGCGTGTCCCTGGTTACCACCGACTGTCATATGTGCGTGTCCTGGTAACCACGGTCACAGGAGAGGTGTCCTTGGTTACCAGTGACTGTGGGTAGGGGTGTCCTTGGTTACCATGGTCACAGGTGGTTTTCCCTGGTTACCACCGACTGTCACTGGAGGGCTGTCCCTGGGTACCATTGTCACAGGAGGGGTGTCCTTGGTTACCACTGGCACAGGAGGTGTGTCCCTGGTTACCACTGACTGTCACAGGAGGGGTGTCCTTGGTTAACATGGTCGCAGGTGGGTTTCCCTGGTTACCACCGACTGTCAGAGATGCGTGTCCCTGATTACCACCGACTGTCACAGGCTGGTGTCCCTGGGCACTGTGAATGTCACAGGTGGGTTTCCCTGGTTACCACCGACTGTCACAGGACGGCTGTCCCTGGGTACCATTGTCACAGGAGGGGTGTCCTTGGTTACCATGGTCACAGGTGGGTTTCCCTGGTTACAACCGACTGTCACAGGAGGGCTGTCCCTGGGTACCATTGTCACAGAGGGGTGTCCTTGGTTACCATGGTCACAGGTGGGTTTCCCTGGTTACCACCGACTGTCAGAGATGCGTCTCCCTGGTTACCACCGACTGTCACAGGCCGGTGTCCCTGGGCACTGTGAATGTCACAGGTGGGTTTCCCTGGTTACCACCGACTGTCAGAGATGCGACTCCCTGACAACCACGGTCAAAGGAGAGGTGTCCTTGGTTACCAGTGACAGTGGGTAGGGGTGTCCTTGGTTACCATGGTCACAGGTGTGTTTCCCTGGTTACCACCGACTGTCACAGGAGGGCTGTCCCTGGGTACCATCGTCACAGGAGGGGTATCCTTGGTTACCATGGTCACAGGTGGGTTTCCCTGGTTACCACCGACTGTCAGAGATGCGTCTCCCTGGTTACCACCGACTGTCACAGGCCGGTGTCCCTGGGCACTGTGAATGTCACAGGTGGGTTTCCCTGGTTACCACCGACTGTCAGAGATGCGACTCCCTGACAACCACGGTCAAAGGAGAGGTGTCCTTGGTTACCAGTGACAGTGGGTAGGGGTGTCCTTGGTTACCATGGTCACAGGTGTGTTTCCCTGGTTACCACCGACTGTCACAAGAGGGCTCTCCCTGGGTACCATCGTCACAGGAGGGGTATCCTTGGTTACCATGGTCACAGGTGGGTTTCCCTGGTTACCACCGACTGTCACAGGAGGGCTGTCCCTGGGTACCATTGTCACAGGAGGGGTGTCCTTGGTTACCATGGTCACAGGTGGGTTTCCCTGGTTACCACCGACTGTCACAGGAGGGCTGTCCCTGGGTACCATTGAGACAGGAGGGGTGTCCTTGGTTACCACTGGCACAGGAGGTGTGTCCCTGGTTACCACTGACTGTCACAAGAGGGGTGTCCTTGGTTACCATGGTCGCAGGTGGGTTTCCCTGGTTACCACTGACTGTCAGAGATGCGTGTCCCTGGTTACCACCGACTGTCATATATGCGTGTCCCTGGTAACCACGGTCACAGGAGAGGTGTCCGTGGTTAGCAGTGACTGTCACAGTAGGTGGGTCCTTGGTTTCCATGGCGACAGGTGGGTTTCCCTGGTTACCACCGACTGTCAGAGATGCGTGTCCCTGGTTACCACCGACTGTCACAGGCTGGTGTCCCTGGGAAATGTGAATGTCACAGGTGGGTTTCCCTGGTTACCACCGACTGTCACAGGTGAGTGTACATGGTTACCACTGACTGTCACAGGAGGGCTGTCCATGGGTACCATTGTGACAGGAGTGGTGTCCTTGGTTACCACTGGCACAGGAGGTGTGTCCCTGGTTACCACTGACTGTCACAGGAGGGGTGTCCTTGGGTACCATGGTCGCAGGTGGGTTTCCCTGGTTATCACTGACTGTCAGAGATGCGTGTCCCTGGTTACCACCGACTGTCATATGTGCGTGTCCCTGGTAGCCACGGTCACAGGAGAGGTGTCCGTGGTTACCAGTGACTGTCACAGTAGGTGTGTCCTTGGTTACCATGGTCACAGGTGGGTTTCCCTGGTTACAACCGACTGTCAGAGATGCGTGTCCCTGGTTACCACCGACTGTCACAGGCCGGTGTCCCTGTTAAATGGGAATGTCACAGGTGGGTTTCCCTGGTTACCACCGACTGTCACAGGATGGCTGTCCCTGGGTACCATTGTCACAGGAGGGGTGTCCTTGGTTACCATGGTCACAGGTGGGTTTCCCTGGTTACCACCGACTGTCACAGGAGGGCTGTCCCTTGGTACCATTGTCACATGAGGGGTGTCCTTGGTTACCATGGTCACAGGTGGGTTTCCCTGGTTACCACCGACTGTCAGAGATGCGTCTCCCTGATAACCACGGTCACAGGAGAGGTGTCCTTGTTTACCATTGACAGTGGGTAGGGGTGTCCTTGGTTACCATGGTCACAGGTGTGTTTCCCTGGTTACCACCGACTGTCACAGGAGGGCTGTCCCTGGGTACCATTGTCACAGAGGGGTGTCCTTGGTTACCATGGTCACAGGTGGGTTTCCCTGGTTACCACCGACTGTCAGAGATGCGTCTCCCTGGTTACCACCGACTGTCATATGTGCGTGTCCCTGGTAGCCACGGTCACAGGAGAGGTGTCCGTGGTTACCAGTGACTGTCACAGTAGGTGTGTCCTTGGTTACCATGGTCACAGGTGGGTTTCCCTGGTTACCACCGACTGTCAGAGATGCGTGTCCCTGGTTACCACCGACTGTCATATGTGCGTGTCCCTGGTAGCCACGGTCACAGGAAAGGTGTCCGTGGTTACCAGTGACTGTCACAGTAGGTGTGTCCTTGGTTACCATGGTCACAGGTGGGTTTCCCTGGTTACCACCGACTGTCAGAGATGCGTGTCACTGGTTACCACCGACTGTCACAGGCCGGTGTCCCTGGGCACTGTGAATGTCACAGGTGGGTTTCCCTGGTTACCACCGACTGTCACAGGATGGCTGTCCCTGGGTACCATTGTCACAGGAGGGGTGTCCTTGGTTACCATGGTCACAGGTGGGTTTCCCTGGTTACCACCGACTGTCACAGGAGGGCTGTCCCTGGGTACCATTTTCACAGGAGGGGTGTCCTTGGTTACCATGGTCACAAGTGGGTTTCCCTGGTTACCACTGACTGTCACAGGAGGGCTGTCCATGGATACCATTGTCACAGGAGGGGTGTCCTTGGTTACCATGGTCACAGGTGGGTTTCCCTGGTTACCACCGACTGTCAGAAATACGTGTCCCTGGTTACCACCGACTGTCACAGGCAGGTGTCCCTGGGCACTGTGAATGTCACAGGTGGGTTTCCCTGGTTACCACCGACTGTCACAGTTGAGTGTACATGGTTACCACTGACTGTCACAGGAGGGCTGTCCATGGATACCATTGTCACAGGAGGGGTGTCCTTGGTTACCATGGTCACAGGTGGGTTTCCCTGGTTACCACAGACTGTCAGAAATACGTGTCCCTGGTTACCACCGACTGTCACAGGCAGGTGTCGCTGGGCACTGTGAATGTCACAGGTGGGTTTCCCTGGTTACCACCAACTGTCACAGTTGAGTGTACATGGTTACCACTGACTGTCACAGGAGGGCTGTCCCTGGGTTCCATTGTCACAGGAGGGGTGTCCCTGGTTACCACTGACTGTCACAGGAGGGGTGTCCTTGGTTACCATGGTCGCAGGTGGGTTTCCCTGGTTACCACTGACTGTCAGAGATGCGTGTCCCTGGTTACCACCGACTGTCATATGTGCGTGTCCTGGTAACCACGGTCACAGGAGAGGTGTCCTTGGTTACCAGTGACTGTGGGTAGGGGTGTCCTTGGTTAACTTGTTCACAGGTGGGTTTCCCTGGTTACCAGTGACTGTCAGAGATGCGTGTCCCTGGTTACCACCGACTGTCATATGTGCGTGTCCCTGGTAACCACGGTCACAGGAGAGGTGTCCGTGGTTACCAGTGACTGGCACAGTAGGTGTGTCGTTGGTTACCATGGTCACAGGTGGGTTTCCCTGGATACCACCGACTGTCAGAGATGCGTGTCCCTGGTTACCACCGACTGTCACAGGCCGGTGTCCCTGGGCACTGTGAGGGTCACATGTGAGTTTCCCTGATTACCACCGACTGTCACAGGAGGGCTGTCCCTGGGTACCATTGTCACAGGAGGGGTGTCCTTGGTTACCATGGTCACAGGTGGGTTTCCCTGGTTACCACTGACTGTCAAAGGAGGGCTGTCCCTGGGTACCATTGTCACAGAGGGGTGTCCTTGGATACCATGGTCACAGGTGGGTTTCCCTGGTTACCACCGACTGTCAGAGATGCGTCTTCCTGGTTAACACCGACTGTCACAGTCCGGTGTCCCTGGGCACTGTGAATGTCACAGGTGGGTTTCCCTGGTTACCACCAACTGTCACAGGTGAGTGTACATGGTTACCACTGACTGTCACAGGAGGGCTGTCCCTGGGTACCATTGTGACAGGAGGGGTGTCCTTGGTTACCACTAGCACAGGAGGTGTGTCCCTGGTTACCACTGACTGTCACAGGAGGGGTGTCCTTGGTTACCATGGTCGCAGGTGGGTTTCCCTGGTTACCACTGACTGTCAGAAATGCGTGTCCCTGGTTACCACCGACTGTCATATGTGCGTGTCCTGGTAACCACGGTCACAGGAGAGGTGTCCTTGGTTACCAGTGACTGTGGGTAGGGGTGTCCTTGGTTACCATGGTCACAGGTGGTTTTCCCTGGTTACCACCGACTGTCACTGGAGGGCTGTCCCTGGGTACCATTGTCACAGGAGGGGTGTCCTTGGTTACCACTGGCACAGGAGGTGTGTCCCTGGTTACCACTGACTGTCACAGGAGGGGTGTCCTTGGTTAACATGGTCGCAGGTGGGTTTCCCTGGTTACCACCGACTGTCAGAGATGCGTGTCCCTGATTACCACCGACTGTCACAGGCTGGTGTCCCTGGGCACTGTGAATGTCACAGGTGGGTTTCCCTGGTTACCACCGACTGTCACAGGACGGCTGTCCCTGGGTACCATTGTCACAGAGGGGTGTCCTTGGATACCATGGTCACAGGTGGGTTTCTCTGGTTACCACCGACTGTCAGAGATGCGTGTCCCTGATTACCACCGACTGTCACAGGCTGGTGTCCCTGGGCACTGTGAATGTCACAGGTGGGTTTCCCTGGTTACCACCGACTGTCACAGGACGGCTGTCCCTGGGTACCATTGTCACAGGAGGGGTGTCCTTGGTTATCATGGTCACAGGTGGGTTTCCCTGGTTACCACCGACTGTCACACTAGGGCTGTCCCTGGGTACCATTGTCACAGAGGGGTGTCCTTGGTTACCATGGTCACAGGTGGGTTTCCCTGGTTACCACCGACTGTCAGAGATGCGTCTCCCTGGTTACCACCGACTGTCACAGGCCGGTGTCCCTGGGCACTGTGAATGTCACAGGTGGGTTTCCCTGGTTACCACCGACTGTCAGAGATGCGACTCCCTGACAACCACGGTCAAGGAGAGGTGTCCTTGGTTACCAGTGACAGTGGGTAGGGGTGTCCTTGGTTACCATGGTCACAGGTGTGTTTCCCTGGTTACCACCGACTGTCACAGGAGGGCTGTCCCTGGGTACCATCGTCACAGGAGGGGTATCCTTGGTTACCATGGTCACAGGTGGGTTTCCCTGGTTACCACCGACTGTCAGAGATGCGTCTCCCTGGTTACCACCGACTGTCACAGGCCGGTGTCCCTGGGCACTGTGAATGTCACAGGTGGGTTTCCCTGGTTACCACCGACTGTCAGAGATGCGACTCCCTGACAACCACGGTCAAAGGAGAGGTGTCCTTGGTTACCAGTGACAGTGGGTAGGGGTGTCCTTGGTTACCATGGTCACAGGTGTGTTTCCCTGGTTACCACCGACTGTCACAAGAGGGCTGTCCCTGGGTACCATCGTCACAGGAGGGGTATCCTTGGTTACCATGGTCACAGGTGGGTTTCCCTGGTTACCACCGACTGTCACAGGAGGGCTGTCCCTGGGTTCCATTGTCACAGGAGGGGTGTCCTTGGTTACCATGGTCACAGGTGGGTTTCCCTGGTTACCACCGACTGTCACAGGAGGGCTGTCCCTGGGTACCATTGTGACAGGAGGGGTGTCCTTGGTTACCACTGGCACAGGAGGTGTGTCCCTGGTTACCACTGACTGTCACAGGAGGGGTGTCCTTGGTTACCATGGTCGCAGGTGGGTTTCCCTGGTTACCACTGACTGTCAGAGATGCGTGTCCCTGGTTACCACCGACTGTCATATATGCGTGTCCCTGGTAACCACGGTCACAGGAGAGGTGTCCGTGGTTAGCAGTGACTGTCACAGTAGGTGGGTCCTTAGTTTCCATGGCGACAGGTGGGTTTCCCTGGTTACCACCGACTATCAGAGATGCGTGTCCCTGGTTACCACCGACTGTCACAGGCTGGTGTCCCTGGGAAATGTGAATGTCACAGGTGGGTTTCCCTGGTTACCACCGACTGTCACAGGTGAGTGTACATGGTTACCACTGACTGTCACAGGAGGGCTGTCCCTGGGTACCATTGTGACAGGAGGGGTGTCCTTGGTTACCACTGGCACAGGAGGTGTGTCCCTGGTTACCACTGACTGTCACAGGAGGGGTGTCCTTGGGTACCATGGTCGCAGGTGGGTTTCCCTGGTTATCACTGACTGTCAGAGATGCGTGTCCCTGGTTACCACCGACTGTCATATGTGCGTGTCCCTGGTAGCCACGGTCACAGGAGAGGTGTCCGTGGTTACCAGTGACTGTCACAGTAGGTGTGTCCTTGGTTACCATGGTCACAGGTGGGTTTCCCTGGTTACCACCGACTGTCAGAGATGCGTGTCCCTGGTTACCACCGACTGTCACAGGCCGGTGTCCCTGTTAAATGGGAATGTCACAGGTGGGTTTCCCTGGTTACCACCGACTGTCACAGGATGGCTGTCCCTGGGTACCATTGTCACAGGAGGGGTGTCCTTGGTTACCATGGTCACAGGTGGGTTTCCCTGGTTACCACCGACTGTCACAGGAGGGCTGTCCCTGGGTACCATTGTCACAGGAGGGGTGTCCTTGGTTACCATGGTCACAGGTGGGTTTCCCTGGTTACCACCGACTGTCACAGGAGGGCTGTCCCTTGGTACCATTGTCACATGAGGGGTGTCCTTGTTTACCATGGTCACAGGTGGGTTTCCCTGGTAACCACCGACTGTCAGAGATGCGTCTCCCTGATAACCACGGTCACAGGAGAGGTGTCCTTGTTTACCATTGACAGTGGGTAGGGGTGTCCTTGGTTACCATGGTCACAGGTGTGTTTCCCTGGTTACCACCGACTGTCACAGGAGGGCTGTCCCTGGGTACCATTGTCACAGAGGGGTGTCCTTGGTTACCATGGTCACAGGTGGGTTTCCCTGGTTACCACCGACTGTCAGAGATGCGTCTCCCTGGTTACCACCGACTGTCATATGTGCGTGTCCCTGGTAGCCACGGTCACAGGAGAGGTGTCCGTGGTTACCAGTGACTGTCACAGTAGGTGTGTCCTTGGTTACCATGGTCACAAGTGGGTTTCCCTGGTTACCACCGACTGTCAGAGATGCGTGTCCCTGGTTACCACCGACTGTCATATGTGCGTGTCGCTGGTAGCCATGGTCACAGGAGAGGTGTCCGTGGTTACCAGTGACTGTCACAGTAGGTGTGTCCTTGGTTACCATGGTCACAGGTGGGTTTCCCTGGTTACCACCGACTGTCAGAGATGCGTGTCACTGGTTACCACCGACTGTCACAGGCCGGTGTCCCTGGGCACTGTGAATGTCACAGGTGGGTTTCCCTGGTTACCACCGACTGTCACAGGATGGCTGTCCCTGGGTACCATTGTCACAGGAGGGGTGTCCTTGGTTACCATGGTCACAGGTGGGTTTCCCTGGTTACCACCGACTGTCACAGGAGGGCTGTCCCTGGGTACCATTTTCACAGGAGGGGTGTCCTTGGTTACCATGGTCACAAGTGGGTTTACCTGGTTACCACCGACTGTCACAGGAGGGCTGTCCCTGGGTACCATTGTCACAGGAGGGGTGTCCTTGGTTACCATGGTCACAGGTGGGTTTCCGTGGTTACCACCGACTGTCAGAGATGCGTCTCCCTGATAACCACGGTCACAGGAGGGGTGTCCTTGGTTACCATGGTCACAGGTGGGTTTCCCTGGTTACCACCGACTGTCAGAAATACGTGTCCCTGGTTACCACCGACTGTCACAGGCAGGTGTCCCTGGGCACTGTGAATGTCACAGGTGGATTTCCCTGGTTACCACCGACTGTCACAGTTGAGTGTACATGGTTACCACTGACTGTCACAGGAGGGCTGTCCATGGATACCATTGTCACAGGAGGGGTGTCCTTGGTTACCATGGTCACAGGTGGGTTTCCCTGGTTACCACAGACTGTCAGAAATACGTGTCCCTGGTTACCACCGACTGTCACAGGCAGGTGTCGCTGGGCACTGTGAATGTCACAGGTGGGTTTCCCTGGTTACCACCAACTGTCACAGTTGAGTGTACATGGTTACCACTGACTGTCACAGGAGGGCTGTCCCTGGGTACCATTGTCACAGGAGGGGTGTCCCTGGTTACCACTGACTGTCACAGGAGGGGTGTCCTTGGTTACCATGGTCGCAGGTGGGTTTCCCTGGTTACCACTGACTGTCAGAAATGCGTGTCCCTGGTTACCACCGACTGTCATATGTGCGTGTCCTGGTAACCACGGTCACAGGAGAGGTGTCCTTGGTTACCAGTGACTGTGGGTAGGGGTGTCCTTGGTTAACTTGTTCACAGGTGGGTTTCCCTCGTTACCACCGACTGTCACAGTAGGGCTGTCCATGGATACCATTGTCACAGGAGGGGTGTTCTTGGTTACCACTGGCACAGGAGGTGTGTCCCTGGTTATCACTGACTGTCACAGGAGGGGTATCCTTGGTTAACTTTGTCGCAGGTGGGTTTCCCTGGTTACCACTGACTGTCAGAAATGCGTGTCCCTGGTTACCACCGACTGTCATATGTGCGTGTCCCTGGTAGCCACGGTCACAGGAGAGGTGTCCGTGGTTACCAGTGACTGTCACAGTAGGTGTGTCCTTGGTTACCATGGTCACAGGTGGGTTTCCCTGGTTACCACCGACTGTCAGAGATGCGTGTCCCTGATTACCACCGACTGTCACAGGCCGGTGTCCCTGGGCACTGTGAATGTCACAGGTGGGTTTCCCTGGTTACCACCGACTGTCATAGGACGGCTGTCCCTGGGTACCATTGTCACAGGAGGGGTTTCCTTGGTTAATATGGTCACAGGTGGGTTTCCCTGGTTACCACCGACTGTCACAGGAGGGCTGTCCCTGTGTACCATTGTGACAGGAGGGGTGTCCTTGGTTACCACTGGCACAGGAGGTGTGTCCCTGGTTACCACTGACTGTCACAGGAGGGGTGTCCTTGGTTACCATGGTCGCAGGTGGGTTTCCATGGTTACCACTGACTGTCAGATATGCGTGTCCCTGGTTACCACCGACTGTCATATATGCGTGTCCCTGGTAACCACGGTCACAGGAGAGGTGTCCGTGGTTAGCAGTGACTGTAACAGTAGGTGGGTCCTTGGTTTCCATGGCGACAGGTGGGTTTCCCTGGTTACCACCGACTGTCAGAGATGCGTGTCCCTTGTTACCACCGACTGTCACAGGCCGGTGTCCCTGGGAAATGTGAATGTCACAGGTGGGTTTCCCTGGTTACCACCGACTGTCACAGGTGAGTGTACATGGTTACCACTGACTGTCACAGGAGGGCTGTCCCTGGGTACCATTGTGACAGGAGGGGTGTCCTTGGTTACCACTGGCACAGGAGGTGTGTCCCTGGTTACCACTGACTGTCACAGGAGGGGTGTCCTTGGGTACCATGGTCGCAGGTGGGTTTCCCTGGTTATCACTGACTGTCAGAGATGCGTGTCCCTGGTTACCACCGACTGTCATATGTGCGTGTCCTGGCAACCACGGTCACAGGAGAGGTGTCCTTGGTTACCAGTGACTGTGGGTAGGGGTGTCCTTGGTTACCATGGTCACAGGTGTGTTTCCCTGGTTACCACCGACTGTCACAGGAGGGCTGTCCCTGGGTCCCATTGTCACAGGAGGGGTGTCCTTGGTTACCATGGTCACAGGTGGGTTTCCCTGGTTACCACCGACTGTCACAGGTGAGTGTACATGGTTACCACTGACTGTCACAGGAGGGCTGTCCCTGGGTACCATTGTGACAGGAGGGGTGTCCTTGGTTACCACTAGCACAGGAGGTGTGTCCCTGGTTACCACTGACTGTCACAGGAGGGGTGTCCTTGGTTACCATGGTCGCAGGTGGGTTTCCCTGGTTACCATTGACTGTCAGACATGCGTGTCCCTTGTTACCACCGACTGTCATATGTGCGTGTCCTGGTAACCACGGTCACAGGAGAGGTGTCCTTGGTTACCAGTGACTGTGGGTAGGGGTGTCCTTGGTTACCATGGTCACAGGTGGTTTTCCCTGGTTACCACCGACTGTCACAGGAGGGCTGTCCCTGGGTACCATTGTCACAGGAGGGGTGTCCTTGGTTACCACTGGCACAGGAGGTGTGTCCCTGGTTACCACTGACTGTCACAGGAGGGGTGTCCTTGGTTACCATGGTCGCAGGTGGTTTTCCCTGGTTACCACCGACTGTCACAGGAGGGCTGTCCCTGGGTACCATTGTCACAGGAGGGGTGTCCTTGGTTACCACTGGCACAGGAGGTGTGTCCCTGGTTACCACTGACTGTCACAGGAGGGGTATCCTTGGTTAACATGGTCGCAGGTGGGTTTCCCTGGTTACCACTGACTGTCAGAGATGCGTGTCCCTGGTTACCACCGACTGTCATATGTGCGTGTCCCTGGTAGCCACGGTCAGAGGAGAGGTGTCCGTGGTTACCAGTGACTGTCACAGTAGGTGTGTCCTTGGTTACCATGGTCACAGGTGGGTTTCCCTGGTTACCACCGACTGTCAGAGATGCGTGTCCCTGATTACCACCGACTGTCACAGGCCGGTGTCCCTGGGCACTGTGAATGTCACAGGTGGGTTTCCCTGGTTACCACCGACTGTCACAGGACGGCTGTCCCTGGGTACCATTGTCACAGGAGGGGTTTCCTTGGTTACCATGGTCACAGGTGGGTTTCCCTGGTTACCACCGACTGTCACAGGAGGGCTGTCCCTGGGTACCATTGTGACAGGAGGAGTGTCCTTGGTTACCACTGGCACAGGAGGTGTGTCCCTGGTTACCACTGACTGTCACAGGAGGGGTGTCCTTGGTTACCATGGTCGCAGGTGGGTTTCCCTGGTTACCACTGACTGTCAGAGATGCGTGTCCCTGGTTACCACCGACTGTCATATATGCGTGTCCCTGGTAACCACGGTCACAGGAGAGGTGTTCGTGGTTAGCAGTGACTGTAACAGTAGGTGGGTCCTTGGTTTCCATGGCGACAGGTGGGTTTCCCTGGTTACCACCGACTGTCAGAGATGCGTGTCCCTTGTTACCACCGACTGTCACAGGCCGGTGTCCCTGGGAAATGTGAATGTCACAGGTGGGTTTCCCTGGTTACCACCGACTGTCACATGTGAGTGTACATGGTTACCACTGACTGTCACAGGAGGGCTGTCCCTGGGTACCATTGTGACAGGAGGGGTGTCCTTGGTTACCACTGGCACAGGAGGTGTGTCCCTGGTTACCACTGACTGTCACAGGAGGGGTGTCCTTGGGTACCATGGTCGCAGGTGGGTTTCCCTGGTTATCACTGACTGTCAGAGATGCGTGTCCCTGGTTACCACCGACTGTCATATGTGCGTGTCCTGGCAACCACGGTCACAGGAGAGGTGTCCTTGGTTACCAGTGACTGTGGGTAGGGGTGTCCTTGGTTACCATGGTCACAGGTGGGTTTCCCTGGTTACCACCGACTGTCACAGGAGGGCTGTCCCTGGGTCCCATTGTCACAGGAGGGGTGTCCTTGGTTACCATGGTCACAGGTGGGTTTCCCTGGTTACCACCGTCTGTCAGAGATGCGTCTCCCTGGTTACCACCGACTGTCACAGGCCGGTGTCCCTGGGCACTGTGAATGTCACAGGTGGGTTTCCCTGGTTACCACCGACTGTCACAGGTGAGTGTACATGGTTACCACTGACTGTCACAGGAGGGCTGTCCCTGGGTACCATTGTGACAGGAGGGGTGTCCTTGGTTACCACTGGCACAGGAGGTGTTTGCCTGGTTACCACTGACTGTCACAGGAGGGGTGTCCTTGGCTACCATGATCGCAGGTGGGTTTCCCTGGTTACCACTGACTGTCAGAAATGCCTGTCCCTGGTTACCACCGACTGTCATATGTGCGTGTCCTGGTAACCACGGTCACAGGAGAGGTGTACTTGGTTACCAGTGACTGTGGGTAGGGGTGTCCTTGGTTACCATGGTCACAGGTGGGTTACCCTGGTTACCACCGACTGTCACAGGAGGGCTGTCCCTGGGTACTATTGTCACAGGAGGGGTGTCCTTGGTTACCGTGGTCACAGGTGGGTTTCCCTGGTTACCACCGACTGTCAGAGATGCGTGTCCCTGGTAACCATGGTCACAGGAGAGGTGTCCTTGGTTACCAGTGACTGTGGGTAGGGGTGTCCTTGGTTACCATGGTCACAGGTGGGTTTCCCTCGTTACCACCGACTGTCACAGGAGGGCTGTCCATGGATACCATTGTCACAGCAGGGGTGTCCTTGGTTACCATGGTCACAGGTGGGTTTCCCTGGTTACCACCGACTGTCAGAAATACGTGTCCCTGGTTACCACCGACTGTCACAGGCAGGTGTCCCTGGGCACTGTGAATGTCACAGGTGGGTTTCCCTGGTTACCACCGACTGTCACAGTTGAGTGTACATGGTTACCACTGACTGTCACAGGAGGGCTGTCCATGGATACCATTGTCACAGGAGGGGTGTCCTTGGTTACCATGGTCACAGGTGGGTTTCCCTGGTTATCACAGACTGTCAGAAATACGTGTCCCTGGTTACCACCGACTGTCACAGGCAGGTGTCCCTGGGCACTGTGAATGTCACAGGTGGGTTTCCCTGGTTACCACCAACTGTCACAGTTGAGTGTACATGGTTACCACTGACTGTCACAGGAGGGCTGTCCCTGGGTACCATTGTCACAGGAGGGGTGTCCCTGGTTACCACTGACTGTCACAGGAGGGGTGTCCTTGGTTACCATGGTCGCAGGTGGGTTTCCCTGGTTACCACTGACTGTCAGAGATGCGTGTCCCTGGTTACCACCGACTGTCATATGTGCGTGTCCTGGTAACCACGGTCACAGGAGAGGTGTCCTTGGTTACGAGTGACTGTGGGTAGGGGTGTCCTTGGTAACCATGGTCACAGGTTGTTTTCCCTGGTTACCACCGACTGTCACAGGAGGGCTCTCCCTTGGTACCATTGTCACAGGAGGGGTGTCCTTGGTTACCACTGGCACAGGAAGTGTGTCCCTGGTTACCACTGACTGTCACAGGAGGGGTGTCCTTGGTTAACATGGTCGCAGGTGGGTTTCCCTGGTTACCACTGACTGTCAGAGATGCGTGTCCCTGGTTACCACCGACTGTCATATGTGCGTGTCCCTGGTAGCCACGGTCACAGGAGAGGTGTCCGTGGTTACCAGTGACTGTCACAGTAGGTGTCTCCTTGGTTACCATGGTCACAGGTGGGTTTCCCTGGTTACAACCGACTGTCAGAGATGCGTGTCCCTGGTTACCACCGACTGTCACAAGCCGGTGTCCCTGTTAAATGGGAATGTCACAGGTGGGTTTCCCTGGTTACCACCGACTGTCACAGGATGGCTGTCCCTGGGTACCATTGTCACAGGAGGGGTGTCCTTGGTTACCATGGTCACAGGTGGGTTTCCCTGGTTACCACCGACTGTCACAGGAGGGCTGTCCCTGGGTACCATTGTCACAGGAGGGGTGTCCTTGGTTACCATGGTCACAGGTGGGTTTCCCTGGTTACCACCGACTGTCACAGGAGGGCTGTCCCTGGGTACCATTGTCACATGAGGGGTGTCCTTGGTTACCATGGTCACAGGTGGGTTTCCCTGGTTACCACCGACTGTCAGAGATGCGTCTCCCTGATAACCACGGTCACAGGAGAGGTGTCCTTGTTTACCATTGACAGTGGGTAGGGGTGTCCTTGGTTACCATGGTCACAGGTGTGTTTCCCTGGTTACCACCGACTGTCACAGGAGGGCTGTCCCTGGGTACCATTGTCACAGAGGGGTGTCCTTGGTTACCATGGTCACAGGTGGGTTTCCCTGGTTACCACCGACTGTCAGAGATGCGTCTCCCTGGTTACCACCGACTGTCATATGTGCGTGTCCCTGGTAGCCACGGTCACAGGAGAGGTGTCCGTGGTTACCAGTGACTGTCACAGTAGGTGTGTCCTTGGTTACCATGGTCACAGGTGGGTTTCCCTGGTTACCACCGACTGTCAGAGATGCGTGTCCCTGGTTACCACCGACTGTCATATGTGCGTGTCCCTGGTAGCCACGGTCACAGGAGAGGTGTCCGTGGTTACCAGTGACTGTCACAGTAGGTGTGTCCTTGGTTACCATGGTCACAGGTGGGTTTCCCTGGTTACCACCGACTGTCAGAGATGCGTGTCACTGGTTACCACCGACTGTCACAGGCCGGTGTCCCTGGGCACTGTGAATGTCACAGGTGGGTTTCCCTGGTTACCACCGACTGTCACAGGATGGCTGTCCCTGGGTACCATTGTCACAGGAGGGGTGTCCTTGGTTACCATGGTCACAGGTGGGTTTCCCTGGTTACCACCGACTGTCACAGGAGGGCTGTCCCTGGGTACCATTTTCACAGGAGGGGTGTCCTTGGTTACCATGGTCACAAGTGGGTTTCCTTGGTTACCACCGACTGTAACAGGAGGGCTGTCCCTGGGTACCATTGTCACAGGAGGGGTGTCCTTGGTTACCATGGTCACAGGTGGGTTTCCGTGGTTACCACCGACTGTCAGAGATGCGTCTCCCTGATAACCACGGTCACAGGAGGGGTGTCCTTGGTTACCATGGTCACAGGTGGGTTTCCCTGGTTACCACAGACTGTCAGAAATACGTGTCCCTGGTTACCACCGACTGTCACAGGCAGGTGTCCCTGGGCACTGTGAATGTCACAGGTGGGTTTCCCTGGTTACCACCAACTGTCACAGTTGAGTGTACATGGTTACCACTGACTGTCACAGGAGGGCTGTCCCTGGGTACCATTGTCACAGGAGGGGTGTCCCTGGTTACCACTGACTGTCACAGGAGGGGTGTCTTTGGTTACCATGGTCGCAGGTGGGTTTCCCTGGTTACCACTGACTGTCAGAGATGCGTGTCCCTGGTTACCACCGACTGTCATATGTGCGTGTCCTGGTAACCACGGTCACAGGAGAGGTGTCCTTGGTTACGAGTGACTGTGGGTAGGGGTGTCCTTGGTAACCATGGTCACAGGTTGTTTTCCCTGGTTACCACCGACTGTCACAGGAGGGCTCTCCCTTGGTACCATTGTCACAGGAGGGGTGTCCTTGGTTACCACTGGCACAGGAAGTGTGTCCCTGGTTACCACTGACTGTCACAGGAGGGGTGTCCTTGGTTAACATGGTCGCAGGTGGGTTTCCCTGGTTACCACTGACTGTCAGAGATGCGTGTCCCTGGTTACCACCGACTGTCATATGTGCGTGTCCCTGGTAGCCACGGTCACAGGAGAGGTGTCCGTGGTTACCAGTGACTGTCACAGTAGGTGTGTCCTTGGTTACCATGGTCACAGGTGGGTTTCCCTGGTTACAACCGACTGTCAGAGATGCGTGTCCCTGGTTACCACCGACTGTCACAGGCCGGTGTCCCTGTTAAATGGGAATGTCACAGGTGGGTTTCCCTGGTTACCACCGACTGTCACAGGATGGCTGTCCCTGGGTACCATTGTCACAGGAGGGGTGTCCTTGGTTACCATGGTCACAGGTGGGTTTCCCTGGTTACCACCGACTGTCACAGGAGGGCTGTCCCTGGGTACCATTGTCACAGGAGGGGTGTCCTTGGTTACCATGGTCACAGGTGGGTTTCCCTGGTTACCACCGACTGTCACAGGAGGGCTGTCCCTTGGTACCATTGTCACATGAGGGGTGTCCTTGGTTACCATGGTCACAGGTGGGTTTCCCTGGTTACCACCGACTGTCAGAGATGCGTCTCCCTGATAACCACGGTCACAGGAGAGGTGTCCTTGTTTACCATTGACAGTGGGTAGGGGTGTCCTTGGTTACCATGGTCACAGGTGTGTTTCCCTGGTTACCACCGACTGTCATATGTGCGTGTCCCTGGTAGCCACGGTCACAGGAGAGGTGTCCGTGGTTACCAGTGACTGTCACAGTAGGTGTGTCCTTGGTTACCATGGTCACAGGTGGGTTTCCCTGGTTACCACCGACTGTCAGAGATGCGTGTCCCTGGTTACCACCGACTGTCATATGTGCGTGTCCCTGGTAGCCACGGTCACAGGAGAGGTGTCCGTGGTTACCAGTGACTGTCACAGTAGGTGTGTCCTTGGTTACCATGGTCACAGGTGGGTTTCCCTGGTTACCACCGACTGTCAGAGATGCGTGTCACTGGTTACCACCGACTGTCACAGGCCGGTGTCCCTGGGCACTGTGAATGTCACAGGTGGGTTTCCCTGGTTACCACCGACTGTCACAGGATGGCTGTCCCTGGGTACCATTGTCACAGGAGGGGTGTCCTTGGTTACCATGGTCACAGGTGGGTTTCCCTGGTTACCACCGACTGTCACAGGAGGGCTGTCCCTGGGTACCATTGTCACAGGAGGGGTGTCCTTGGTTACCATGGTCACAGGTGGGTTTCCGTGGTTACCACCGACTGTCAGAGATGCGTCTCCCTGATAACCACGGTCACAGGAGGGGTGTCCTTGTTTACCATGGTCACAGGTGGGTTTCCCTGGTTACCACCGACTGTCAGAAATACGTGTCCCTGGTTACCACCGACTGTCACAGGCAGGTGTCCCTGGGCACTGTGAATGTCACAGGTGGGTTTCCCTGGTTACCACCGACTGTCACAGTTGAGTGTACATGGTTACCACTGACTGTCACAGGAGGGCTGTCCATGGATACCATTGTCACAGGAGGGGTGTCCTTGGTTACCATGGTCACAGGTGGGTTTCCCTGGTTACCACAGACTGTCAGAAATACGTGTCCCTGGTTACCACCGACTGTCACAGGCAGGTGTCCCTGGGCACTGTGAATGTCACAGGTGGGTTTCCCTGGTTACCACCAACTGTCACAGTTGAGTGTACATGGTTACCACTGACTGTCACAGGAGGGCTGTCCCTGGGTACCATTGTCACAGGAGGGGTGTCCCTGGTTACCACTGACTGTCACAGGAGGGGTGTCCTTGGTTACCATGGTCGCAGGTGGGTTTCCCTGGTTACCACTGACTGTCAGAGATGCGTGTCCCTGGTTACCACCGACTGTCATATGTGCGTGTCCTGGTAACCACGGTCACAGGAGAGGTGTCCTTGGTTACCAGTGACTGTGGGTAGGGGTGTCCTTGGTTAACTTGTTCACAGGTGGGTTTCCCTGGTTACCAGTGACTGTCAGAGATGCGTGTCCCTGGTTACCACCGACTGTCATATGTGCGTGTCCCTGGTAACCACGGTCACAGGAGAGGTGTCCGTGGTTACCAGTGACTGGCACAGTAGGTGTGTCGTTGGTTACCATGGTCACAGGTGGGTTTCCCTGGATACCACCGACTGTCAGAGATGCGTGTCCCTGGGCACTGTGAGGGTCACATGTGAGTTTCCCTGATTACCACCGACTGTCACAGGAGGGCTGTCCCTGGGTACCATTGTCACAGGAGGGGTGTCCTTGGTTACCATGGTCACAGGTGGGTTTCCCTGGTTACCACTGACTGTCAAAGGAGGGCTGTCCCTGGGTACCATTGTCACAGAGGGGTGTCCTTGGATACCATGGTCACAGGTGGGTTTCCCTGGTTACCACCGACTGTCAGAGATGCGTCTTCCTGGTTAACACCGACTGTCACAGTCCGGTGTCCCTGAGCACTGTGAATGTCACAGGTGGGTTTCCCTGGTTACCACCAACTGTCACAGGTGAGTGTACATGGTTACCACTGACTGTCACAGGAGGGCTGTCCCTGGGTACCATTGTGACAGGAGGGGTGTCCTTGGTTACCACTAGCACAGGAGGTGTGTCCCTGGTTACCACTGACTGTCACAGGAGGGGTGTCCTTGGGTACCATGGTCGCAGGTGGGTTTCCCTGGTTACCACTGACTGTCAGAAATGCGTGTCCCTGGTTACCACCGACTGTCATATGTGCGTGTCCTGGTAACCACGGTCACAGGAGAGGTGTCCTTGGTTACCACTGACTGTGGGTAGGGGTGTCCTTGGTTACCATGGTCACAGGTGGTTTTCCCTGGTTACCACCGACTGTCACTGGAGGGCTGTCCCTGGGTACCATTGTCACAGGAGGGGTGTCCTTGGTTACCACTGGCACAGGAGGTGTGTCCCTGGTTACCACTGACTGTCACAGGAGGGGTGTCCTTGGTTAACATGGTCGCAGGTGGGTTTCCCTGGTTACCACCGACTGTCAGAGATGCGTGTCCCTGATTACCACCGACTGTCACAGGCTGGTGTCCCTGGGCACTTTGAATGTCACAGGTGGGTTTCCCTGGTTACCACCGACTGTCACAGGACGGCTGTCCCTGGGTACCATTGTCACAGGAGGGGTGTCCTTGGTTACCATGGTCACAGGTGGGTTTCCCTGGTTACCACCGACTGTCACAGGAGGGCTGTCCCTGGGTACCATTGTCACAGAGGGGTGTCCTTGGTTACCATGGTCACAGGTGGGTTTCCCTGGTTACCACCGACTGTCAGAGATGCGTCTCCCTGGTTACCACCGACTGTCACAGGCCGGTGTCCCTGGGCACTGTGAATGTCACAGGTGGGTTTCCCTGGTTACCACCGACTGTCAGAGATGCGACTCCCTGACAACCACGGTCAAAGGAGAGGTGTCCTTGGTTACCAGTGACAGTGGGTAGGGGTGTCCTTGGTTACCATGGTCACAGGTGTGTTTCCCTGGTTACCACCGACTGTCACAGGAGGGCTTTCCCTGGGTACCATCGTCACAGGAGGGGTATCCTTGGTTACCATGGTCACAGGTGGGTTTCCCTGGTTACCACCGACTGTCAGAGATGCGTCTCCCTGGTTACCACCGACTGTCACAGGCCGGTGTCCCTGGGCACTGTGAATGTCACAGGTGGGTTTCCCTGGTTACCACCGACTGTCAGAGATGCGACTCCCTGACAACCACGGTCAAAGGAGAGGTGTCCTTGGTTACCAGTGACAGTGGGTAGGGGTGTCCTTGGTTACCATGGTCACAGGTGTGTTTCCCTGGTTACCACCGACTGTCACAAGAGGGCTGTCCCTGGGTACCATCGTCACAGGAGGGGTATCCTTGGTTACCATGGTCACAGGTGGGTTTCCCTGGTTACCACCGACTGTCACAGGAGGGCTGTCCCTGGGTACCATTGTCACAGGAGGGGTGTCCTTGGTTACCATGGTCACAGGTGGGTTTCCCTGGTTACCACCGACTGTCACAGGAGGGCTGTCCCTGGGTACCATTGTGACAGGAGGGGTGTCCTTGGTTACAACTGGCACAGGAGGTGTGTCCCTGGTTACCACTGACTGTCACAGGAGGGGTGTCCTTGGTTACCATGGTCGCAGGTGGGTTTCCCTGGTTACCACTGACTGTCAGAGATGCGTGTCCCTGGTTACCACCGACTGTCATATATGCGTGTCCCTGGTAACCACGGTCACAGGAGAGGTGTCCGTGGTTAGCAGTGACTGTCACAGTAGGTGGGTCCTTGGTTTCCATGGCGACAGGTGGGTTTCCCTGGTTACCACCGACTGTCAGAGATGCGTGTCCCTGGTTACCACCGACTGTCACAGGCTGGTGTCCCTGGGAAATGTGAATGTCACAGGTGGGTTTCCCTGGTTACCACCGACTGTCACAGGTGAGTGTACATCGTTACCACTGACTGTCACAGGAGGGCTGTCCCTGGGTACCATTGTGACAGGAGGGGTGTCCTTGGTTACCACTGGCACAGGAGGTGTGTCCCTGGTTACCACTGACTGTCACAGGAGGGGTGTCCTTGGGTACCATGGTCGCAGGTGGGTTTCCCTGGTTATCACTGACTGTCAGAGATGCGTGTCCCTTGTTACCACCGACTGTCATATGTGCGTGTCCCTGGTAGCCACGGTCACAGGAGAGGTGTCCGTGGTTACCAGTGACTGTCACAGTAGGTGTGTCCTTGGTTACCATGGTCACAGGTGGGTTTCCCTGGTTACAACCGACTGTCAGAGATGCGTGTCCCTGGTTACCACCGACTGTCACAGGCCGGTGTCCCTGTTAAATGGGAATGTCACAGGTGGGTTTCCCTGGTTACCACCGACTGTCACAGGATGGCTGTCCCTGGGTACCATTGTCACAGGAGGGGTGTCCTTGGTTACCATGGTCACAGGTGGGTTTCCCTGGTTACCACCGACTGTCACAGGAGGGCTGTCCCTGGGTACCATTGTCACAGGAGGGGTGTCCTTGGTTACCATGGTCACAGGTGGGTTTCCCTGGTTACCACCGACTGTCACAAGAGGGCTGTCCCTTGGTACCATTGTCACATGAGGGGTGTCCTTGGTTACCATGGTCACAGGTGGGTTTCCCTGGTTACCACCGACTGTCAGAGATGCGTCTCCCTGATAACCACGGTCACAGGAGAGGTGTCCTTGTTTACCATTGACAGTGGGTAGGGGTGTCCTTGGTTACCATGGTCACAGGTGTGTTTCCCTGGTTACCACCGACTGTCACAGGAGGGCTGTCCCTGGGTACCATTGTCACAGAGGGGTGTCCTTGGTTACCATGGTCACAGGTGGGTTTCCCTGGTTACCACCGACTGTCAGAGATGCGTCTCCCTGGTTACCACCGACTGTCATATGTGCGTGTCCCTGGTAGCCACGGTCACAGGAGAGGTGTCCGTGGTTACCAGTGACTGTCACAGTAGGTGTGTCCTTGGTTACCATGGTCACAGGTGGGTTTCCCTTGTTACCACCGACTGTCAGAGATGCGTGTCCCTGGTTACCACCGACTGTCATATGTGCGTGTCCCTGGTAGCCACGGTCACAGGAGAGGTGTCCGTGGTTACCAGTGACTGTCACAGTAGGTGTGTCCTTGGTTACCATGGTCACAGGTGGGTTTCCCTGGTTACCACCGACTGTCAGAGATGCGTGTCACTGGTTACCACCGACTGTCACAGGCCGGTGTCCCTGGGCACTGTGAATGTCACAGGTGGGTTTCCCTGATTACCACCGACTGTCACAGGATGGCTGTCCCTGGGTACCATTGTCACAGGAGGGGTGTCCTTGGTTACCATGGTCACAGGTGGGTTTCCCTGGTTACCACCGACTGTCACAGGAGGGCTGTCCCTGGGTACCATTTTCACAGGAGGGGTGTCCTTGGTTACCATGGTCACAAGTGGGTTTCCCTGGTTACCACCGACTGTCACAGGAGGGCTGTCCCTGGGTACCATTGTCACAGGAGGGGTGTCCTTGGTTACCATGGTCACAGGTGGGTTTCCGTGGTTACCACCGACTGTCAGAGATGCGTCTCCCTGATAACCACGGTCACAGGAGGGGTGTCCTTGGTTACCATGGTCACAGGTGGGTTTCCCTGGTTACCACCGACTGTCAGAAATACGTGTCCCTGGTTACCACCGACTGTCACAGGCAGGTGTCCCTGGGCACTGTGAATGTCACAGGTGGGTTTCCCTGGTTACCACCGACTGTCACAGTTGAGTGTACATGGTTACCACTGACTGTCACAGGAGGGCTGTCCATGGATACCATTGTCACAGGAGGGGTGTCCTTGGTTACCATGGTCACAGGTGGGTTTCCCTGGTTACCACAGACTGTCAGAAATACGTGTCCCTGGTTACCACCGACTGTCACAGGCAGGTGTCCCTGGGCACTGTGAATGTCACAGGTGGGTTTCCCTGGTTACCACCAACTGTCACAGTTGAGTGTACATGGTTACCACTGACTGTCACAGGAGGGCTGTCCCTGGGTACCATTGTCACAGGAGGGGTGTCCCTGGTTACCACTGACTGTCACAGGAGGGGTGTCCTTGGTTAACATGGTCGCAGGTGGGTTTCCCTGGTTACCACTGACTGTCAGAGATGCGTGTCCCTGGTTACCACCGACTGTCATATGTGCGTGTCCTGGTAACCACGGTCACAGGAGAGGTGTCCTTGGTTACCAGTGACTGTGGGTAGGGGTGTCCTTGGTTAACTTGTTCACAGGTGGGTTTCCCTGGTTACCAGTGACTGTCAGAGATGCGTGTCCCTGGTTACCACCGACTGTCATATGTGCGTGTCCCTGGTAACCACGGTCACAGGAGAGGTGTCCGTGGTTACCAGTGACTGGCACAGTAGGTGTGTCGTTGGTTACCATGGTCACAGGTGGGTTTCCCTGGATACCACCGACTGTCAGAGATGCGTGTCCCTGGTTACCACCGACTGTCACAGGCCGGTGTCCCTGGGCACTGTGAGGGTCACATGTGAGTTTCCCTGATTACCACCGACTGTCACAGGAGGGCTGTCCCTGGGTACCATTGTCACAGGAGGGGTGTCCTTGGTTACCATGGTCACAGGTGGGTTTCCCTGGTTACCACCGACTGTCAGAGATGCGTGTCCCTGGTTACCACCGACTGTCATATGTGCGTGTCCCTGGTAGCCACGGTCACAGGAGAGGTGTCCGTGGTTACCAGTGACTGTCACAGTAGGTGTGTCCTTGGTTACCATGGTCACAGGTGGGTTTCCCTGGTTACCACCGACTGTCAAAAATGCGTGTCACTGGTTACCACCGACTGTCACAGGCCGGTGTCCCTGGGCACTGTGAATGTCACAGGTGGGTTTCCCTGGTTACCACCGACTGTCACAGGATGGCTGTCCCTGGGTACCATTGTCACAGGAGGGGTGTCCTTGGTTACCATGGTCACAGGTGGGTTTCCCTGGTTACCACCGACTGTCACAGGAGGGCTGTCCCTGGGTACCATTTTCACAGGAGGGGTGTCCTTGGTTACCATGGTCACAAGTGGGTTTCCCTGGTTACCACCGACTGTCACAGGAGGGCTGTCCCTGGGTACCATTGTCACAGGAGGGGTGTCCTTGGTTACCATGGTCACAGGTGGGTTTCCGTGGTTACCACCGACTGTCAGAGATGCGTCTCCCTGATAACCACGGTCACAGGAGGGGTGTCCTTGGTTACCATGGTCACAGGTGGGTTTCCCTGGTTACCACCGACTGTCAGAAATACGTGTCCCTGGTTACCACCGACTGTCACAGGCAGGTGTCCCTGGGCACTGTGAATGTCACAGGTGGGTTTCCCTGGTTACCACCGACTGTCACAGTTGAGTGTACATGGTTACCACTGACTGTCACAGGAGGGCTGTCCATGGATACCATTGTCACAGGAGGGGTGTCCTTGGTTACCATGGTCACAGGTGGGTTTCCCTGGTTACCACAGACTGTCAGAAATACGTGTCCCTGGTTACCACCGACTGTCACAGGCAGGTGTCCCTGGGCACTGTGAATGTCACAGGTGGGTTTCCCTGGTTACCACCAACTGTCACAGGTAAGTGTACATGGTTACCACTGACTGTCACAGGAGGGCTGTCCCTGGGTACCATTGTCACAGGAGGGGTGTCCCTGGTTACCACTGACTGTCACAGGAGGGGTGTCTTTGGTTACCATGGTCGCAGGTGGGTTTCCCTGGTTACCACTGACTGTCAGAGATGCGTGTCCCTGGTTACCACCGACTGTCATATGTGCGTGTCCTGGTAACCACGGTCACAGGAGAGGTGTCCTTGGTTACGAGTGACTGTGGGTAGGGGTGTCCTTGGTAACCATGGTCACAGGTTGTTTTCCCTGGTTACCACCGACTGTCACAGGAGGGCTCTCCCTTGGTACCATTGTCACAGGAGGGGTGTCCTTGGTTACCACTGGCACAGGAAGTGTGTCCCTGGTTACCACTGACTGTCACAGGAGGGGTGTCCTTGGTTAACATGGTCGCAGGTGGGTTTCCCTGGTTACCACTGACTGTCAGAGATGCGTGTCCCTGGTTACCACCGACTGTCATATATGCGTGTCCCTGGTAACCACGGTCACAGGAGAGGTGTCCGTGGTTAGCAGTGACTGTCACAGTAGGTGGGTCCTTGGTTTCCATGGCGACAGGTGGGTTTCCCTGGTTACCACCGACTGTCACAGGTGAGTGTACATGGTTACCACTGACTGTCAAAGGAGGGCTGTCCCTGGGTACCATTGTGACAGGAGGGGTGTCCTTGGTTACCACTGGCACAGGAGGTGTGTCCCTGGTTACCACTGACTGTCACAGGAGGGGTGTCCTTGGGTACCATGGTCGCAGGTGGGTTTCCCTGGTTATCACTGACTGTCAGAGATGCGTGTCCCTGGTTACCACCGACTGTCATATGTGCGTGTCCCTGGTAGCCACGGTCACAGGAGAGGTGTCCGTGGTTACCAGTGACTGTCACAGTAGGTGTGTCCTTGGTTACCATGGTCACAGGTGGGTTTCCCTGGTTACAACGGACTGTCAGAGATGCGTGTCCCTGGTTACCACCGACTGTCATATGTGCGTGTCCCTGGTAGCCACGGTCACAGGAGAGGTGTCCGTGGTTACCAGTGACTGTCACAGTAGGTGTGTCCTTGGTTACCATGGTCACAGGTGGGTTTCCCTGGTTACCACCGACTGTCAGAGATGCGTGTCACTGGTTACCACCGACTGTCACAGGCCGGTGTCCCTGGGCACTGTGAATGTCACAGGTGGGTTTCCCTGGTTACCACCGACTGTCACAGGATGGCTGTCCCTGGGTACCATTGTCACAGGAGGGGTGTCCTTGGTTACCATGGTCACAGGTGGGTTTCCCTGGTTACCACCGACTGTCACAGGAGGGCTGTCCCTGGGTACCATTTTCACAGGAGGGGTGTCCTTGGTTACCATGGTCACAAGTGGGTTTCCCTGGTTACCACCGACTGTCACAGGAGGGCTGTCCCTGGGTACCATTGTCACAGGAGGGGTGTCCTTGGTTACCATGGTCACAGGTGGGTTTCCGTGGTTACCACCGACTGTCAGAGATGCGTCTCCCTGATAACCACGGTCACAGGAGGGGTGTCCTTGGTTACCATGGTCACAGGTGGGTTTCCCTGGTTACCACCGACTGTCAGAAATACGTGTCCCTGGTTACCACCGACTGTCACAGGCAGGTGTCCCTGGGCACTGTGAATGTCACAGGTGGGTTTCCCTGGTTACCACCGACTGTCACAGTTGAGTGTACATGGTTACCACTGACTGTCACAGGAGGGCTGTCCATGGATACCATTGTCACAGGAGGGGTGTCCTTGGTTACCATGGTCACAGGTGGGTTTCCCTGGTTACCACAGACTGTCAGAAATACGTGTCCCTGGTTACCACCGACTGTCACAGGCAGGTGTCCCTGGGCACTGTGAATGTCACAGGTGGGTTTCCCTGGTTACCACCAACTGTCACAGTTGAGTGTACATGGTTACCACTGACTGTCACAGGAGGGCTGTCCCTGGGTACCATTGTCACAGGAGGGGTGTCCCTGGTTACCACTGACTGTCACAGGAGGGGTGTCCTTGGTTACCATGGTCGCAGGTGGGTTTCCCTGGTTACCACTGACTGTCAGAGATGCGTGTCCCTGGTTACCACCGACTGTCATATGTGCGTGTCCTGGTAACCACGGTCACAGGAGAGGTGTCCTTGGTTACCAGTGACTGTGGGTAGGGGTGTCCTTGGTTAACTTGTTCACAGGTGGGTTTCCCTGGTTACCAGTGACTGTCAGAGATGCGTGTCCCTGGTTACCACCGACTGTCATATGTGCGTGTCCCTGGTAACCACGGTCACAGGAGAGGTGTCCGTGGTTACCAGTGACTGGCACAGTAGGTGTGTCGTTGGTTACCATGGTCACAGGTGGGTTTCCCTGGATACCACCGACTGTCAGAGATGCGTGTCCCTGGTTACCACCGACTGTCACAGGCCGGTGTCCCTGGGCACTGTGAGGGTCACATGTGAGTTTCCCTGATTACCACCGACTGTCACAGGAGGGCTGTCCCTGGGTACCATTGTCACAGGAGGGGTGTCCTTGGTTACCATGGTCACAGGTGGGTTTCCCTGGTTACCACTGACTGTCAAAGGAGGGCTGTCCCTGGGTACCATTGTCACAGAGGGGTGTCCTTGGATACCATGGTCACAGGTGGGTTTCCCTGGTTACCACCGACTGTCAGAGATGCGTCTTCATGGTTAACACCGACTGTCACAGTCCGGTGTCCCTGGGCACTGTGAATGTCACAGGTGGGTTTCCCTGGTTACCACCAACTGTCACAGGTGAGTGTACATGGTTACCACTGACTGTCACAGGAGGGCTGTCCCTGGGTACCATTGTGACAGGAGGGGTGTCCTTGGTTACCACTAGCACAGGAGGTGTGTCCCTGGTTACCACTGACTGTCACAGGAGGGGTGTCCTTGGTTACCATGGTCGCAGGTGGGTTTCCCTGGTTACCACTGACTGTCAGAAATGCGTGTCCCTGGTTACCACCGACTGTCATATGTGCGTGTGCTGGTAACCACGGTCACAGGAGAGGTGTCCTTGGTTACCAGTGACTGTGGGTAGGGGTGTCCTTGGTTACCATGGTCACAGGTGGTTTTCCCTGGTTACCACCGACTGTCACTGGAGGGCTGTCCCTGGGTACCATTGTCACAGGAGGGGTGTCCTTGGTTACCACTGGCACAGGAGGTGTGTCCCTGGTTACCACTGACTGTCACAGGAGGGGTGTCCTTGGTTAACATGGTCGCAGGTGGGTTTCCCTGATTACCACCGACTGTCAGAGATGCGTGTCCCTGATTACCACCGACTGTCACAGGCTGGTGTCCCTGGGCACTGTGAATGTCACAGGTGGGTTTCCCTGGTTACCACCGACTGTCACAGGACGGCTGTCCCTGGGTACCATTGTCACAGAGGGGTGTCCTTGGATACCATGGTCACAGGTGGGTTTCTCTGGTTACCACCGACTGTCAGAGATGCGTGTCCCTGATTACCACCGACTGTCACAGGCTGGTGTCCCTGGGCACTGTGAATGTCACAGGCGGGTTTCCCTGGTTACCACCGACTGTCACAGGACGGCTGTCCCTGGGTACCATTGTCACAGGAGGGGTGTCCTTGGTTACCATGGTCACAGGTGGGTTTCCCTCGTTACCACCGACTGTCACAGGAGGGCTGTCCCTGGGTACCATTGTCACAGAGGGGTGTCCTTGGTTACCATGGTCACAGGTGGGTTTCCCTGGTTACCGCCGACTGTCAGAGATGCGTCTCCCTGGTTACCACCGACTGTCACAGGCCGGTGTCCCTGGGCACTGTGAATGTCACAGGTGGGTTTCCCTGGTTAGCACCGACTGTCAGAGATGCGACTCCCTGACAACCACGGTCAAAGGAGAGGTGTCCTTGGTTACCAGTGACAGTGGGTAGGGGTGTCCTTGGTTACCATGGTCACAGGTGTGTTTCCCTGGTTACCACCGACTGTCACAGGAGGGCTGTCCCTGGGTACCATCGTCACAGGAGGGGTATCCTTGGTTACCATGGTCACAGGTGGGTTTCCCTGGTTACCACCGACTGTCAGAGATGCGTCTCCCTGGTTACCACCGACTGTCACAGGCCGGTGTCCCTGGGCACTGTGAATGTCACAGGTGGGTTTCCCTGGTTACCACCGACTGTCAGAGATGCGACTCCCTGACAACCACGGTCAAAGGAGAGGTGTCCTTGGTTACCAGTGACAGTGGGTAGGGGTGTCCTTGGTTACCATGGTCACAGGTGTGTTTCCCTGGTTACCACCGACTGTCACAAGAGGGCTGTCCCTGGGTACCATCGTCACAGGAGGGGTATCCTTGGTTACCATGGTCACAGGTGGGTTTCCCTGGTTACCACCGACTGTCACAGGAGGGCTGTCCCTGGGTACCATTGTCACAGGAGGGGTGTCCTTGGTTACCATGGTCACAGGTGGGTTTCCCTGGTTACCACCGACTGTCACAGGAGGGCTGTCCCTGGGTACCATTGTGACAGGAGGGGTGTCCTTGGTTACCACTGGCACAGGAAGTGTGTCCCTGGTTACCACTGACTGTCACAGGAGGGGTGTCCTTGGTTACCATGGTCGCAGGTGGGTTTCCCTGGTTACCACTGACTGTCAGAGATGCGTGTCCCTGGTTACCACCGACTGTCATATATGCGTGTCCCTGGTAACCACGATCACAGGAGAGGTGTCCGTGGTTAGCAGTGACTGTCACAGTAGGTGGGTCCTTAGTTTCCATGGCGACAGGTGGGTTTCCCTGGTTACCACCGACTGTCAGAGATGCGTGTCCCTGGTTACCACCGACTGTCACAGGCTGGTGTCCCTGGGAAATGTGAATGTCACAGGTGGGTTTCCCTGGTTACCACCGACTGTCACAGGTGAGTGTACATGGTTACCACTGACTGTCACAGGAGGGCTGTCCCTGGGTACCATTGTGACAGGAGGGGTGTCCTTGGTTACCACTGGCACAGGAGGTGTGTCCCTGGTTACCACTGACTGTCACAGGAGGGGTGTCCTTGGGTACCATGGTCGCAGGTGGGTTTCCCTGGTTATCACTGACTGTCAGAGATGCGTGTCCCTGGTTACCACCGACTGTCATATGTGCGTGTCCCTGGTAGCCACGGTCACAGGAGAGGTGTCCGTGGTTACCAGTGACTGTCACAGTAGGTGTGTCCTTGGTTACCATGGTCACAGGTGGGTTTCCCTGGTTACGACCGACTGTCAGAGATGCGTGTCCCTGGTTACCACCGACTGTCACAAGCCGGTGTCCCTGTTAAATGGGAATGTCACAGGTGGGTTTCCCTGGTTACCACCGACTGTCACAGGATGGCTGTCCCTGGGTACCATTGTCACAGGAGGGGTGTCCTTGGTTACCATGGTCACAGGTGGGTTTCCCTGGTTACCACCGACTGTCACAGGAGGGCTGTCCCTGGGTACCATTGTCACAGGAGGGGTGTCGTTGGTTACCATGGTCACAGGTGGGTTTCCCTGGTTATCACCGACTGTCACAGGAGGGCTGTCCCTTGGTACCATTGTCACATGAGGGGTGTCCTTGGTTACCATGGTCACAGGTGGGTTTCCCTGGTTACCACCGACTGTCAGAGATGCGTCTCCCTGATAACCACGGTCACAGGAGAGGTGTCCTTGTTTACCATTGACAGTGGGTAGGGGTGTCCTTGGTTACCATGGTCACAGGTGTGTTTCCCTGGTTACCACCGACTGTCACAGGAGGGCTGTCCCTGGGTACCATTGTCACAGAGGGGTGTCCTTGGTTACCATGGTCACAGGTGGGTTTCCCTGGTTACCACCGACTGTCAGAGATGCGTCTCCCTGGTTACCACCGACTGTCATATGTGCGTGTCCCTGGTAGCCACGGTCACAGGAGAGGTGTCCGTGGTTACCAGTGACTGTCACAGTAGGTGTGTCCTTGGTTACCATGGTCACAGGTGGGTTTCCCTGGTTACCACCGACTGTCAGTGATGCGTGTCCCTGGTTACCACCGACTGTCATATGTGCGTGTCCCTGGTAGCCACGGTCACAGGAGAGGTGTCCGTGGTTACCAGTGACTGTCACAGTAGGTGTGTCCTTGGTTACCATGGTCACAGGTGGGTTTCCCTGGTTACCACCGACTGTCAGAGATGCGTGTCCCTGGTTACCACCGACTGTCACAGGCCGGTGTCCCTGGGCACTGTGAATGTCACAGGTGGGTTTCCCTGGTTACCACCGACTGTCACAGGATGGCTGTCCCTGGGTACCATTGTCACAGGAGGGGTGTCCTTGGTTACCATGGTCACAGGTGGGTTTCCCTGGTTACCACCGACTGTCACAGGAGGGCTGTCCCTGGGTACCATTTTCACAGGAGGGGTGTCCTTGGTTACCATGGTCACAAGTGGGTTTCCCTGGTTACCACCGACTGTCACAGGAGGGCTGTCCCTGGGTACCATTGTCACAGGAGGGGTGTCCTTGGTTACCATGGTCACAGGTGGGTTTCCGTGGTTACCACCGACTGTCAGAGATGCGTCTCCCTGATAACCACGGTCACAGGAGGGGTGTCCTTGGTTACCATGGTCACAGGTGGGTTTCCCTGGTTACCACCGACTGTCAGAAATACGTGTCCCTGGTTACCACCGACTGTCACAGGCAGGTGTCCCTGGGCACTGTGAATGTCACAGGTGGGTTTCCCTGGTTACCACCGACTGTCACAGTTGAGTGTACATGGTTAACACTGACTGTCACAGGAGGGCTGTCCATGGATACCATTGTCACAGGAGGGGTGTCCTTGGTTACCATGGTCACAGGTGGGTTTCCCTGGTTACCACAGACTGTCAGAAATACGTGTCCCTGGTTACCACCGACTGTCACAGGCAGGTGTCCCTGGGCACTGTGAATGTCACAGGTGGGTTTCCCTGGTTACCACCAACTGTCACAGTTGAGTGTACATGGTTACCACTGACTGTCACAGGAGGGCTGTCCCTGGGTACCATTGTCACAGGAGGGGTGTCCCTGGTTACCACTGACTGTCACAGGAGGGGTGTCCTTGGTTACCATGGTCGCAGGTGGGTTTCCCTGGTTACCACTGACTGTCAGAGATGCGTGTCCCTGGTTACCACCGACTGTCATATGTGCGTGTCCTGGTAACCACGGTCACAGGAGAGGTGTCCTTGGTTACCAGTGACTGTGGGTAGGGGTGTCCTTGGTTACCATGGTCACAGGTGGGTTTCCCTGGTTACCACCGACTGTCAGAGATGCGTGTCCCTGGTTACCACCGACTGTCACAGGCTGGTGTCCCTGGGCACTGTGAATGTCACAGGTGGGTTTCCCTGGTTACCACCGACTGTCACAGGACGGCTGTCCCTGGGTACCATTGTCACAGAGGGGTGTCCTTGGATACCATGGTCACAGGTGGGTTTCTCTGGTTACCACCGACTGTCAGAGATGCGTGTCCCTGATTACCACCGACTGTCACAGGCTGGTGTCCCTGGGCACTGTGAATGTCACAGGTGGGTTTCCCTGGTTACCACCGACTGTCACAGGACGGCTGTCCCTGGGTACCATTGTCACAGGAGGGGTGTCCTTGGTTACCATGGTCACAGGTGGGTTTCCCTCGTTACCACCGACTGTCACAGGAGGGCTGTCCCTGGGTACCATTGTCACAGAGGGGTGTCCTTGGTTACCATGGTCACAGGTGGGTTTCCCTGGTTACCGCCGACTGTCAGAGATGCGTCTCCCTGGTTACCACCGACTGTCACAGGCCGGTGTCCCTGGGCACTGTGAATGTCACAGGTGGGTTTCCCTGGTTAGCACCGACTGTCAGAGATGCGACTCCCTGACAACCACGGTCAAAGGAGAGGTGTCCTTGGTTACCAGTGACAGTGGGTAGGGGTGTCCTTGGTTACCATGGTCACAGGTGTGTTTCCCTGGTTACCACCGACTGTCACAGGAGGGCTGTCCCTGGGTACCATCGTCACAGGAGGGGTATCCTTGGTTACCATGGTCACAGGTGGGTTTCCCTGGTTACCACCGACTGTCAGAGATGCGTCTCCCTGGTTACCACCGACTGTCACAGGCCGGTGTCCCTGGGCACTGTGAATGTCACAGGTGGGTTTCCCTGGTTACCACCGACTGTCAGAGATGCGACTCCCTGACAACCACGGTCAAAGGAGAGGTGTCCTTGGTTACCAGTGACAGTGGGTAGGGGTGTCCTTGGTTACCATGGTCACAGGTGTGTTTCCCTGGTTACCACCGACTGTCACAAGAGGGCTGTCCCTGGGTACCATCGTCACAGGAGGGGTATCCTTGGTTACCATGGTCACAGGTGGGTTTCCCTGGTTACCACCGACTGTCACAGGAGGGCTGTCCCTGGGTACCATTGTCACAGGAGGGGTGTCCTTGGTTACCATGGTCACAGGTGGGTTTCCCTGGTTACCACCGACTGTCACAGGAGGGCTGTCCCTGGGTACCATTGTGACAGGAGGGGTGTCCTTGGTTACCACTGGCACAGGAAGTGTGTCCCTGGTTACCACTGACTGTCACAGGAGGGGTGTCCTTGGTTACCATGGTCGCAGGTGGGTTTCCCTGGTTACCACTGACTGTCAGAGATGCGTGTCCCTGGTTACCACCGACTGTCATATATGCGTGTCCCTGGTAACCACGATCACAGGAGAGGTGTCCGTGGTTAGCAGTGACTGTCACAGTAGGTGGGTCCTTAGTTTCCATGGCGACAGGTGGGTTTCCCTGGTTACCACCGACTGTCAGAGATGCGTGTCCCTGGTTACCACCGACTGTCACAGGCTGGTGTCCCTGGGAAATGTGAATGTCACAGGTGGGTTTCCCTGGTTACCACCGACTGTCACAGGTGAGTGTACATGGTTACCACTGACTGTCACAGGAGGGCTGTCCCTGGGTACCATTGTGACAGGAGGGGTGTCCTTGGTTACCACTGGCACAGGAGGTGTGTCCCTGGTTACCACTGACTGTCACAGGAGGGGTGTCCTTGGGTACCATGGTCGCAGGTGGGTTTCCCTGGTTATCACTGACTGTCAGAGATGCGTGTCCCTGGTTACCACCGACTGTCATATGTGCGTGTCCCTGGTAGCCACGGTCACAGGAGAGGTGTCCGTGGTTACCAGTGACTGTCACAGTAGGTGTGTCCTTGGTTACCATGGTCACAGGTGGGTTTCCCTGGTTACGACCGACTGTCAGAGATGCGTGTCCCTGGTTACCACCGACTGTCACAAGCCGGTGTCCCTGTTAAATGGGAATGTCACAGGTGGGTTTCCCTGGTTACCACCGACTGTCACAGGATGGCTGTCCCTGGGTACCATTGTCACAGGAGGGGTGTCCTTGGTTACCATGGTCACAGGTGGGTTTCCCTGGTTACCACCGACTGTCACAGGAGGGCTGTCCCTGGGTACCATTGTCACAGGAGGGGTGTCGTTGGTTACCATGGTCACAGGTGGGTTTCCCTGGTTATCACCGACTGTCACAGGAGGGCTGTCCCTTGGTACCATTGTCACATGAGGGGTGTCCTTGGTTACCATGGTCACAGGTGGGTTTCCCTGGTTACCACCGACTGTCAGAGATGCGTCTCCCTGATAACCACGGTCACAGGAGAGGTGTCCTTGTTTACCATTGACAGTGGGTAGGGGTGTCCTTGGTTACCATGGTCACAGGTGTGTTTCCCTGGTTACCACCGACTGTCACAGGAGGGCTGTCCCTGGGTACCATTGTCACAGAGGGGTGTCCTTGGTTACCATGGTCACAGGTGGGTTTCCCTGGTTACCACCGACTGTCAGAGATGCGTCTCCCTGGTTACCACCGACTGTCATATGTGCGTGTCCCTGGTAGCCACGGTCACAGGAGAGGTGTCCGTGGTTACCAGTGACTGTCACAGTAGGTGTGTCCTTGGTTACCATGGTCACAGGTGGGTTTCCCTGGTTACCACCGACTGTCAGAGATGCGTGTCCCTGGTTACCACCGACTGTCACAGGCCGGTGTCCCTGGGCACTGTGAATGTCACAGGTGGGTTTCCCTGGTTACCACCGACTGTCACAGGATGGCTGTCCCTGGGTACCATTGTCACAGGAGGGGTGTCCTTGGTTACCATGGTCACAGGTGGGTTTCCCTGGTTACCACCGACTGTCACAGGAGGGCTGTCCCTGGGTACCATTTTCACAGGAGGGGTGTCCTTGGTTACCATGGTCACAAGTGGGTTTCCCTGGTTACCACCGACTGTCACAGGAGGGCTGTCCCTGGGTACCATTGTCACAGGAGGGGTGTCCTTGGTTACCATGGTCACAGGTGGGTTTCCGTGGTTACCACCGACTGTCAGAGATGCGTCTCCCTGATAACCACGGTCACAGGAGGGGTGTCCTTGGTTACCATGGTCACAGGTGGGTTTCCCTGGTTACCACCGACTGTCAGAAATACGTGTCCCTGGTTACCACCGACTGTCACAGGCAGGTGTCCCTGGGCACTGTGAATGTCACAGGTGGGTTTCCCTGGTTACCACCGACTGTCACAGTTGAGTGTACATGGTTAACACTGACTGTCACAGGAGGGCTGTCCATGGATACCATTGTCACAGGAGGGGTGTCCTTGGTTACCATGGTCACAGGTGGGTTTCCCTGGTTACCACAGACTGTCAGAAATACGTGTCCCTGGTTACCACCGACTGTCACAGGCAGGTGTCGCTGGGCACTGTGAATGTCACAGGTGGGTTTCCCTGGTTACCACCAACTGTCACAGTTGAGTGTACATGGTTACCACTGACTGTCACAGGAGGGCTGTCCCTGGGTACCATTGTCACAGGAGGGGTGTCCCTGGTTACCACTGACTGTCACAGGAGGGGTGTCCTTGGTTACCATGGTCGCAGGTGGGTTTCCCTGGTTACCACTGACTGTCAGAGATGCGTGTCCCTGGTTACCACCGACTGTCATATGTGCGTGTCCTGGTAACCACGGTCACAGGAGAGGTGTCCTTGGTTACCAGTGACTGTGGGTAGGGGTGTCCTTGGTTAACTTGTTCACAGGTGGGTTTCCCTGGTTACCAGTGACTGTCAGAGATGCGTGTCCCTGGTTACCACCGACTGTCATATGTGCGTGTCCCTGGTAACCACGGTCACAGGAGAGGTGTCCGTGGTTACCAGTGACTGGCACAGTAGGTGTGTCGTTGGTTACCATGGTCACAGGTGGGTTTCCCTGGATACCACCGACTGTCAGAGATGCGTGTCCCTGGTTACCACCGACTGTCACAGGCCGGTGTCCCTGGGCACTGTGAGGGTCACATGTGAGTTTCCCTGATTACCACCGACTGTCACAGGAGGGCTGTCCCTGGGTACCATTGTCACAGGAGGGGTGTCCTTGGTTACCATGGTCACAGGTGGGTTTCCCTGGTTACCACTGACTGTCAAAGGAGGGCTGTCCCTGGGTACCATTGTCACAGAGGGGTGTCCTTGGATACCATGGTCACAGGTGGGTTTCCCTGGTTACCACCGACTGTCAGAGATGCGTCTTCCTGGTTAACACCGACTGTCACAGTCCGGTGTCCCTGGGCACTGTGAATGTCACAGGTGGGTTTCCCTGGTTACCACCAACTGTCACAGGTAAGTGTACATGGTTACCACTGACTGTCACAGGAGGGCTGTCCCTGGGTACCATTGTGACAGGAGGGGTGTCCTTGGTTACCACTAGCACAGGAGGTGTGTCCCTGGTTACCACTGACTGTCACAGGAGGGGTGTCCTTGGTTACCATGGTCGCAGGTGGGTTTCCCTGGTTACCACTGACTGTCAGAAATGCGTGTCCCTGGTTACCACCGACTGTCATATGTGCGTGTCCTGGTAACCACGGTCACAGGAGAGGTGTCCTTGGTTACCAGTGACTGTGGGTAGGGGTGTCCTTGGTTACCATGGTCACAGGTGGTTTTCCCTGGTTACCACCGACTGTCACTGGAGGGCTGTCCCTGGGTACCATTGTCACAGGAGGGGTGTCCTTGGTTACCACTGGCACAGGAGGTGTGTCCCTGGTTACCACTGACTGTCACAGGAGGGGTGTCCTTGGTTAACATGGTCGCAGGTGGGTTTCCCTGGTTACCACCGACTGTCAGAGATGCGTGTCCCTGATTACCACCGACTGTCACAGGCTGGTGTCCCTGGGCACTGTGAATGTCACAGGTGGGTTTCCCTGGTTACCACCGACTGTCACAGGACGGCTGTCCCTGGGTACCATTGTCACAGGAGGGGTGTCCTTGGTTACCATGGTCACAGGTGGGTTTCCCTGGTTACCACCGACTGTCACAGGAGGGCTGTCCCTGGGTACCATTGTCACAGAGGGGTGTCCTTTGTTACCATGGTCACAGGTGGGTTTCCCTGGTTACCACCGACTGTCAGAGATGCGTCTCCCTGGTTACCACCGACTGTCACAGGCCGGTGTCCCTGGGCACTGTGAATGTCACAGGTGGGTTTCCCTGGTTACCACCGACTGTCAGAGATGCGACTCCCTGACAACCAGGGTCAAAGGAGAGGTGTCCTTGGTTACCAGTGACAGTGGGTAGGGGTGTCCTTGGTTACCATGGTCACAGGTGTGTTTCCCTGGTTACCACCGACTGTCACAGGAGGGCTGTCCCTGGGTACCATCGTCACAGGAGGGGTATCCTTGGTTACCATGGTCACAGGTGGGTTTCCCTGGTTACCACCGACTGTCACAGGAGGGCTGTCCCTGGGTACCATTGTCACAGGAGGGGTGTCCTTGGTTACCATGGTCACAGGTGGGTTTCCCTGGTTACCACCGACTGTCACAGGAGGGCTGTCCCTGGGTACCATTGTGACAGGAGGGGTGTCCTTGGTTACCACTGGCACAGGAGGTGTGTCCCTGGTTACCACTGACTGTCACAGGAGGGGTGTCCTTGGTTACTATGGTCGCAGGTGGGTTTCCCTGGTTACCACTGACTGTCAGAGATGCGTGTCCCTGGTTACCACCGACTGTCATATATGCGTGACCCTGGTAACCACGGTCACAGGAGAGGTGTCCGTGGTTAGCAGTGACTGTCACAGTAGGTGGGTCCTTGGTTTCCATGGCGACAGGTGGGTTTCCCTGGTTACCACCGACTGTCAGAAATGCGTGACCCTGGTTACCACCGACTGTCACAGGCTGGTGTCCCTGGGAAATGTGAATGTCACAGGTGGGTTTCCCTGGTTACCACCGACTGTCACAGGTGAGTGTACATGGTTACCACTGACTGTCACAGGAGGGCTGTCCCTGGGTACCATTGTGACAGGAGGGGTGTCCTTGGTTACCACTGGCACAGGAGGTGTGTCCCTGGTTACCACTGACTGTCACAGGAGGGGTGTCCTTGGTTACCATGGTCGCAGGTGGGTTTCGCTGGTTACCACTGACTGTCAGAGATGCGTGTCCCTGGTTACCACCGACTGTCATATATGCGTGTCCCTGGTAACCACGGTCACAGGAGAGGTGTCCGTGGTTAGCAGTGACTGTCACAGGAGGGGTGTCCTTGGGTACCATGGTCGCAGGTGGGTTTCCCTGGTTATAACTGACTGTCAGAGATGCGTGTCCCTGGTTACCACCGACTGTCATATGTGCGTGTCCTGGTAACCACGGTCACAGGAGAGGTGTCCTTGGTTACCAGTGACTGTGGGTAGGGGTGTCCTTGGTTACCATGGTCACAGGTGTGTTTCCCTGGTTACCACCGACTGTCACAGGAGGGCTGTCCCTGGGTCCCATTGTCACAGGAGGGGTGTCCTTGGTTACCATGGTCACAGGTGGGTTTCCCTGGTTACCACCGACTGTCAGAGATGCGTCTCCCTGGTTACCACCGACTGTCACAGGCCGGTGTCCCTGGGCACTGTGAATGTCACAGGTGGGTTTCCCTGGTTACCACCGACTGTCAGAGATGCGACTCCCTGACAACCACGGTCAAAGGAGAGGTGTCCTTGGTTACCAGTGACAGTGGGTAGGGGTGTCCTTGGTTACCATGGTCACAGGTGTGTTTCCCTGGTTACCACCGACTGTCACAGGAGGGCTGTCCCTGGGTACCATCGTCACAGGAGGGGTATCCTTGGTTACCATGGTCACAGGTGGGTTTCCCTGGTTACCACCGACTGTCAGAGATGCGTCTCCCTGGTTACCACCGACTGTCACAGGCCGGTGTCCCTGGGCACTGTGAATGTCAGAGGTGGGTTTCCCTGGTTACCACCGACTGTCAGAGATGCGACTCCCTGACAACCACGGTCAAAGGAGAGGTGTCCTTGGTTACCAGTGACAGTGGGTAGGGGTGTCCTTGGTTACCATGGTCACAGGTGTGTTTCCCTGGTTACCACCGACTGTCACAAGAGGGCTGTCCCTGGGTACCATCGTCACAGGAGGGGTATCCTTGGTTACCATGGTCACAGGTGGGTTTCCCTGGTTACCACCGACTGTCACAGGAGGGCTGTCCCTGGGTACCATTGTCACAGGAGGGGTGTCCTTGGTTACCATGGTCACAGGTGGGTTTCCCTGGTTACCACCGACTGTCACAGGAGGGCTGTCCCTGGGTACCATTGTGACAGGAGGGGTGTCCTTGGTTACCACTGGCACAGGAAGTGTGTCCCTGGTTACCACTGACTGTCACAGGAGGGGTGTCCTTGGTTACCATGGTCGCAGGTGGGTTTCCCTGGTTACCACTGACTGTCAGAGATGCGTGTCCCTGGTTACCACCGACTGTCATATATGCGTGTCCCTGGTAACCACGATCACAGGAGAGGTGTCCGTGGTTAGCAGTGACTGTCACAGTAGGTGGGTCCTTAGTTTCCATGGCGACAGGTGGGTTTCCCTGGTTACCACCGACTGTCAGAGATGCGTGTCCCTGGTTACCACCGACTGTCACAGGCTGGTGTCCCTGGGAAATGTGAATGTCACAGGTGGGTTTCCCTGGTTACCACCGACTGTCACAGGTGAGTGTACATGGTTACCACTGACTGTCACAGGAGGGCTGTCCCTGGGTACCATTGTGACAGGAGGGGTGTCCTTGGTTACCACTGGCACAGGAGGTGTGTCCCTGGTTACCACTGACTGTCACAGGAGGGGTGTCCTTGGGTACCATGGTCGCAGGTGGGTTTCCCTGGTTATCACTGACTGTCAGAGATGCGTGTCCCTGGTTACCACCGACTGTCATATGTGCGTGTCCCTGGTAGCCACGGTCACAGGAGAGGTGTCCGTGGTTACCAGTGACTGTCACAGTAGGTGTGTCCTTGGTTACCATGGTCACAGGTGGGTTTCCCTGGTTACGACCGACTGTCAGAGATGCGTGTCCCTGGTTACCACCGACTGTCACAAGCCGGTGTCCCTGTTAAATGGGAATGTCACAGGTGGGTTTCCCTGGTTACCACCGACTGTCACAGGATGGCTGTCCCTGGGTACCATTGTCACAGGAGGGGTGTCCTTGGTTACCATGGTCACAGGTGGGTTTCCCTGGTTACCACCGACTGTCACAGGAGGGCTGTCCCTGGGTACCATTGTCACAGGAGGGGTGTCGTTGGTTACCATGGTCACAGGTGGGTTTCCCTGGTTATCACCGACTGTCACAGGAGGGCTGTCCCTTGGTACCATTGTCACATGAGGGGTGTCCTTGGTTACCATGGTCACAGGTGGGTTTCCCTGGTTACCACCGACTGTCAGAGATGCGTCTCCCTGATAACCACGGTCACAGGAGAGGTGTCCTTGTTTACCATTGACAGTGGGTAGGGGTGTCCTTGGTTACCATGGTCACAGGTGTGTTTCCCTGGTTACCACCGACTGTCACAGGAGGGCTGTCCCTGGGTACCATTGTCACAGAGGGGTGTCCTTGGTTACCATGGTCACAGGTGGGTTTCCCTGGTTACCACCGACTGTCAGAGATGCGTCTCCCTGGTTACCACCGACTGTCATATGTGCGTGTCCCTGGTAGCCACGGTCACAGGAGAGGTGTCCGTGGTTACCAGTGACTGTCACAGTAGGTGTGTCCTTGGTTACCATGGTCACAGGTGGGTTTCCCTGGTTACCACCGACTGTCAGTGATGCGTGTCCCTGGTTACCACCGACTGTCATATGTGCGTGTCCCTGGTAGCCACGGTCACAGGAGAGGTGTCCGTGGTTACGAGTGACTGTCACAGTAGGTGTGTCCTTGGTTACCATGGTCACAGGTGGGTTTCCCTGGTTACCACCGACTGTCAGAGATGCGTGTCCCTGGTTACCACCGACTGTCACAGGCCGGTGTCCCTGGGCACTGTGAATGTCACAGGTGGGTTTCCCTGGTTACCACCGACTGTCACAGGATGGCTGTCCCTGGGTACCATTGTCACAGGAGGGGTGTCCTTGGTTACCATGGTCACAGGTGGGTTTCCCTGGTTACCACCGACTGTCACAGGAGGGCTGTCCCTGGGTACCATTTTCACAGGAGGGGTGTCCTTGGTTACCATGGTCACAAGTGGGTTTCCCTGGTTACCACCGACTGTCACAGGAGGGCTGTCCCTGGGTACCATTGTCACAGGAGGGGTGTCCTTGGTTACCATGGTCACAGGTGGGTTTCCGTGGTTACCACCGACTGTCAGAGATGCGTCTCCCTGATAACCACGGTCACAGGAGGGGTGTCCTTGGTTACCATGGTCACAGGTGGGTTTCCCTGGTTACCACCGACTGTCAGAAATACGTGTCCCTGGTTACCACCGACTGTCACAGGCAGGTGTCCCTGGGCACTGTGAATGTCACAGGTGGGTTTCCCTGGTTACCACCGACTGTCACAGTTGAGTGTACATGGTTAACACTGACTGTCACAGGAGGGCTGTCCATGGATACCATTGTCACAGGAGGGGTGTCCTTGGTTACCATGGTCACAGGTGGGTTTCCCTGGTTACCACAGACTGTCAGAAATACGTGTCCCTGGTTACCACCGACTGTCACAGGCAGGTGTCCCTGGGCACTGTGAATGTCACAGGTGGGTTTCCCTGGTTACCACCAACTGTCACAGTTGAGTGTACATGGTTACCCCTGACTGTCACAGGAGGGCTGTCCCTGGGTACCATTGTCACAGGAGGGGTGTCCCTGCTTACCACTGACTGTCACAGGAGGGGTGTCCTTGGTTACCATGGTCGCAGGTGGGTTTCCCTGGTTACCACTGACTGTCAGAGATGCGTGTCCCTGGTTACCACCGACTGTCATATGTGCGTGTCCTGGTAACCACGGTCACAGGAGAGGTGTCCTTGGTTACCAGTGACTGTGGGTAGGGGTGTCCTTGGTTACCATGGTCACAGGTGGGTTTCCCTGGTTACCACCGACTGTCAGAGATGCGTGTCCCTGGTTACCACCGACTGTCACAGGCTGGTGTCCCTGGGCACTGTGAATGTCACAGGTGGGTTTCCCTGGTTACCACCGACTGTCACAGGACGGCTGTCCCTGGGTACCATTGTCACAGAGGGGTGTCCTTGGATACCATGGTCACAGGTGGGTTTCTCTGGTTACCACCGACTGTCAGAGATGCGTGTCCCTGATTACCACCGACTGTCACAGGCTGGTGTCCCTGGGCACTGTGAATGTCACAGGTGGGTTTCCCTGGTTACCACCGACTGTCACAGGACGGCTGTCCCTGGGTACCATTGTCACAGGAGGGGTGTCCTTGGTTACCATGGTCACAGGTGGGTTTCCCTCGTTACCACCGACTGTCACAGGAGGGCTGTCCCTGGGTACCATTGTCACAGAGGGGTGTCCTTGGTTACCATGGTCACAGGTGGGTTTCCCTGGTTACCGCCGACTGTCAGAGATGCGTCTCCCTGGTTACCACCGACTGTCACAGGCCGGTGTCCCTGGGCACTGTGAATGTCACAGGTGGGTTTCCCTGGTTAGCACCGACTGTCAGAGATGCGACTCCCTGACAACCACGGTCAAAGGAGAGGTGTCCTTGGTTACCAGTGACAGTGGGTAGGGGTGTCCTTGGTTACCATGGTCACAGGTGTGTTTCCCTGGTTACCACCGACTGTCACAGGAGGGCTGTCCCTGGGTACCATCGTCACAGGAGGGGTATCCTTGGTTACCATGGTCACAGGTGGGTTTCCCTGGTTACCACCGACTGTCAGAGATGCGTCTCCCTGGTTACCACCGACTGTCACAGGCCGGTGTCCCTGGGCACTGTGAATGTCACAGGTGGGTTTCCCTGGTTACCACCGACTGTCAGAGATGCGACTCCCTGACAACCACGGTCAAAGGAGAGGTGTCCTTGGTTACCAGTGACAGTGGGTAGGGGTGTCCTTGGTTACCATGGTCACAGGTGTGTTTCCCTGGTTACCACCGACTGTCACAAGAGGGCTGTCCCTGGGTACCATCGTCACAGGAGGGGTATCCTTGGTTACCATGGTCACAGGTGGGTTTCCCTGGTTACCACCGACTGTCACAGGAGGGCTGTCCCTGGGTACCATTGTCACAGGAGGGGTGTCCTTGGTTACCATGGTCACAGGTGGGTTTCCCTGGTTACCACCGACTGTCACAGGAGGGCTGTCCCTGGGTACCATTGTGACAGGAGGGGTGTCCTTGGTTACCACTGGCACAGGAAGTGTGTCCCTGGTTACCACTGACTGTCACAGGAGGGGTGTCCTTGGTTACCATGGTCGCAGGTGGGTTTCCCTGGTTACCACTGACTGTCAGAGATGCGTGTCCCTGGTTACCACCGACTGTCATATATGCGTGTCCCTGGTAACCACGATCACAGGAGAGGTGTCCGTGGTTAGCAGTGACTGTCACAGTAGGTGGGTCCTTAGTTTCCATGGCGACAGGTGGGTTTCCCTGGTTACCACCGACTGTCAGAGATGCGTGTCCCTGGTTACCACCGACTGTCACAGGCTGGTGTCCCTGGGAAATGTGAATGTCACAGGTGGGTTTCCCTGGTTACCACCGACTGTCACAGGTGAGTGTACATGGTTACCACTGACTGTCACAGGAGGGCTGTCCCTGGGTACCATTGTGACAGGAGGGGTGTCCTTGGTTACCACTGGCACAGGAGGTGTGTCCCTGGTTACCACTGACTGTCACAGGAGGGGTGTCCTTGGGTACCATGGTCGCAGGTGGGTTTCCCTGGTTATCACTGACTGTCAGAGATGCGTGTCCCTGGTTACCACCGACTGTCATATGTGCGTGTCCCTGGTAGCCACGGTCACAGGAGAGGTGTCCGTGGTTACCAGTGACTGTCACAGTAGGTGTGTCCTTGGTTACCATGGTCACAGGTGGGTTTCCCTGGTTACGACCGACTGTCAGAGATGCGTGTCCCTGGTTACCACCGACTGTCACAAGCCGGTGTCCCTGTTAAATGGGAATGTCACAGGTGGGTTTCCCTGGTTACCACCGACTGTCACAGGATGGCTGTCCCTGGGTACCATTGTCACAGGAGGGGTGTCCTTGGTTACCATGGTCACAGGTGGGTTTCCCTGGTTACCACCGACTGTCACAGGAGGGCTGTCCCTGGGTACCATTGTCACAGGAGGGGTGTCGTTGGTTACCATGGTCACAGGTGGGTTTCCCTGGTTATCACCGACTGTCACAGGAGGGCTGTCCCTTGGTACCATTGTCACATGAGGGGTGTCCTTGGTTACCATGGTCACAGGTGGGTTTCCCTGGTTACCACCGACTGTCAGAGATGCGTCTCCCTGATAACCACGGTCACAGGAGAGGTGTCCTTGTTTACCATTGACAGTGGGTAGGGGTGTCCTTGGTTACCATGGTCACAGGTGTGTTTCCCTGGTTACCACCGACTGTCACAGGAGGGCTGTCCCTGGGTACCATTGTCACAGAGGGGTGTCCTTGGTTACCATGGTCACAGGTGGGTTTCCCTGGTTACCACCGGCTGTCAGAGATGCGTCTCCCTGGTTACCACCGACTGTCATATGTGCGTGTCCCTGGTAGCCACGGTCACAGGAGAGGTGTCCGTGGTTACCAGTGACTGTCACAGTAGGTGTGTCCTTGGTTACCATGGTCACAGGTGGGTTTCCCTGGTTACCACCGACTGTCAGTGATGCGTGTCCCTGGTTACCACCGACTGTCATATGTGCGTGTCCCTGGTAGCCACGGTCACAGGAGAGGTGTCCGTGGTTACCAGTGACTGTCACAGTAGGTGTGTCCTTGGTTACCATGGTCACAGGTGGGTTTCCCTGGTTACCACCGACTGTCAGAGATGCGTGTCCCTGGTTACCACCGACTGTCACAGGCCGGTGTCCCTGGGCACTGTGAATGTCACAGGTGGGTTTCCCTGGTTACCACCGACTGTCACAGGATGGCTGTCCCTGGGTACCATTGTCACAGGAGGGGTGTCCTTGGTTACCATGGTCACAGGTGGGTTTCCCTGGTTACCACCGACTGTCACAGGAGGGCTGTCCCTGGGTACCATTTTCACAGGAGGGGTGTCCTTGGTTACCATGGTCACAAGTGGGTTTCCCTGGTTACCACCGACTGTCACAGGAGGGCTGTCCCTGGGTACCATTGTCACAGGAGGGGTGTCCTTGGTTACCATGGTCACAGGTGGGTTTCCGTGGTTACCACCGACTGTCAGAGATGCGTCTCCCTGATAACCACGGTCACAGGAGGGGTGTCCTTGGTTACCATGGTCACAGGTGGGTTTCCCTGGTTACCACCGACTGTCAGAAATACGTGTCCCTGGTTACCACCGACTGTCACAGGCAGGTGTCCCTGGGCACTGTGAATGTCACAGGTGGGTTTCCCTGGTTACCACCGACTGTCACAGTTGAGTGTACATGGTTAACACTGACTGTCACAGGAGGGCTGTCCATGGATACCATTGTCACAGGAGGGGTGTCCTTGGTTACCATGGTCACAGGTGGGTTTCCCTGGTTACCACAGACTGTCAGAAATACGTGTCCCTGGTTACCACCGACTGTCACAGGCAGGTGTCCCTGGGCACTGTGAATGTCACAGGTGGGTTTCCCTGGTTACCACCAACTGTCACAGTTGAGTGTACATGGTTACCACTGACTGTCACAGGAGGGCTGTCCCTGGGTACCATTGTCACAGGAGGGGTGTCCCTGGTTACCACTGACTGTCACAGGAGGGGTGTCCTTGGTTACCATGGTCGCAGGTGGGTTTCCCTGGTTACCACTGACTGTCAGAGATGCGACTCCCTGACAACCACGGTCAAAGGAGAGGTGTCCTTGGTTACCAGTGACAGTGGGTAGGGGTGTCCTTGGTTACCATGGTCACAGGTGTGTTTCCCTGGTTACCACCGACTGTCACAGGAGGGCTGTCCCTGGGTACCATCGTCACAGGAGGGGTATCCTTGGTTACCATGGTCACAGGTGGGTTTCCCTGGTTACCACCGACTGTCAGAGATGCGTCTCCCTGGTTACCACCGACTGTCACAGGCCGGTGTCCCTGGGCACTGTGAATGTCACAGGTGGGTTTCCCTGGTTACCACCGACTGTCAGAGATGCGACTCCCTGACAACCACGGTCAAAGGAGAGGTGTCCTTGGTTACCAGTGACAGTGGGTAGGGGTGTCCTTGGTTACCATGGTCACAGGTGTGTTTCCCTGGTTACCACCGACTGTCACAAGAGGGCTGTCCCTGGGTACCATCGTCACAGGAGGGGTATCCTTGGTTACCATGGTCACAGGTGGGTTTCCCTGGTTACCACCGACTGTCACAGGAGGGCTGTCCCTGGGTACCATTGTCACAGGAGGGGTGTCCTTGGTTACCATGGTCACAGGTGGGTTTCCCTGGTTACCACCGACTGTCACAGGAGGGCTGTCCCTGGGTACCATTGTGACAGGAGGGGTGTCCTTGGTTACCACTGGCACAGGAAGTGTGTCCCTGGTTACCACTGACTGTCACAGGAGGGGTGTCCTTGGTTACCATGGTCGCAGGTGGGTTTCCCTGGTTACCACTGACTGTCAGAGATGCGTGTCCCTGGTTACCACCGACTGTCATATATGCGTGTCCCTGGTAACCACGATCACAGGAGAGGTGTCCGTGGTTAGCAGTGACTGTCACAGTAGGTGGGTCCTTAGTTTCCATGGCGACAGGTGGGTTTCCCTGGTTACCACCGACTGTCAGAGATGCGTGTCCCTGGTTACCACCGACTGTCACAGGCTGGTGTCCCTGGGAAATGTGAATGTCACAGGTGGGTTTCCCTGGTTACCACCGACTGTCACAGGTGAGTGTACATGGTTACCACTGACTGTCACAGGAGGGCTGTCCCTGGGTACCATTGTGACAGGAGGGGTGTCCTTGGTTACCACTGGCACAGGAGGTGTGTCCCTGGTTACCACTGACTGTCACAGGAGGGGTGTCCTTGGGTACCATGGTCGCAGGTGGGTTTCCCTGGTTATCACTGACTGTCAGAGATGCGTGTCCCTGGTTACCACCGACTGTCATATGTGCGTGTCCCTGGTAGCCACGGTCACAGGAGAGGTGTCCGTGGTTACCAGTGACTGTCACAGTAGGTGTGTCCTTGGTTACCATGGTCACAGGTGGGTTTCCCTGGTTACGACCGACTGTCAGAGATGCGTGTCCCTGGTTACCACCGACTGTCACAAGCCGGTGTCCCTGTTAAATGGGAATGTCACAGGTGGGTTTCCCTGGTTACCACCGACTGTCACAGGATGGCTGTCCCTGGGTACCATTGTCACAGGAGGGGTGTCCTTGGTTACCATGGTCACAGGTGGGTTTCCCTGGTTACCACCGACTGTCACAGGAGGGCTGTCCCTGGGTACCATTGTCACAGGAGGGGTGTCGTTGGTTACCATGGTCACAGGTGGGTTTCCCTGGTTATCACCGACTGTCACAGGAGGGCTGTCCCTTGGTACCATTGTCACATGAGGGGTGTCCTTGGTTACCATGGTCACAGGTGGGTTTCCCTGGTTACCACCGACTGTCAGAGATGCGTCTCCCTGATAACCACGGTCACAGGAGAGGTGTCCTTGTTTACCATTGACAGTGGGTAGGGGTGTCCTTGGTTACCATGGTCACAGGTGTGTTTCCCTGGTTACCACCGACTGTCACAGGAGGGCTGTCCCTGGGTACCATTGTCACAGAGGGGTGTCCTTGGTTACCATGGTCACAGGTGGGTTTCCCTGGTTACCACCGGCTGTCAGAGATGCGTCTCCCTGGTTACCACCGACTGTCATATGTGCGTGTCCCTGGTAGCCACGGTCACAGGAGAGGTGTCCGTGGTTACCAGTGACTGTCACAGTAGGTGTGTCCTTGGTTACCATGGTCACAGGTGGGTTTCCCTGGTTACCACCGACTGTCAGTGATGCGTGTCCCTGGTTACCACCGACTGTCATATGTGCGTGTCCCTGGTAGCCACGGTCACAGGAGAGGTGTCCGTGGTTACCAGTGACTGTCACAGTAGGTGTGTCCTTGGTTACCATGGTCACAGGTGGGTTTCCCTGGTTACCACCGACTGTCAGAGATGCGTGTCCCTGGTTACCACCGACTGTCACAGGCCGGTGTCCCTGGGCACTGTGAATGTCACAGGTGGGTTTCCCTGGTTACCACCGACTGTCACAGGATGGCTGTCCCTGGGTACCATTGTCACAGGAGGGGTGTCCTTGGTTACCATGGTCACAGGTGGGTTTCCCTGGTTACCACCGACTGTCACAGGAGGGCTGTCCCTGGGTACCATTTTCACAGGAGGGGTGTCCTTGGTTACCATGGTCACAAGTGGGTTTCCCTGGTTACCACCGACTGTCACAGGAGGGCTGTCCCTGGGTACCATTGTCACAGGAGGGGTGTCCTTGGTTACCATGGTCACAGGTGGGTTTCCGTGGTTACCACCGACTGTCAGAGATGCGTCTCCCTGATAACCACGGTCACAGGAGGGGTGTCCTTGGTTACCATGGTCACAGGTGGGTTTCCCTGGTTACCACCGACTGTCAGAAATACGTGTCCCTGGTTACCACCGACTGTCACAGGCAGGTGTCCCTGGGCACTGTGAATGTCACAGGTGGGTTTCCCTGGTTACCACCGACTGTCACAGTTGAGTGTACATGGTTAACACTGACTGTCACAGGAGGGCTGTCCATGGATACCATTGTCACAGGAGGGGTGTCCTTGGTTACCATGGTCACAGGTGGGTTTCCCTGGTTACCACAGACTGTCAGAAATACGTGTCCCTGGTTACCACCGACTGTCACAGGCAGGTGTCCCTGGGCACTGTGAATGTCACAGGTGGGTTTCCCTGGTTACCACCAACTGTCACAGTTGAGTGTACATGGTTACCACTGACTGTCACAGGAGGGCTGTCCCTGGGTACCATTGTCACAGGAGGGGTGTCCCTGGTTACCACTGACTGTCACAGGAGGGGTGTCCTTGGTTACCATGGTCGCAGGTGGGTTTCCCTGGTTACCACTGACTGTCAGAGATGCGTGTCCCTGGTTACCACCGACTGTCATATGTGCGTGTCCTGGTAACCACGGTCACAGGAGAGGTGTCCTTGGTTACCAGTGACTGTGGGTAGGGGTGTCCTTGGTTACCATGGTCACAGGTGGGTTTCCCTGGTTACCACCGACTGTCAGAGATGCGTGTCCCTGGTTACCACCGACTGTCACAGGCTGGTGTCCCTGGGCACTGTGAATGTCACAGGTGGGTTTCCCTGGTTACCACCGACTGTCACAGGACGGCTGTCCCTGGGTACCATTGTCACAGAGGGGTGTCCTTGGATACCATGGTCACAGGTGGGTTTCTCTGGTTACCACCGACTGTCAGAGATGCGTGTCCCTGATTACCACCGACTGTCACAGGCTGGTGTCCCTGGGCACTGTGAATGTCACAGGTGGGTTTCCCTGGTTACCACCGACTGTCACAGGACGGCTGTCCCTGGGTACCATTGTCACAGGAGGGGTGTCCTTGGTTACCATGGTCACAGGTGGGTTTCCCTCGTTACCACCGACTGTCACAGGAGGGCTGTCCCTGGGTACCATTGTCACAGAGGGGTGTCCTTGGTTACCATGGTCACAGGTGGGTTTCCCTGGTTACCGCCGACTGTCAGAGATGCGTCTCCCTGGTTACCACCGACTGTCACAGGCCGGTGTCCCTGGGCACTGTGAATGTCACAGGTGGGTTTCCCTGGTTAGCACCGACTGTCAGAGATGCGACTCCCTGACAACCACGGTCAAAGGAGAGGTGTCCTTGGTTACCAGTGACAGTGGGTAGGGGTGTCCTTGGTTACCATGGTCACAGGTGTGTTTCCCTGGTTACCACCGACTGTCACAGGAGGGCTGTCCCTGGGTACCATCGTCACAGGAGGGGTATCCTTGGTTACCATGGTCACAGGTGGGTTTCCCTGGTTACCACCGACTGTCAGAGATGCGTCTCCCTGGTTACCACCGACTGTCACAGGCCGGTGTCCCTGGGCACTGTGAATGTCACAGGTGGGTTTCCCTGGTTACCACCGACTGTCAGAGATGCGACTCCCTGACAACCACGGTCAAAGGAGAGGTGTCCTTGGTTACCAGTGACAGTGGGTAGGGGTGTCCTTGGTTACCATGGTCACAGGTGTGTTTCCCTGGTTACCACCGACTGTCACAAGAGGGCTGTCCCTGGGTACCATCGTCACAGGAGGGGTATCCTTGGTTACCATGGTCACAGGTGGGTTTCCCTGGTTACCACCGACTGTCACAGGAGGGCTGTCCCTGGGTACCATTGTCACAGGAGGGGTGTCCTTGGTTACCATGGTCACAGGTGGGTTTCCCTGGTTACCACCGACTGTCACAGGAGGGCTGTCCCTGGGTACCATTGTGACAGGAGGGGTGTCCTTGGTTACCACTGGCACAGGAAGTGTGTCCCTGGTTACCACTGACTGTCACAGGAGGGGTGTCCTTGGTTACCATGGTCGCAGGTGGGTTTCCCTGGTTACCACTGACTGTCAGAGATGCGTGTCCCTGGTTACCACCGACTGTCATATATGCGTGTCCCTGGTAACCACGATCACAGGAGAGGTGTCCGTGGTTAGCAGTGACTGTCACAGTAGGTGGGTCCTTAGTTTCCATGGCGACAGGTGGGTTTCCCTGGTTACCACCGACTGTCAGAGATGCGTGTCCCTGGTTACCACCGACTGTCACAGGCTGGTGTCCCTGGGAAATGTGAATGTCACAGGTGGGTTTCCCTGGTTACCACCGACTGTCACAGGTGAGTGTACATGGTTACCACTGACTGTCACAGGAGGGCTGTCCCTGGGTACCATTGTGACAGGAGGGGTGTCCTTGGTTACCACTGGCACAGGAGGTGTGTCCCTGGTTACCACTGACTGTCACAGGAGGGGTGTCCTTGGGTACCATGGTCGCAGGTGGGTTTCCCTGGTTATCACTGACTGTCAGAGATGCGTGTCCCTGGTTACCACCGACTGTCATATGTGCGTGTCCCTGGTAGCCACGGTCACAGGAGAGGTGTCCGTGGTTACCAGTGACTGTCACAGTAGGTGTGTCCTTGGTTACCATGGTCACAGGTGGGTTTCCCTGGTTACGACCGACTGTCAGAGATGCGTGTCCCTGGTTACCACCGACTGTCACAAGCCGGTGTCCCTGTTAAATGGGAATGTCACAGGTGGGTTTCCCTGGTTACCACCGACTGTCACAGGATGGCTGTCCCTGGGTACCATTGTCACAGGAGGGGTGTCCTTGGTTACCATGGTCACAGGTGGGTTTCCCTGGTTACCACCGACTGTCACAGGAGGGCTGTCCCTGGGTACCATTGTCACAGGAGGGGTGTCGTTGGTTACCATGGTCACAGGTGGGTTTCCCTGGTTATCACCGACTGTCACAGGAGGGCTGTCCCTTGGTACCATTGTCACATGAGGGGTGTCCTTGGTTACCATGGTCACAGGTGGGTTTCCCTGGTTACCACCGACTGTCAGAGATGCGTCTCCCTGATAACCACGGTCACAGGAGAGGTGTCCTTGTTTACCATTGACAGTGGGTAGGGGTGTCCTTGGTTACCATGGTCACAGGTGTGTTTCCCTGGTTACCACCGACTGTCACAGGAGGGCTGTCCCTGGGTACCATTGTCACAGAGGGGTGTCCTTGGTTACCATGGTCACAGGTGGGTTTCCCTGGTTACCACCGACTGTCAGAGATGCGTCTCCCTGGTTACCACCGACTGTCATATGTGCGTGTCCCTGGTAGCCACGGTCACAGGAGAGGTGTCCGTGGTTACCAGTGACTGTCACAGTAGGTGTGTCCTTGGTTACCATGGTCACAGGTGGGTTTCCCTGGTTACCACCGACTGTCAGAGATGCGTGTCCCTGGTTACCACCGACTGTCACAGGCCGGTGTCCCTGGGCACTGTGAATGTCACAGGTGGGTTTCCCTGGTTACCACCGACTGTCACAGGATGGCTGTCCCTGGGTACCATTGTCACAGGAGGGGTGTCCTTGGTTACCATGGTCACAGGTGGGTTTCCCTGGTTACCACCGACTGTCACAGGAGGGCTGTCCCTGGGTACCATTTTCACAGGAGGGGTGTCCTTGGTTACCATGGTCACAAGTGGGTTTCCCTGGTTACCACCGACTGTCACAGGAGGGCTGTCCCTGGGTACCATTGTCACAGGAGGGGTGTCCTTGGTTACCATGGTCACAGGTGGGTTTCCGTGGTTACCACCGACTGTCAGAGATGCGTCTCCCTGATAACCACGGTCACAGGAGGGGTGTCCTTGGTTACCATGGTCACAGGTGGGTTTCCCTGGTTACCACCGACTGTCAGAAATACGTGTCCCTGGTTACCACCGACTGTCACAGGCAGGTGTCCCTGGGCACTGTGAATGTCACAGGTGGGTTTCCCTGGTTACCACCGACTGTCACAGTTGAGTGTACATGGTTAACACTGACTGTCACAGGAGGGCTGTCCATGGATACCATTGTCACAGGAGGGGTGTCCTTGGTTACCATGGTCACAGGTGGGTTTCCCTGGTTACCACAGACTGTCAGAAATACGTGTCCCTGGTTACCACCGACTGTCACAGGCAGGTGTCGCTGGGCACTGTGAATGTCACAGGTGGGTTTCCCTGGTTACCACCAACTGTCACAGTTGAGTGTACATGGTTACCACTGACTGTCACAGGAGGGCTGTCCCTGGGTACCATTGTCACAGGAGGGGTGTCCCTGGTTACCACTGACTGTCACAGGAGGGGTGTCCTTGGTTACCATGGTCGCAGGTGGGTTTCCCTGGTTACCACTGACTGTCAGAGATGCGTGTCCCTGGTTACCACCGACTGTCATATGTGCGTGTCCTGGTAACCACGGTCACAGGAGAGGTGTCCTTGGTTACCAGTGACTGTGGGTAGGGGTGTCCTTGGTTAACTTGTTCACAGGTGGGTTTCCCTGGTTACCAGTGACTGTCAGAGATGCGTGTCCCTGGTTACCACCGACTGTCATATGTGCGTGTCCCTGGTAACCACGGTCACAGGAGAGGTGTCCGTGGTTACCAGTGACTGGCACAGTAGGTGTGTCGTTGGTTACCATGGTCACAGGTGGGTTTCCCTGGATACCACCGACTGTCAGAGATGCGTGTCCCTGGTTACCACCGACTGTCACAGGCCGGTGTCCCTGGGCACTGTGAGGGTCACATGTGAGTTTCCCTGATTACCACCGACTGTCACAGGAGGGCTGTCCCTGGGTACCATTGTCACAGGAGGGGTGTCCTTGGTTACCATGGTCACAGGTGGGTTTCCCTGGTTACCACTGACTGTCAAAGGAGGGCTGTCCCTGGGTACCATTGTCACAGAGGGGTGTCCTTGGATACCATGGTCACAGGTGGGTTTCCCTGGTTACCACCGACTGTCAGAGATGCGTCTTCCTGGTTAACACCGACTGTCACAGTCCGGTGTCCCTGGGCACTGTGAATGTCACAGGTGGGTTTCCCTGGTTACCACCAACTGTCACAGGTAAGTGTACATGGTTACCACTGACTGTCACAGGAGGGCTGTCCCTGGGTACCATTGTGACAGGAGGGGTGTCCTTGGTTACCACTAGCACAGGAGGTGTGTCCCTGGTTACCACTGACTGTCACAGGAGGGGTGTCCTTGGTTACCATGGTCGCAGGTGGGTTTCCCTGGTTACCACTGACTGTCAGAAATGCGTGTCCCTGGTTACCACCGACTGTCATATGTGCGTGTCCTGGTAACCACGGTCACAGGAGAGGTGTCCTTGGTTACCAGTGACTGTGGGTAGGGGTGTCCTTGGTTACCATGGTCACAGGTGGTTTTCCCTGGTTACCACCGACTGTCACTGGAGGGCTGTCCCTGGGTACCATTGTCACAGGAGGGGTGTCCTTGGTTACCACTGGCACAGGAGGTGTGTCCCTGGTTACCACTGACTGTCACAGGAGGGGTGTCCTTGGTTAACATGGTCGCAGGTGGGTTTCCCTGGTTACCACCGACTGTCAGAGATGCGTGTCCCTGATTACCACCGACTGTCACAGGCTGGTGTCCCTGGGCACTGTGAATGTCACAGGTGGGTTTCCCTGGTTACCACCGACTGTCACAGGACGGCTGTCCCTGGGTACCATTGTCACAGGAGGGGTGTCCTTGGTTACCATGGTCACAGGTGGGTTTCCCTGGTTACCACCGACTGTCACAGGAGGGCTGTCCCTGGGTACCATTGTCACAGAGGGGTGTCCTTTGTTACCATGGTCACAGGTGGGTTTCCCTGGTTACCACCGACTGTCAGAGATGCGTCTCCCTGGTTACCACCGACTGTCACAGGCCGGTGTCCCTGGGCACTGTGAATGTCACAGGTGGGTTTCCCTGGTTACCACCGACTGTCAGAGATGCGACTCCCTGACAACCAGGGTCAAAGGAGAGGTGTCCTTGGTTACCAGTGACAGTGGGTAGGGGTGTCCTTGGTTACCATGGTCACAGGTGTGTTTCCCTGGTTACCACCGACTGTCACAGGAGGGCTGTCCCTGGGTACCATCGTCACAGGAGGGGTATCCTTGGTTACCATGGTCACAGGTGGGTTTCCCTGGTTACCACCGACTGTCACAGGAGGGCTGTCCCTGGGTACCATTGTCACAGGAGGGGTGTCCTTGGTTACCATGGTCACAGGTGGGTTTCCCTGGTTACCACCGACTGTCACAGGAGGGCTGTCCCTGGGTACCATTGTGACAGGAGGGGTGTCCTTGGTTACCACTGGCACAGGAGGTGTGTCCCTGGTTACCACTGACTGTCACAGGAGGGGTGTCCTTGGTTACTATGGTCGCAGGTGGGTTTCCCTGGTTACCACTGACTGTCAGAGATGCGTGTCCCTGGTTACCACCGACTGTCATATATGCGTGACCCTGGTAACCACGGTCACAGGAGAGGTGTCCGTGGTTAGCAGTGACTGTCACAGTAGGTGGGTCCTTGGTTTCCATGGCGACAGGTGGGTTTCCCTGGTTACCACCGACTGTCAGAAATGCGTGACCCTGGTTACCACCGACTGTCACAGGCTGGTGTCCCTGGGAAATGTGAATGTCACAGGTGGGTTTCCCTGGTTACCACCGACTGTCACAGGTGAGTGTACATGGTTACCACTGACTGTCACAGGAGGGCTGTCCCTGGGTACCATTGTGACAGGAGGGGTGTCCTTGGTTACCACTGGCACAGGAGGTGTGTCCCTGGTTACCACTGACTGTCACAGGAGGGGTGTCCTTGGTTACCATGGTCGCAGGTGGGTTTCGCTGGTTACCACTGACTGTCAGAGATGCGTGTCCCTGGTTACCACCGACTGTCATATATGCGTGTCCCTGGTAACCACGGTCACAGGAGAGGTGTCCGTGGTTAGCAGTGACTGTCACAGGAGGGGTGTCCTTGGGTACCATGGTCGCAGGTGGGTTTCCCTGGTTATAACTGACTGTCAGAGATGCGTGTCCCTGGTTACCACCGACTGTCATATGTGCGTGTCCTGGTAACCACGGTCACAGGAGAGGTGTCCTTGGTTACCAGTGACTGTGGGTAGGGGTGTCCTTGGTTACCATGGTCACAGGTGTGTTTCCCTGGTTACCACCGACTGTCACAGGAGGGCTGTCCCTGGGTCCCATTGTCACAGGAGGGGTGTCCTTGGTTACCATGGTCACAGGTGGGTTTCCCTGGTTACCACCGACTGTCAGAGATGCGTCTCCCTGGTTACCACCGACTGTCACAGGCCGGTGTCCCTGGGCACTGTGAATGTCACAGGTGGGTTTCCCTGGTTACCACCGACTGTCAGAGATGCGACTCCCTGACAACCACGGTCAAAGGAGAGGTGTCCTTGGTTACCAGTGACAGTGGGTAGGGGTGTCCTTGGTTACCATGGTCACAGGTGTGTTTCCCTGGTTACCACCGACTGTCACAGGAGGGCTGTCCCTGGGTACCATCGTCACAGGAGGGGTATCCTTGGTTACCATGGTCACAGGTGGGTTTCCCTGGTTACCACCGACTGTCAGAGATGCGTCTCCCTGGTTACCACCGACTGTCACAGGCCGGTGTCCCTGGGCACTGTGAATGTCAGAGGTGGGTTTCCCTGGTTACCACCGACTGTCAGAGATGCGACTCCCTGACAACCACGGTCAAAGGAGAGGTGTCCTTGGTTACCAGTGACAGTGGGTAGGGGTGTCCTTGGTTACCATGGTCACAGGTGTGTTTCCCTGGTTACCACCGACTGTCACAAGAGGGCTGTCCCTGGGTACCATCGTCACAGGAGGGGTATCCTTGGTTACCATGGTCACAGGTGGGTTTCCCTGGTTACCACCGACTGTCACAGGAGGGCTGTCCCTGGGTACCATTGTCACAGGAGGGGTGTCCTTGGTTACCATGGTCACAGGTGGGTTTCCCTGGTTACCACCGACTGTCACAGGAGGGCTGTCCCTGGGTACCATTGTGACAGGAGGGGTGTCCTTGGTTACCACTGGCACAGGAAGTGTGTCCCTGGTTACCACTGACTGTCACAGGAGGGGTGTCCTTGGTTACCATGGTCGCAGGTGGGTTTCCCTGGTTACCACTGACTGTCAGAGATGCGTGTCCCTGGTTACCACCGACTGTCATATATGCGTGTCCCTGGTAACCACGATCACAGGAGAGGTGTCCGTGGTTAGCAGTGACTGTCACAGTAGGTGGGTCCTTAGTTTCCATGGCGACAGGTGGGTTTCCCTGGTTACCACCGACTGTCAGAGATGCGTGTCCCTGGTTACCACCGACTGTCACAGGCTGGTGTCCCTGGGAAATGTGAATGTCACAGGTGGGTTTCCCTGGTTACCACCGACTGTCACAGGTGAGTGTACATGGTTACCACTGACTGTCACAGGAGGGCTGTCCCTGGGTACCATTGTGACAGGAGGGGTGTCCTTGGTTACCACTGGCACAGGAGGTGTGTCCCTGGTTACCACTGACTGTCACAGGAGGGGTGTCCTTGGGTACCATGGTCGCAGGTGGGTTTCCCTGGTTATCACTGACTGTCAGAGATGCGTGTCCCTGGTTACCACCGACTGTCATATGTGCGTGTCCCTGGTAGCCACGGTCACAGGAGAGGTGTCCGTGGTTACCAGTGACTGTCACAGTAGGTGTGTCCTTGGTTACCATGGTCACAGGTGGGTTTCCCTGGTTACGACCGACTGTCAGAGATGCGTGTCCCTGGTTACCACCGACTGTCACAAGCCGGTGTCCCTGTTAAATGGGAATGTCACAGGTGGGTTTCCCTGGTTACCACCGACTGTCACAGGATGGCTGTCCCTGGGTACCATTGTCACAGGAGGGGTGTCCTTGGTTACCATGGTCACAGGTGGGTTTCCCTGGTTACCACCGACTGTCACAGGAGGGCTGTCCCTGGGTACCATTGTCACAGGAGGGGTGTCGTTGGTTACCATGGTCACAGGTGGGTTTCCCTGGTTATCACCGACTGTCACAGGAGGGCTGTCCCTTGGTACCATTGTCACATGAGGGGTGTCCTTGGTTACCATGGTCACAGGTGGGTTTCCCTGGTTACCACCGACTGTCAGAGATGCGTCTCCCTGATAACCACGGTCACAGGAGAGGTGTCCTTGTTTACCATTGACAGTGGGTAGGGGTGTCCTTGGTTACCATGGTCACAGGTGTGTTTCCCTGGTTACCACCGACTGTCACAGGAGGGCTGTCCCTGGGTACCATTGTCACAGAGGGGTGTCCTTGGTTACCATGGTCACAGGTGGGTTTCCCTGGTTACCACCGACTGTCAGAGATGCGTCTCCCTGGTTACCACCGACTGTCATATGTGCGTGTCCCTGGTAGCCACGGTCACAGGAGAGGTGTCCGTGGTTACCAGTGACTGTCACAGTAGGTGTGTCCTTGGTTACCATGGTCACAGGTGGGTTTCCCTGGTTACCACCGACTGTCAGTGATGCGTGTCCCTGGTTACCACCGACTGTCATATGTGCGTGTCCCTGGTAGCCACGGTCACAGGAGAGGTGTCCGTGGTTACGAGTGACTGTCACAGTAGGTGTGTCCTTGGTTACCATGGTCACAGGTGGGTTTCCCTGGTTACCACCGACTGTCAGAGATGCGTGTCCCTGGTTACCACCGACTGTCACAGGCCGGTGTCCCTGGGCACTGTGAATGTCACAGGTGGGTTTCCCTGGTTACCACCGACTGTCACAGGATGGCTGTCCCTGGGTACCATTGTCACAGGAGGGGTGTCCTTGGTTACCATGGTCACAGGTGGGTTTCCCTGGTTACCACCGACTGTCACAGGAGGGCTGTCCCTGGGTACCATTTTCACAGGAGGGGTGTCCTTGGTTACCATGGTCACAAGTGGGTTTCCCTGGTTACCACCGACTGTCACAGGAGGGCTGTCCCTGGGTACCATTGTCACAGGAGGGGTGTCCTTGGTTACCATGGTCACAGGTGGGTTTCCGTGGTTACCACCGACTGTCAGAGATGCGTCTCCCTGATAACCACGGTCACAGGAGGGGTGTCCTTGGTTACCATGGTCACAGGTGGGTTTCCCTGGTTACCACCGACTGTCAGAAATACGTGTCCCTGGTTACCACCGACTGTCACAGGCAGGTGTCCCTGGGCACTGTGAATGTCACAGGTGGGTTTCCCTGGTTACCACCGACTGTCACAGTTGAGTGTACATGGTTAACACTGACTGTCACAGGAGGGCTGTCCATGGATACCATTGTCACAGGAGGGGTGTCCTTGGTTACCATGGTCACAGGTGGGTTTCCCTGGTTACCACAGACTGTCAGAAATACGTGTCCCTGGTTACCACCGACTGTCACAGGCAGGTGTCCCTGGGCACTGTGAATGTCACAGGTGGGTTTCCCTGGTTACCACCAACTGTCACAGTTGAGTGTACATGGTTACCCCTGACTGTCACAGGAGGGCTGTCCCTGGGTACCATTGTCACAGGAGGGGTGTCCCTGCTTACCACTGACTGTCACAGGAGGGGTGTCCTTGGTTACCATGGTCGCAGGTGGGTTTCCCTGGTTACCACTGACTGTCAGAGATGCGTGTCCCTGGTTACCACCGACTGTCATATGTGCGTGTCCTGGTAACCACGGTCACAGGAGAGGTGTCCTTGGTTACCAGTGACTGTGGGTAGGGGTGTCCTTGGTTACCATGGTCACAGGTGGGTTTCCCTGGTTACCACCGACTGTCAGAGATGCGTGTCCCTGGTTACCACCGACTGTCACAGGCTGGTGTCCCTGGGCACTGTGAATGTCACAGGTGGGTTTCCCTGGTTACCACCGACTGTCACAGGACGGCTGTCCCTGGGTACCATTGTCACAGAGGGGTGTCCTTGGATACCATGGTCACAGGTGGGTTTCTCTGGTTACCACCGACTGTCAGAGATGCGTGTCCCTGATTACCACCGACTGTCACAGGCTGGTGTCCCTGGGCACTGTGAATGTCACAGGTGGGTTTCCCTGGTTACCACCGACTGTCACAGGACGGCTGTCCCTGGGTACCATTGTCACAGGAGGGGTGTCCTTGGTTACCATGGTCACAGGTGGGTTTCCCTCGTTACCACCGACTGTCACAGGAGGGCTGTCCCTGGGTACCATTGTCACAGAGGGGTGTCCTTGGTTACCATGGTCACAGGTGGGTTTCCCTGGTTACCGCCGACTGTCAGAGATGCGTCTCCCTGGTTACCACCGACTGTCACAGGCCGGTGTCCCTGGGCACTGTGAATGTCACAGGTGGGTTTCCCTGGTTACCACCGACTGTCAGAGATGCGACTCCCTGACAACCACGGTCAAAGGAGAGGTGTCCTTGGTTACCAGTGACAGTGGGTAGGGGTGTCCTTGGTTACCATGGTCACAGGTGTGTTTCCCTGGTTACCACCGACTGTCACAGGAGGGCTGTCCCTGGGTACCATCGTCACAGGAGGGGTATCCTTGGTTACCATGGTCACAGGTGGGTTTCCCTGGTTACCACCGACTGTCAGAGATGCGTCTCCCTGGTTACCACCGACTGTCACAGGCCGGTGTCCCTGGGCACTGTGAATGTCACAGGTGGGTTTCCCTGGTTACCACCGACTGTCAGAGATGCGACTCCCTGACAACCACGGTCAAAGGAGAGGTGTCCTTGGTTACCAGTGACAGTGGGTAGGGGTGTCCTTGGTTACCATGGTCACAGGTGTGTTTCCCTGGTTACCACCGACTGTCACAAGAGGGCTGTCCCTGGGTACCATCGTCACAGGAGGGGTATCCTTGGTTACCATGGTCACAGGTGGGTTTCCCTGGTTACCACCGACTGTCACAGGAGGGCTGTCCCTGGGTACCATTGTCACAGGAGGGGTGTCCTTGGTTACCATGGTCACAGGTGGGTTTCCCTGGTTACCACCGACTGTCACAGGAGGGCTGTCCCTGGGTACCATTGTGACAGGAGGGGTGTCCTTGGTTACCACTGGCACAGGAAGTGTGTCCCTGGTTACCACTGACTGTCACAGGAGGGGTGTCCTTGGTTACCATGGTCGCAGGTGGGTTTCCCTGGTTACCACTGACTGTCAGAGATGCGTGTCCCTGGTTACCACCGACTGTCATATATGCGTGTCCCTGGTAACCACGATCACAGGAGAGGTGTCCGTGGTTAGCAGTGACTGTCACAGTAGGTGGGTCCTTAGTTTCCATGGCGACAGGTGGGTTTCCCTGGTTACCACCGACTGTCAGAGATGCGTGTCCCTGGTTACCACCGACTGTCACAGGCTGGTGTCCCTGGGAAATGTGAATGTCACAGGTGGGTTTCCCTGGTTACCACCGACTGTCACAGGTGAGTGTACATGGTTACCACTGACTGTCACAGGAGGGCTGTCCCTGGGTACCATTGTGACAGGAGGGGTGTCCTTGGTTACCACTGGCACAGGAGGTGTGTCCCTGGTTACCACTGACTGTCACAGGAGGGGTGTCCTTGGTTACCATGGTCGCAGGTGGGTTTCCCTGGTTACCACTGACTGTCAGAAATGCGTGTCCCTGGTTACCACCGACTGTCATATGTGCGTGTCCTGGTAACCACGGTCACAGGAGAGGTGTCCTTGGTTACCAGTGACTGTGGGTAGGGGTGTCCTTGGTTACCATGGTCACAGGTGGTTTTCCCTGGTTACCACCGACTGTCACTGGAGGGCTGTCCCTGGGTACCATTGTCACAGGAGGGGTGTCCTTGGTTACCACTGGCACAGGAGGTGTGTCCCTGGTTACCACTGACTGTCACAGGAGGGGTGTCCTTGGTTAACATGGTCGCAGGTGGGTTTCCCTGGTTACCACCGACTGTCAGAGATGCGTGTCCCTGATTACCACCGACTGTCACAGGCTGGTGTCCCTGGGCACTGTGAATGTCACAGGTGGGTTTCCCTGGTTACCACCGACTGTCACAGGACGGCTGTCCCTGGGTACCATTGTCACAGGAGGGGTGTCCTTGGTTACCATGGTCACAGGTGGGTTTCCCTGGTTACCACCGACTGTCACAGGAGGGCTGTCCCTGGGTACCATTGTCACAGAGGGGTGTCCTTTGTTACCATGGTCACAGGTGGGTTTCCCTGGTTACCACCGACTGTCAGAGATGCGTCTCCCTGGTTACCACCGACTGTCACAGGCCGGTGTCCCTGGGCACTGTGAATGTCACAGGTGGGTTTCCCTGGTTACCACCGACTGTCAGAGATGCGACTCCCTGACAACCAGGGTCAAAGGAGAGGTGTCCTTGGTTACCAGTGACAGTGGGTAGGGGTGTCCTTGGTTACCATGGTCACAGGTGTGTTTCCCTGGTTACCACCGACTGTCACAGGAGGGCTGTCCCTGGGTACCATCGTCACAGGAGGGGTATCCTTGGTTACCATGGTCACAGGTGGGTTTCCCTGGTTACCACCGACTGTCACAGGAGGGCTGTCCCTGGGTACCATTGTCACAGGAGGGGTGTCCTTGGTTACCATGGTCACAGGTGGGTTTCCCTGGTTACCACCGACTGTCACAGGAGGGCTGTCCCTGGGTACCATTGTGACAGGAGGGGTGTCCTTGGTTACCACTGGCACAGGAGGTGTGTCCCTGGTTACCACTGACTGTCACAGGAGGGGTGTCCTTGGTTACTATGGTCGCAGGTGGGTTTCCCTGGTTACCACTGACTGTCAGAGATGCGTGTCCCTGGTTACCACCGACTGTCATATATGCGTGACCCTGGTAACCACGGTCACAGGAGAGGTGTCCGTGGTTAGCAGTGACTGTCACAGTAGGTGGGTCCTTGGTTTCCATGGCGACAGGTGGGTTTCCCTGGTTACCACCGACTGTCAGAAATGCGTGACCCTGGTTACCACCGACTGTCACAGGCTGGTGTCCCTGGGAAATGTGAATGTCACAGGTGGGTTTCCCTGGTTACCACCGACTGTCACAGGTGAGTGTACATGGTTACCACTGACTGTCACAGGAGGGCTGTCCCTGGGTACCATTGTGACAGGAGGGGTGTCCTTGGTTACCACTGGCACAGGAGGTGTGTCCCTGGTTACCACTGACTGTCACAGGAGGGGTGTCCTTGGTTACCATGGTCGCAGGTGGGTTTCCCTGGTTACCACTGACTGTCAGAGATGCGTGTCCCTGGTTACCACCGACTGTCATATATGCGTGTCCCTGGTAACCACGGTCACAGGAGAGGTGTCCGTGGTTAGCAGTGACTGTCACAGGAGGGGTGTCCTTGGGTACCATGGTCGCAGGTGGGTTTCCCTGGTTATAACTGACTGTCAGAGATGCGTGTCCCTGGTTACCACCGACTGTCATATGTGCGTGTCCTGGTAACCACGGTCACAGGAGAGGTGTCCTTGGTTACCAGTGACTGTGGGTAGGGGTGTCCTTGGTTACCATGGTCACAGGTGTGTTTCCCTGGTTACCACCGACTGTCACAGGAGGGCTGTCCCTGGGTCCCATTGTCACAGGAGGGGTGTCCTTGGTTACCATGGTCACAGGTGGGTTTCCCTGGTTACCACCGACTGTCAGAGATGCGTCTCCCTGGTTACCACCGACTGTCACAGGCCGGTGTCCCTGGGCACTGTGAATGTCACAGGTGGGTTTCCCTGGTTACCACCGACTGTCAGAGATGCGACTCCCTGACAACCACGGTCAAAGGAGAGGTGTCCTTGGTTACCAGTGACAGTGGGTAGGGGTGTCCTTGGTTACCATGGTCACAGGTGTGTTTCCCTGGTTACCACCGACTGTCACAGGAGGGCTGTCCCTGGGTACCATCGTCACAGGAGGGGTATCCTTGGTTACCATGGTCACAGGTGGGTTTCCCTGGTTACCACCGACTGTCAGAGATGCGTCTCCCTGGTTACCACCGACTGTCACAGGCCGGTGTCCCTGGGCACTGTGAATGTCAGAGGTGGGTTTCCCTGGTTACCACCGACTGTCAGAGATGCGACTCCCTGACAACCACGGTCAAAGGAGAGGTGTCCTTGGTTACCAGTGACAGTGGGTAGGGGTGTCCTTGGTTACCATGGTCACAGGTGTGTTTCCCTGGTTACCACCGACTGTCACAAGAGGGCTGTCCCTGGGTACCATCGTCACAGGAGGGGTATCCTTGGTTACCATGGTCACAGGTGGGTTTCCCTGGTTACCACCGACTGTCACAGGAGGGCTGTCCCTGGGTACCATTGTCACAGGAGGGGTGTCCTTGGTTACCATGGTCACAGGTGGGTTTCCCTGGTTACCACCGACTGTCACAGGAGGGCTGTCCCTGGGTACCATTGTGACAGGAGGGGTGTCCTTGGTTACCACTGGCACAGGAAGTGTGTCCCTGGTTACCACTGACTGTCACAGGAGGGGTGTCCTTGGTTACCATGGTCGCAGGTGGGTTTCCCTGGTTACCACTGACTGTCAGAGATGCGTGTCCCTGGTTACCACCGACTGTCATATATGCGTGTCCCTGGTAACCACGATCACAGGAGAGGTGTCCGTGGTTAGCAGTGACTGTCACAGTAGGTGGGTCCTTAGTTTCCATGGCGACAGGTGGGTTTCCCTGGTTACCACCGACTGTCAGAGATGCGTGTCCCTGGTTACCACCGACTGTCACAGGCTGGTGTCCCTGGGAAATGTGAATGTCACAGGTGGGTTTCCCTGGTTACCACCGACTGTCACAGGTGAGTGTACATGGTTACCACTGACTGTCACAGGAGGGCTGTCCCTGGGTACCATTGTGACAGGAGGGGTGTCCTTGGTTACCACTGGCACAGGAGGTGTGTCCCTGGTTACCACTGACTGTCACAGGAGGGGTGTCCTTGGGTACCATGGTCGCAGGTGGGTTTCCCTGGTTATCACTGACTGTCAGAGATGCGTGTCCCTGGTTACCACCGACTGTCATATGTGCGTGTCCCTGGTAGCCACGGTCACAGGAGAGGTGTCCGTGGTTACCAGTGACTGTCACAGTAGGTGTGTCCTTGGTTACCATGGTCACAGGTGGGTTTCCCTGGTTACGACCGACTGTCAGAGATGCGTGTCCCTGGTTACCACCGACTGTCACAAGCCGGTGTCCCTGTTAAATGGGAATGTCACAGGTGGGTTTCCCTGGTTACCACCGACTGTCACAGGATGGCTGTCCCTGGGTACCATTGTCACAGGAGGGGTGTCCTTGGTTACCATGGTCACAGGTGGGTTTCCCTGGTTACCACCGACTGTCACAGGAGGGCTGTCCCTGGGTACCATTGTCACAGGAGGGGTGTCGTTGGTTACCATGGTCACAGGTGGGTTTCCCTGGTTATCACCGACTGTCACAGGAGGGCTGTCCCTTGGTACCATTGTCACATGAGGGGTGTCCTTGGTTACCATGGTCACAGGTGGGTTTCCCTGGTTACCACCGACTGTCAGAGATGCGTCTCCCTGATAACCACGGTCACAGGAGAGGTGTCCTTGTTTACCATTGACAGTGGGTAGGGGTGTCCTTGGTTACCATGGTCACAGGTGTGTTTCCCTGGTTACCACCGACTGTCACAGGAGGGCTGTCCCTGGGTACCATTGTCACAGAGGGGTGTCCTTGGTTACCATGGTCACAGGTGGGTTTCCCTGGTTACCACCGACTGTCAGAGATGCGTCTCCCTGGTTACCACCGACTGTCATATGTGCGTGTCCCTGGTAGCCACGGTCACAGGAGAGGTGTCCGTGGTTACCAGTGACTGTCACAGTAGGTGTGTCCTTGGTTACCATGGTCACAGGTGGGTTTCCCTGGTTACCACCGACTGTCAGTGATGCGTGTCCCTGGTTACCACCGACTGTCATATGTGCGTGTCCCTGGTAGCCACGGTCACAGGAGAGGTGTCCGTGGTTAAGAGTGACTGTCACAGTAGGTGTGTCCTTGGTTACCATGGTCACAGGTGGGTTTCCCTGGTTACCACCGACTGTCAGAGATGCGTGTCCCTGGTTACCACCGACTGTCACAGGCCGGTGTCCCTGGGCACTGTGAATGTCACAGGTGGGTTTCCCTGGTTACCACCGACTGTCACAGGATGGCTGTCCCTGGGTACCATTGTCACAGGAGGGGTGTCCTTGGTTACCATGGTCACAGGTGGGTTTCCCTGGTTACCACCGACTGTCACAGGAGGGCTGTCCCTGGGTACCATTTTCACAGGAGGGGTGTCCTTGGTTACCATGGTCACAAGTGGGTTTCCCTGGTTACCACCGACTGTCACAGGAGGGCTGTCCCTGGGTACCATTGTCACAGGAGGGGTGTCCTTGGTTACCATGGTCACAGGTGGGTTTCCGTGGTTACCACCGACTGTCAGAGATGCGTCTCCCTGATAACCACGGTCACAGGAGGGGTGTCCTTGGTTACCATGGTCACAGGTGGGTTTCCCTGGTTACCACCGACTGTCAGAAATACGTGTCCCTGGTTACCACCGACTGTCACAGGCAGGTGTCCCTGGGCACTGTGAATGTCACAGGTGGGTTTCCCTGGTTACCACCGACTGTCACAGTTGAGTGTACATGGTTAACACTGACTGTCACAGGAGGGCTGTCCATGGATACCATTGTCACAGGAGGGGTGTCCTTGGTTACCATGGTCACAGGTGGGTTTCCCTGGTTACCACAGACTGTCAGAAATACGTGTCCCTGGTTACCACCGACTGTCACAGGCAGGTGTCCCTGGGCACTGTGAATGTCACAGGTGGGTTTCCCTGGTTACCACCAACTGTCACAGTTGAGTGTACATGGTTACCCCTGACTGTCACAGGAGGGCTGTCCCTGGGTACCATTGTCACAGGAGGGGTGTCCCTGGTTACCACTGACTGTCACAGGAGGGGTGTCCTTGGTTACCATGGTCGCAGGTGGGTTTCCCTGGTTACCACTGACTGTCAGAGATGCGTGTCCCTGGTTACCACCGACTGTCATATGTGCGTGTCCTGGTAACCACGGTCACAGGAGAGGTGTCCTTGGTTACCAGTGACTGTGGGTAGGGGTGTCCTTGGTTACCATGGTCACAGGTGGGTTTCCCTGGTTACCACCGACTGTCAGAGATGCGTGTCCCTGGTTACCACCGACTGTCACAGGCTGGTGTCCCTGGGCACTGTGAATGTCACAGGTGGGTTTCCCTGGTTACCACCGACTGTCACAGGACGGCTGTCCCTGGGTACCATTGTCACAGAGGGGTGTCCTTGGATACCATGGTCACAGGTGGGTTTCTCTGGTTACCACCGACTGTCAGAGATGCGTGTCCCTGATTACCACCGACTGTCACAGGCTGGTGTCCCTGGGCACTGTGAATGTCACAGGTGGGTTTCCCTGGTTACCACCGACTGTCACAGGACGGCTGTCCCTGGGTACCATTGTCACAGGAGGGGTGTCCTTGGTTACCATGGTCACAGGTGGGTTTCCCTCGTTACCACCGACTGTCACAGGAGGGCTGTCCCTGGGTACCATTGTCACAGAGGGGTGTCCTTGGTTACCATGGTCACAGGTGGGTTTCCCTGGTTACCGCCGACTGTCAGAGATGCGTCTCCCTGGTTACCACCGACTGTCACAGGCCGGTGTCCCTGGGCACTGTGAATGTCACAGGTGGGTTTCCCTGGTTAGCACCGACTGTCAGAGATGCGACTCCCTGACAACCACGGTCAAAGGAGAGGTGTCCTTGGTTACCAGTGACAGTGGGTAGGGGTGTCCTTGGTTACCATGGTCACAGGTGTGTTTCCCTGGTTACCACCGACTGTCACAGGAGGGCTGTCCCTGGGTACCATCGTCACAGGAGGGGTATCCTTGGTTACCATGGTCACAGGTGGGTTTCCCTGGTTACCACCGACTGTCAGAGATGCGTCTCCCTGGTTACCACCGACTGTCACAGGCCGGTGTCCCTGGGCACTGTGAATGTCACAGGTGGGTTTCCCTGGTTACCACCGACTGTCAGAGATGCGACTCCCTGACAACCACGGTCAAAGGAGAGGTGTCCTTGGTTACCAGTGACAGTGGGTAGGGGTGTCCTTGGTTACCATGGTCACAGGTGTGTTTCCCTGGTTACCACCGACTGTCACAAGAGGGCTGTCCCTGGGTACCATCGTCACAGGAGGGGTATCCTTGGTTACCATGGTCACAGGTGGGTTTCCCTGGTTACCACCGACTGTCACAGGAGGGCTGTCCCTGGGTACCATTGTCACAGGAGGGGTGTCCTTGGTTACCATGGTCACAGGTGGGTTTCCCTGGTTACCACCGACTGTCACAGGAGGGCTGTCCCTGGGTACCATTGTGACAGGAGGGGTGTCCTTGGTTACCACTGGCACAGGAAGTGTGTCCCTGGTTACCACTGACTGTCACAGGAGGGGTGTCCTTGGTTACCATGGTCGCAGGTGGGTTTCCCTGGTTACCACTGACTGTCAGAGATGCGTGTCCCTGGTTACCACCGACTGTCATATATGCGTGTCCCTGGTAACCACGATCACAGGAGAGGTGTCCGTGGTTAGCAGTGACTGTCACAGTAGGTGGGTCCTTAGTTTCCATGGCGACAGGTGGGTTTCCCTGGTTACCACCGACTGTCAGAGATGCGTGTCCCTGGTTACCACCGACTGTCACAGGCTGGTGTCCCTGGGAAATGTGAATGTCACAGGTGGGTTTCCCTGGTTACCACCGACTGTCACAGGTGAGTGTACATGGTTACCACTGACTGTCACAGGAGGGCTGTCCCTGGGTACCATTGTGACAGGAGGGGTGTCCTTGGTTACCACTGGCACAGGAGGTGTGTCCCTGGTTACCACTGACTGTCACAGGAGGGGTGTCCTTGGGTACCATGGTCGCAGGTGGGTTTCCCTGGTTATCACTGACTGTCAGAGATGCGTGTCCCTGGTTACCACCGACTGTCATATGTGCGTGTCCCTGGTAGCCACGGTCACAGGAGAGGTGTCCGTGGTTACCAGTGACTGTCACAGTAGGTGTGTCCTTGGTTACCATGGTCACAGGTGGGTTTCCCTGGTTACGACCGACTGTCAGAGATGCGTGTCCCTGGTTACCACCGACTGTCACAAGCCGGTGTCCCTGTTAAATGGGAATGTCACAGGTGGGTTTCCCTGGTTACCACCGACTGTCACAGGATGGCTGTCCCTGGGTACCATTGTCACAGGAGGGGTGTCCTTGGTTACCATGGTCACAGGTGGGTTTCCCTGGTTACCACCGACTGTCACAGGAGGGCTGTCCCTGGGTACCATTGTCACAGGAGGGGTGTCGTTGGTTACCATGGTCACAGGTGGGTTTCCCTGGTTATCACCGACTGTCACAGGAGGGCTGTCCCTTGGTACCATTGTCACATGAGGGGTGTCCTTGGTTACCATGGTCACAGGTGGGTTTCCCTGGTTACCACCGACTGTCAGAGATGCGTCTCCCTGATAACCACGGTCACAGGAGAGGTGTCCTTGTTTACCATTGACAGTGGGTAGGGGTGTCCTTGGTTACCATGGTCACAGGTGTGTTTCCCTGGTTACCACCGACTGTCACAGGAGGGCTGTCCCTGGGTACCATTGTCACAGAGGGGTGTCCTTGGTTACCATGGTCACAGGTGGGTTTCCCTGGTTACCACCGACTGTCAGAGATGCGTCTCCCTGGTTACCACCGACTGTCATATGTGCGTGTCCCTGGTAGCCACGGTCACAGGAGAGGTGTCCGTGGTTACCAGTGACTGTCACAGTAGGTGTGTCCTTGGTTACCATGGTCACAGGTGGGTTTCCCTGGTTACCACCGACTGTCAGTGATGCGTGTCCCTGGTTACCACCGACTGTCATATGTGCGTGTCCCTGGTAGCCACGGTCACAGGAGAGGTGTCCGTGGTTACCAGTGACTGTCACAGTAGGTGTGTCCTTGGTTACCATGGTCACAGGTGGGTTTCCCTGGTTACCACCGACTGTCAGAGATGCGTGTCCCTGGTTACCACCGACTGTCACAGGCCGGTGTCCCTGGGCACTGTGAATGTCACAGGTGGGTTTCCCTGGTTACCACCGACTGTCACAGGATGGCTGTCCCTGGGTACCATTGTCACAGGAGGGGTGTCCTTGGTTACCATGGTCACAGGTGGGTTTCCCTGGTTACCACCGACTGTCACAGGAGGGCTGTCCCTGGGTACCATTTTCACAGGAGGGGTGTCCTTGGTTACCATGGTCACAAGTGGGTTTCCCTGGTTACCACCGACTGTCACAGGAGGGCTGTCCCTGGGTACCATTGTCACAGGAGGGGTGTCCTTGGTTACCATGGTCACAGGTGGGTTTCCGTGGTTACCACCGACTGTCAGAGATGCGTCTCCCTGATAACCACGGTCACAGGAGGGGTGTCCTTGGTTACCATGGTCACAGGTGGGTTTCCCTGGTTACCACCGACTGTCAGAAATACGTGTCCCTGGTTACCACCGACTGTCACAGGCAGGTGTCCCTGGGCACTGTGAATGTCACAGGTGGGTTTCCCTGGTTACCACCGACTGTCACAGTAGAGTGTACATGGTTAACACTGACTGTCACAGGAGGGCTGTCCATGGATACCATTGTCACAGGAGGGGTGTCCTTGGTTACCATGGTCACAGGTGGGTTTCCCTGGTTACCACAGACTGTCAGAAATACGTGTCCCTGGTTACCACCGACTGTCACAGGCAGGTGTCCCTGGGCACTGTGAATGTCACAGGTGGGTTTCCCTGGTTACCACCAACTGTCACAGTTGAGTGTACATGGTTATCACTGACTGTCACAGGAGGGCTGTCCCTGGGTACCATTGTCACAGGAGGGGTGTCCCTGGTTACCACTGACTGTCACAGGAGGGGTGTCCTTGGTTACCATGGTCGCAGGTGGGTTTCCCTGGTTACCACTGACTGTCAGAGATGCGTGTCCCTGGTTACCACCGACTGTCATATGTGCGTGTCCTGGTAACCACGGTCACAGGAGAGGTGTCCTTGGTTACCAGTGACTGTGGGTAGGGGTGTCCTTGGTTAACTTGTTCACAGGTGGGTTTCCCTGGTTACCAGTGACTGTCAGAGATGCGTGTCCCTGGTTACCACCGACTGTCATATGTGCGTGTCCCTGGTAACCACGGTCACAGGAGAGGTGTCCGTGGTTACCAGTGACTGGCACAGTAGGTGTGTCGTTGGTTACCATGGTCACAGGTGGGTTTCCCTGGATACCACCGACTGTCAGAGATGCGTGTCCCTGGTTACCACCGACTGTCACAGGCCGGTGTCCCTGGGCACTGTGAGGGTCACATGTGAGTTTCCCTGATTACCACCGACTGTCACAGGAGGGCTGTCCCTGGGTACCATTGTCACAGGAGGGGTGTCCTTGGTTACCATGGTCACAGGTGGGTTTCCCTGGTTACCACTGACTGTCAAAGGAGGGCTGTCCCTGGGTACCATTGTCACAGAGGGGTGTCCTTGGATACCATGGTCACAGGTGGGTTTCCCTGGTTACCACCGACTGTCAGAGATGCGTCTTCATGGTTAACACCGACTGTCACAGTCCGGTGTCCCTGGGCACTGTGAATGTCACAGGTGGGTTTCCCTGGTTACCACCAACTGTCACAGGTGAGTGTACATGGTTACCACTGACTGTCACAGGAGGGCTGTCCCTGGGTACCATTGTGACAGGAGGGGTGTCCTTGGTTACCACTAGCACAGGAGGTGTGTCCCTGGTTACCACTGACTGTCACAGGAGGGGTGTCCTTGGTTACCATGGTCGCAGGTGGGTTTCCCTGGTTACCACTGACTGTCAGAAATGCGTGTCCCTGGTTACCACCGACTGTCATATGTGCGTGTGCTGGTAACCACGGTCACAGGAGAGGTGTCCTTGGTTACCAGTGACTGTGGGTAGGGGTGTCCTTGGTTACCATGGTCACAGGTGGTTTTCCCTGGTTACCACCGACTGTCACTGGAGGGCTGTCCCTGGGTACCATTGTCACAGGAGGGGTGTCCTTGGTTACCACTGGCACAGGAGGTGTGTCCCTGGTTACCACTGACTGTCACAGGAGGGGTGTCCTTGGTTAACATGGTCGCAGGTGGGTTTCCCTGGTTACCACCGACTGTCAGAGATGCGTGTCCCTGATTACCACCGAATGTCACAGGCTGGTGTCCCTGGGCACTGTGAATGTCACAGGTGGGTTTCCCTGGTTACCACCGACTGTCACAGGACGGCTGTCCCTGGGTACCATTGTCACAGAGGGGTGTCCTTGGATACCATGGTCACAGGTGGGTTTCTCTGGTTACCACCGACTGTCAGAGATGCGTGTCCCTGATTACCACCGACTGTCACAGGCTGGTGTCCCTGGGCACTGTGAATGTCACAGGTGGGTTTCCCTGGTTACCACCGACTGTCACAGGACGGCTGTCCCTGGGTACCATTGTCACAGGAGGGGTGTCCTTGGTTACCATGGTCACAGGTGGGTTTCCCTCGTTACCACCGACTGTCACAGGAGGGCTGTCCCTGGGTACCATTGTCACAGAGGGGTGTCCTTGGTTACCATGGTCACAGGTGGGTTTCCCTGGTTACCGCCGACTGTCAGAGATGCGTCTCCCTGGTTACCACCGACTGTCACAGGCCGGTGTCCCTGGGCACTGTGAATGTCACAGGTGGGTTTCCCTGGTTAGCACCGACTGTCAGAGATGCGACTCCCTGACAACCACGGTCAAAGGAGAGGTGTCCTTGGTTACCAGTGACAGTGGGTAGGGGTGTCCTTGGTTACCATGGTCACAGGTGTGTTTCCCTGGTTACCACCGACTGTCACAGGAGGGCTGTCCCTGGGTACCATCGTCACAGGAGGGGTATCCTTGGTTACCATGGTCACAGGTGGGTTTCCCTGGTTACCACCGACTGTCAGAGATGCGTCTCCCTGGTTACCACCGACTGTCACAGGCCGGTGTCCCTGGGCACTGTGAATGTCACAGGTGGGTTTCCCTGGTTACCACCGACTGTCAGAGATGCGACTCCCTGACAACCACGGTCAAAGGAGAGGTGTCCTTGGTTACCAGTGACAGTGGGTAGGGGTGTCCTTGGTTACCATGGTCACAGGTGTGTTTCCCTGGTTACCACCGACTGTCACAAGAGGGCTGTCCCTGGGTACCATCGTCACAGGAGGGGTATCCTTGGTTACCATGGTCACAGGTGGGTTTCCCTGGTTACCACCGACTGTCACAGGAGGGCTGTCCCTGGGTACCATTGTCACAGGAGGGGTGTCCTTGGTTACCATGGTCACAGGTGGGTTTCCCTGGTTACCACCGACTGTGACAGGAGGGCTGTCCCTGGGTACCATTGTGACAGGAGGGGTGTCCTTGGTTACCACTGGCACAGGAAGTGTGTCCCTGGTTACCACTGACTGTCACAGGAGGGGTGTCCTTGGTTACCATGGTCGCAGGTGGGTTTCCCTGGTTACCACTGACTGTCAGAGATGCGTGTCCCTGGTTACCACCGACTGTCATATATGCGTGTCCCTGGTAACCACGATCACAGGAGAGGTGTCCGTGGTTAGCAGTGACTGTCACAGTAGGTGGGTCCTTAGTTTCCATGGCGACAGGTGGGTTTCCCTGGTTACCACCGACTGTCAGAGATGCGTGTCCCTGGTTACCACCGACTGTCACAGGCTGGTGTCCCTGGGAAATGTGAATGTCACAGGTGGGTTTCCCTGGTTACCACCGACTGTCACAGGTGAGTGTACATGGTTACCACTGACTGTCACAGGAGGGCTGTCCCTGGGTACCATTGTGACAGGAGGGGTGTCCTTGGTTACCACTGGCACAGGAGGTGTGTCCCTGGTTACCACTGACTGTCACAGGAGGGGTGTCCTTGGGTACCATGGTCGCAGGTGGGTTTCCCTGGTTATCACTGACTGTCAGAGATGCGTGTCCCTGGTTACCACCGACTGTCATATGTGCGTGTCCCTGGTAGCCACGGTCACAGGAGAGGTGTCCGTGGTTACCAGTGACTGTCACAGTAGGTGTGTCCTTGGTTACCATGGTCACAGGTGGGTTTCCCTGGTTACGACCGACTGTCAGAGATGCGTGTCCCTGGTTACCACCGACTGTCACAAGCCGGTGTCCCTGTTAAATGGGAATGTCACAGGTGGGTTTCCCTGGTTACCACCGACTGTCACAGGATGGCTGTCCCTGGGTACCATTGTCACAGGAGGGGTGTCCTTGGTTACCATGGTCACAGGTGGGTTTCCCTGGTTACCACCGACTGTCACAGGAGGGCTGTCCCTGGGTACCATTGTCACAGGAGGGGTGTCGTTGGTTACCATGGTCACAGGTGGGTTTCCCTGGTTATCACCGACTGTCACAGGAGGGCTGTCCCTTGGTACCATTGTCACATGAGGGGTGTCCTTGGTTACCATGGTCACAGGTGGGTTTCCCTGGTTACCACCGACTGTCAGAGATGCGTCTCCCTGATAACCACGGTCACAGGAGAGGTGTCCTTGTTTACCATTGACAGTGGGTAGGGGTGTCCTTGGTTACCATGGTCACAGGTGTGTTTCCCTGGTTACCACCGACTGTCACAGGAGGGCTGTCCCTGGGTACCATTGTCACAGAGGGGTGTCCTTGGTTACCATGGTCACAGGTGGGTTTCCCTGGTTACCACCGGCTGTCAGAGATGCGTCTCCCTGGTTACCACCGACTGTCATATGTGCGTGTCCCTGGTAGCCACGGTCACAGGAGAGGTGTCCGTGGTTACCAGTGACTGTCACAGTAGGTGTGTCCTTGGTTACCATGGTCACAGGTGGGTTTCCCTGGTTACCACCGACTGTCAGTGATGCGTGTCCCTGGTTACCACCGACTGTCATATGTGCGTGTCCCTGGTAGCCACGGTCACAGGAGAGGTGTCCGTGGTTACCAGTGACTGTCACAGTAGGTGTGTCCTTGGTTACCATGGTCACAGGTGGGTTTCCCTGGTTACCACCGACTGTCAGAGATGCGTGTCCCTGGTTACCACCGACTGTCACAGGCCGGTGTCCCTCGGCACTGTGAATGTCACAGGTGGGTTTCCCTGGTTACCACCGACTGTCACAGGATGGCTGTCCCTGGGTACCATTGTCACAGGAGGGGTGTCCTTGGTTACCATGGTCACAGGTGGGTTTCCCTGGTTACCACCGACTGTCACAGGAGGGCTGTCCCTGGGTACCATTTTCACAGGAGGGGTGTCCTTGGTTACCATGGTCACAAGTGGGTTTCCCTGGTTACCACCGACTGTCACAGGAGGGCTGTCCCTGGGTACCATTGTCACAGGAGGGGTGTCCTTGGTTACCATGGTCACAGGTGGGTTTCCGTGGTTACCACCGACTGTCAGAGATGCGTCTCCCTGATAACCACGGTCACAGGAGGGGTGTCCTTGGTTACCATGGTCACAGGTGGGTTTCCCTGGTTACCACCGACTGTCAGAAATACGTGTCCCTGGTTACCACCGACTGTCACAGGCAGGTGTCCCTGGGCACTGTGAATGTCACAGGTGGGTTTCCCTGGTTACCACCGACTGTCACAGTTGAGTGTACATGGTTAACACTGACTGTCACAGGAGGGCTGTCCATGGATACCATTGTCACAGGAGGGGTGTCCTTGGTTACCATGGTCACAGGTGGGTTTCCCTGGTTACCACAGACTGTCAGAAATACGTGTCCCTGGTTACCACCGACTGTCACAGGCAGGTGTCCCTGGGCACTGTGAATGTCACAGGTGGGTTTCCCTGGTTACCACCAACTGTCACAGTTGAGTGTACATGGTTACCACTGACTGTCACAGGAGGGCTGTCCCTGGGTACCATTGTCACAGGAGGGGTGTCCCTGGTTACCACTGACTGTCACAGGAGGGGTGTCCTTGGTTACCATGGTCGCAGGTGGGTTTCCCTGGTTACCACTGACTGTCAGAGATGCGTGTCCCTGGTTACCACCGACTGTCATATGTGCGTGTCCTGGTAACCACGGTCACAGGAGAGGTGTCCTTGGTTACCAGTGACTGTGGGTAGGGGTGTCCTTGGTTACCATGGTCACAGGTGGGTTTCCCTGGTTACCACCGACTGTCAGAGATGCGTGTCCCTGGTTACCACCGACTGTCACAGGCTGGTGTCCCTGGGCACTGTGAATGTCACAGGTGGGTTTCCCTGGTTACCACCGACTGTCACAGGACGGCTGTCCCTGGGTACCATTGTCACAGAGGGGTGTCCTTGGATACCATGGTCACAGGTGGGTTTCTCTGGTTACCACCGACTGTCAGAGATGCGTGTCCATGATTACCACCGACTGTCACAGGCTGGTGTCCCTGGGCACTGTGAATGTCACAGGTGGGTTTCCCTGGTTACCACCGACTGTCACAGGACGGCTGTCCCTGGGTACCATTGTCACAGGAGGGGTGTCCTTGGTTACCATGGTCACAGGTGGGTTTCCCTCGTTACCACCGACTGTCACAGGAGGGCTGTCCCTGGGTACCATTGTCACAGAGGGGTGTCCTTGGTTACCATGGTCACAGGTGGGTTTCCCTGGTTACCGCCGACTGTCAGAGATGCGTCTCCCTGGTTACCACCGACTGTCACAGGCCGGTGTCCCTGGGCACTGTGAATGTCACAGGTGGGTTTCCCTGGTTAGCACCGACTGTCAGAGATGCGACTCCCTGACAACCACGGTCAAAGGAGAGGTGTCCTTGGTTACCAGTGACAGTGGGTAGGGGTGTCCTTGGTTACCATGGTCACAGGTGTGTTTCCCTGGTTACCACCGACTGTCACAGGAGGGCTGTCCCTGGGTACCATCGTCACAGGAGGGGTATCCTTGGTTACCATGGTCACAGGTGGGTTTCCCTGGTTACCACCGACTGTCAGAGATGCGTCTCCCTGGTTACCACCGACTGTCACAGGCCGGTGTCCCTGGGCACTGTGAATGTCACAGGTGGGTTTCCCTGGTTACCACCGACTGTCAGAGATGCGACTCCCTGACAACCACGGTCAAAGGAGAGGTGTCCTTGGTTACCAGTGACAGTGGGTAGGGGTGTCCTTGGTTACCATGGTCACAGGTGTGTTTCCCTGGTTACCACCGACTGTCACAAGAGGGCTGTCCCTGGGTACCATCGTCACAGGAGGGGTATCCTTGGTTACCATGGTCACAGGTGGGTTTCCCTGGTTACCACCGACTGTCACAGGAGGGCTGTCCCTGGGTACCATTGTCACAGGAGGGGTGTCCTTGGTTACCATGGTCACAGGTGGGTTTCCCTGGTTACCACCGACTGTCACAGGAGGGCTGTCCCTGGGTACCATTGTGACAGGAGGGGTGTCCTTGGTTACCACTGGCACAGGAAGTGTGTCCCTGGTTACCACTGACTGTCACAGGAGGGGTGTCCTTGGTTACCATGGTCGCAGGTGGGTTTCCCTGGTTACCACTGACTGTCAGAGATGCGTGTCCCTGGTTACCACCGACTGTCATATATGCGTGTCCCTGGTAACCACGATCACAGGAGAGGTGTCCGTGGTTAGCAGTGACTGTCACAGTAGGTGGGTCCTTAGTTTCCATGGCGACAGGTGGGTTTCCCTGGTTACCACCGACTGTCAGAGATGCGTGTCCCTGGTTACCACCGACTGTCACAGGCTGGTGTCCCTGGGAAATGTGAATGTCACAGGTGGGTTTCCCTGGTTACCACCGACTGTCACAGGTGAGTGTACATGGTTACCACTGACTGTCACAGGAGGGCTGTCCCTGGGTACCATTGTGACAGGAGGGGTGTCCTTGGTTACCACTGGCACAGGAGGTGTGTCCCTGGTTACCACTGACTGTCACAGGAGGGGTGTCCTTGGGTACCATGGTCGCAGGTGGGTTTCCCTGGTTATCACTGACTGTCAGAGATGCGTGTCCCTGGTTACCACCGACTGTCATATGTGCGTGTCCCTGGTAGCCACGGTCACAGGAGAGGTGTCCGTGGTTACCAGTGACTGTCACAGTAGGTGTGTCCTTGGTTACCATGGTCACAGGTGGGTTTCCCTGGTTACGACCGACTGTCAGAGATGCGTGTCCCTGGTTACCACCGACTGTCACAAGCCGGTGTCCCTGTTAAATGGGAATGTCACAGGTGGGTTTCCCTGGTTACCACCGACTGTCACAGGATGGCTGTCCCTGGGTACCATTGTCACAGGAGGGGTGTCCTTGGTTACCATGGTCACAGGTGGGTTTCCCTGGTTACCACCGACTGTCACAGGAGGGCTGTCCCTGGGTACCATTGTCACAGGAGGGGTGTCGTTGGTTACCATGGTCACAGGTGGGTTTCCCTGGTTATCACCGACTGTCACAGGAGGGCTGTCCCTTGGTACCATTGTCACATGAGGGGTGTCCTTGGTTACCATGGTCACAGGTGGGTTTCCCTGGTTACCACCGACTGTCAGAGATGCGTCTCCCTGATAACCACGGTCACAGGAGAGGTGTCCTTGTTTACCATTGACAGTGGGTAGGGGTGTCCTTGGTTACCATGGTCACAGGTGTGTTTCCCTGGTTACCACCGACTGTCACAGGAGGGCTGTCCCTGGGTACCATTGTCACAGAGGGGTGTCCTTGGTTACCATGGTCACAGGTGGGTTTCCCTGGTTACCACCGACTGTCAGAGATGCGTCTCCCTGGTTACCACCGACTGTCATATGTGCGTGTCCCTGGTAGCCACGGTCACAGGAGAGGTGTCCGTGGTTACCAGTGACTGTCACAGTAGGTGTGTCCTTGGTTACCATGGTCACAGGTGGGTTTCCCTGGTTACCACCGACTGTCAGAGATGCGTGTCCCTGGTTACCACCGACTGTCACAGGCCGGTGTCCCTGGGCACTGTGAATGTCACAGGTGGGTTTCCCTGGTTACCACCGACTGTCACAGGATGGCTGTCCCTGGGTACCATTGTCACAGGAGGGGTGTCCTTGGTTACCATGGTCACAGGTGGGTTTCCCTGGTTACCACCGACTGTCACAGGAGGGCTGTCCCTGGGTACCATTTTCACAGGAGGGGTGTCCTTGGTTACCATGGTCACAAGTGGGTTTCCCTGGTTACCACCGACTGTCACAGGAGGGCTGTCCCTGGGTACCATTGTCACAGGAGGGGTGTCCTTGGTTACCATGGTCACAGGTGGGTTTCCGTGGTTACCACCGACTGTCAGAGATGCGTCTCCCTGATAACCACGGTCACAGGAGGGGTGTCCTTGGTTACCATGGTCACAGGTGGGTTTCCCTGGTTACCACCGACTGTCAGAAATACGTGTCCCTGGTTACCACCGACTGTCACAGGCAGGTGTCCCTGGGCACTGTGAATGTCACAGGTGGGTTTCCCTGGTTACCACCGACTGTCACAGTTGAGTGTACATGGTTAACACTGACTGTCACAGGAGGGCTGTCCATGGATACCATTGTCACAGGAGGGGTGTCCTTGGTTACCATGGTCACAGGTGGGTTTCCCTGGTTACCACAGACTGTCAGAAATACGTGTCCCTGGTTACCACCGACTGTCACAGGCAGGTGTCGCTGGGCACTGTGAATGTCACAGGTGGGTTTCCCTGGTTACCACCAACTGTCACAGTTGAGTGTACATGGTTACCACTGACTGTCACAGGAGGGCTGTCCCTGGGTACCATTGTCACAGGAGGGGTGTCCCTGGTTACCACTGACTGTCACAGGAGGGGTGTCCTTGGTTACCATGGTCGCAGGTGGGTTTCCCTGGTTACCACTGACTGTCAGAGATGCGTGTCCCTGGTTACCACCGACTGTCATATGTGCGTGTCCTGGTAACCACGGTCACAGGAGAGGTGTCCTTGGTTACCAGTGACTGTGGGTAGGGGTGTCCTTGGTTAACTTGTTCACAGGTGGGTTTCCCTGGTTACCAGTGACTGTCAGAGATGCGTGTCCCTGGTTACCACCGACTGTCATATGTGCGTGTCCCTGGTAACCACGGTCACAGGAGAGGTGTCCGTGGTTACCAGTGACTGGCACAGTAGGTGTGTCGTTGGTTACCATGGTCACAGGTGGGTTTCCCTGGATACCACCGACTGTCAGAGATGCGTGTCCCTGGTTACCACCGACTGTCACAGGCCGGTGTCCCTGGGCACTGTGAGGGTCACATGTGAGTTTCCCTGATTACCACCGACTGTCACAGGAGGGCTGTCCCTGGGTACCATTGTCATAGGAGGGGTGTCCTTGGTTACCATGGTCACAGGTGGGTTTCCCTGGTTACCACTGACTGTCAAAGGAGGGCTGTCCCTGGGTACCATTGTCACAGAGGGGTGTCCTTGGATACCATGGTCACAGGTGGGTTTCCCTGGTTACCACCGACTGTCAGAGATGCGTCTTCCTGGTTAACACCGACTGTCACAGTCCGGTGTCCCTGGGCACTGTGAATGTCACAGGTGGGTTTCCCTGGTTACCACCAACTGTCACAGGTAAGTGTACATGGTTACCACTGACTGTCACAGGAGGGCTGTCCCTGGGTACCATTGTGACAGGAGGGGTGTCCTTGGTTACCACTAGCACAGGAGGTGTGTCCCTGGTTACCACTGACTGTCACAGGAGGGGTGTCCTTGGTTACCATGGTCGCAGGTGGGTTTCCCTGGTTACCACTGACTGTCAGAAATGCGTGTCCCTGGTTACCACCGACTGTCATATGTGCGTGTCCTGGTAACCACGGTCACAGGAGAGGTGTCCTTGGTTACCAGTGACTGTGGGTAGGGGTGTCCTTGGTTACCATGGTCACAGGTGGTTTTCCCTGGTTACCACCGACTGTCACTGGAGGGCTGTCCCTGGGTACCATTGTCACAGGAGGGGTGTCCTTGGTTACCACTGGCACAGGAGGTGTGTCCCTGGTTACCACTGACTGTCACAGGAGGGGTGTCCTTGGTTAACATGGTCGCAGGTGGGTTTCCCTGGTTACCACCGACTGTCAGAGATGCGTGTCCCTGATTACCACCGACTGTCACAGGCTGGTGTCCCTGGGCACTGTGAATGTCACAGGTGGGTTTCCCTGGTTACCACCGACTGTCACAGGACGGCTGTCCCTGGGTACCATTGTCACAGGAGGGGTGTCCTTGGTTACCATGGTCACAGGTGGGTTTCCCTGGTTACCACCGACTGTCACAGGAGGGCTGTCCCTGGGTACCATTGTCACAGAGGGGTGTCCTTTGTTACCATGGTCACAGGTGGGTTTCCCTGGTTACCACCGACTGTCAGAGATGCGTCTCCCTGGTTACCACCGACTGTCACAGGCCGGTGTCCCTGGGCACTGTGAATGTCACAGGTGGGTTTCCCTGGTTACCACCGACTGTCAGAGATGCGACTCCCTGACAACCAGGGTCAAAGGAGAGGTGTCCTTGGTTACCAGTGACAGTGGGTAGGGGTGTCCTTGGTTACCATGGTCACAGGTGTGTTTCCCTGGTTACCACCGACTGTCACAGGAGGGCTGTCCCTGGGTACCATCGTCACAGGAGGGGTATCCTTGGTTACCATGGTCACAGGTGGGTTTCCCTGGTTACCACCGACTGTCACAGGAGGGCTGTCCCTGGGTACCATTGTCACAGGAGGGGTGTCCTTGGTTACCATGGTCACAGGTGGGTTTCCCTGGTTACCACCGACTGTCACAGGAGGGCTGTCCCTGGGTACCATTGTGACAGGAGGGGTGTCCTTGGTTACCACTGGCACAGGAGGTGTGTCCCTGGTTACCACTGACTGTCACAGGAGGGGTGTCCTTGGTTACCATGGTCGCAGGTGGGTTTCCCTGGTTACCACTGACTGTCAGAGATGCGTGTCCCTGGTTACCACCGACTGTCATATATGCGTGACCCTGGTAACCACGGTCACAGGAGAGGTGTCCGTGGTTAGCAGTGACTGTCACAGTAGGTGGGTCCTTGGTTTCCATGGCGACAGGTGGGTTTCCCTGGTTACCACCGACTGTCAGAAATGCGTGACCCTGGTTACCACCGACTGTCACAGGCTGGTGTCCCTGGGAAATGTGAATGTCACAGGTGGGTTTCCCTGGTTACCACCGACTGTCACAGGTGAGTGTACATGGTTACCACTGACTGTCACAGGAGGGCTGTCCCTGGGTACCATTGTGACAGGAGGGGTGTCCTTGGTTACCACTGGCACAGGAGGTGTGTCCCTGGTTACCACTGACTGTCACAGGAGGGGTGTCCTTGGTTACCATGGTCGCAGGTGGGTTTCCCTGGTTACCACTGACTGTCAGAGATGCGTGTCCCTGGTTACCACCGACTGTCATATATGCGTGTCCCTGGTAACCACGGTCACAGGAGAGGTGTCCGTGGTTAGCAGTGACTGTCACAGGAGGGGTGTCCTTGGGTACCATGGTCGCAGGTGGGTTTCCCTGGTTATAACTGACTGTCAGAGATGCGTGTCCCTGGTTACCACCGACTGTCATATGTGCGTGTCCTGGTAACCACGGTCACAGGAGAGGTGTCCTTGGTTACCAGTGACTGTGGGTAGGGGTGTCCTTGGTTACCATGGTCACAGGTGTGTTTCCCTGGTTACCACCGACTGTCACAGGAGGGCTGTCCCTGGGTCCCATTGTCACAGGAGGGGTGTCCTTGGTTACCATGGTCACAGGTGGGTTTCCCTGGTTACCACCGACTGTCAGAGATGCGTCTCCCTGGTTACCACCGACTGTCACAGGCCGGTGTCCCTGGGCACTGTGAATGTCACAGGTGGGTTTCCCTGGTTACCACCGACTGTCAGAGATGCGACTCCCTGACAACCACGGTCAAAGGAGAGGTGTCCTTGGTTACCAGTGACAGTGGGTAGGGGTGTCCTTGGTTACCATGGTCACAGGTGTGTTTCCCTGGTTACCACCGACTGTCACAGGAGGGCTGTCCCTGGGTACCATCGTCACAGGAGGGGTATCCTTGGTTACCATGGTCACAGGTGGGTTTCCCTGGTTACCACCGACTGTCAGAGATGCGTCTCCCTGGTTACCACCGACTGTCACAGGCCGGTGTCCCTGGGCACTGTGAATGTCACAGGTGGGTTTCCCTGGTTACCACCGACTGTCAGAGATGCGACTCCCTGACAACCACGGTCAAAGGAGAGGTGTCCTTGGTTACCAGTGACAGTGGGTAGGGGTGTCCTTGGTTACCATGGTCACAGGTGTGTTTCCCTGGTTACCACCGACTGTCACAAGAGGGCTGTCCCTGGGTACCATCGTCACAGGAGGGGTATCCTTGGTTACCATGGTCACAGGTGGGTTTCCCTGGTTACCACCGACTGTCACAGGAGGGCTGTCCCTGGGTACCATTGTCACAGGAGGGGTGTCCTTGGTTACCATGGTCACAGGTGGGTTTCCCTGGTTACCACCGACTGTCACAGGAGGGCTGTCCCTGGGTACCATTGTGACAGGAGGGGTGTCCTTGGTTACCACTGGCACAGGAAGTGTGTCCCTGGTTACCACTGACTGTCACAGGAGGGGTGTCCTTGGTTACCATGGTCGCAGGTGGGTTTCCCTGGTTACCACTGACTGTCAGAGATGCGTGTCCCTGGTTACCACCGACTGTCATATATGCGTGTCCCTGGTAACCACGATCACAGGAGAGGTGTCCGTGGTTAGCAGTGACTGTCACAGTAGGTGGGTCCTTAGTTTCCATGGCGACAGGTGGGTTTCCCTGGTTACCACCGACTGTCAGAGATGCGTGTCCCTGGTTACCACCGACTGTCACAGGCTGGTGTCCCTGGGAAATGTGAATGTCACAGGTGGGTTTCCCTGGTTACCACCGACTGTCACAGGTGAGTGTACATGGTTACCACTGACTGTCACAGGAGGGCTGTCCCTGGGTACCATTGTGACAGGAGGGGTGTCCTTGGTTACCACTGGCACAGGAGGTGTGTCCCTGGTTACCACTGACTGTCACAGGAGGGGTGTCCTTGGGTACCATGGTCGCAGGTGGGTTTCCCTGGTTATCACTGACTGTCAGAGATGCGTGTCCCTGGTTACCACCGACTGTCATATGTGCGTGTCCCTGGTAGCCACGGTCACAGGAGAGGTGTCCGTGGTTACCAGTGACTGTCAAGGTAGGTGTGTCCTTGGTTACCATGGTCACAGGTGGGTTTCCCTGGTTACGACCGACTGTCAGAGATGCGTGTCCCTGGTTACCACCGACTGTCACAAGCCGGTGTCCCTGTTAAATGGGAATGTCACAGGTGGGTTTCCCTGGTTACCACCGACTGTCACAGGATGGCTGTCCCTGGGTACCATTGTCACAGGAGGGGTGTCCTTGGTTACCATGGTCACAGGTGGGTTTCCCTGGTTACCACCGACTGTCACAGGAGGGCTGTCCCTGGGTACCATTGTCACAGGAGGGGTGTCGTTGGTTACCATGGTCACAGGTGGGTTTCCCTGGTTATCACCGACTGTCACAGGAGGGCTGTCCCTTGGTACCATTGTCACATGAGGGGTGTCCTTGGTTACCATGGTCACAGGTGGGTTTCCCTGGTTACCACCGACTGTCAGAGATGCGTCTCCCTGATAACAACGGTCACAGGAGAGGTGTCCTTGTTTACCATTGACAGTGGGTAGGGGTGTCCTTGGTTACCATGGTCACAGGTGTGTTTCCCTGGTTACCACCGACTGTCACAGGAGGGCTGTCCCTGGGTACCATTGTCACAGAGGGGTGTCCTTGGTTACCATGGTCACAGGTGGGTTTCCCTGGTTACCACCGACTGTCAGAGATGCGTCTCCCTGGTTACCACCGACTGTCATATGTGCGTGTCCCTGGTAGCCACGGTCACAGGAGAGGTGTCCGTGGTTACCAGTGACTGTCACAGTAGGTGTGTCCTTGGTTACCATGGTCACAGGTGGGTTTCCCTGGTTACCACCGACTGTCAGTGATGCGTGTCCCTGGTTACCACCGACTGTCATATGTGCGTGTCCCTGGTAGCCACGGTCACAGGAGAGGTGTCCGTGGTTACCAGTGACTGTCACAGTAGGTGTGTCCTTGGTTACCATGGTCACAGGTGGGTTTCCCTGGTTACCACCGACTGTCAGAGATGCGTGTCCCTGGTTACCACCGACTGTCACAGGCCGGTGTCCCTGGGCACTGTGAATGTCACAGGTGGGTTTCCCTGGTTACCACCGACTGTCACAGGATGGCTGTCCCTGGGTACCATTGTCACAGGAGGGGTGTCCTTGGTTACCATGGTCACAGGTGGGTTTCCCTGGTTACCACCGACTGTCACAGGAGGGCTGTCCCTGGGTACCATTTTCACAGGAGGGGTGTCCTTGGTTACCATGGTCACAAGTGGGTTTCCCTGGTTACCACCGACTGTCACAGGAGGGCTGTCCCTGGGTACCATTGTCACAGGAGGGGTGTCCTTGGTTACCATGGTCACAGGTGGGTTTCCGTGGTTACCACCGACTGTCAGAGATGCGTCTCCCTGATAACCACGGTCACAGGAGGGGTGTCCTTGGTTACCATGGTCACAGGTGGGTTTCCCTGGTTACCACCGACTGTCAGAAATACGTGTCCCTGGTTACCACCGACTGTCACAGGCAGGTGTCCCTGGGCACTGTGAATGTCACAGGTGGGTTTCCCTGGTTACCACCGACTGTCACAGTTGAGTGTACATGGTTAACACTGACTGTCACAGGAGGGCTGTCCATGGATACCATTGTCACAGGAGGGGTGTCCTTGGTTACCATGGTCACAGGTGGGTTTCCCTGGTTACCACAGACTGTCAGAAATACGTGTCCCTGGTTACCACCGACTGTCACAGGCAGGTGTCCCTGGGCACTGTGAATGTCACAGGTGGGTTTCCCTGGTTACCACCAACTGTCACAGTTGAGTGTACATGGTTACCACTGACTGTCACAGGAGGGCTGTCCCTGGGTACCATTGTCACAGGAGGGGTGTCCCTGGTTACCACTGACTGTCACAGGAGGGGTGTCCTTGGTTACCATGGTCGCAGGTGGGTTTCCCTGGTTACCACTGACTGTCAGAGATGCGTGTCCCTGGTTACCACCGACTGTCATATGTGCGTGTCCTGGTAACCACGGTCACAGGAGAGGTGTCCTTGGTTACCAGTGACTGTGGGTAGGGGTGTCCTTGGTTACCATGGTCACAGGTGGGTTTCCCTGGTTACCACCGACTGTCAGAGATGCGTGTCCTTGGTTACCACCGACTGTCACAGGCTGGTGTCCCTGGGCACTGTGAATGTCACAGGTGGGTTTCCCTGGTTACCACCGACTGTCACAGGACGGCTGTCCCTGGGTACCATTGTCACAGAGGGGTGTCCTTGGATACCATGGTCACAGGTGGGTTTCTCTGGTTACCACCGACTGTCAGAGATGCGTGTCCCTGATTACCACCGACTGTCACAGGCTGGTGTCCCTGGGCACTGTGAATGTCACAGGTGGGTTTCCCTGGTTACCACCGACTGTCACAGGACGGCTGTCCCTGGGTACCATTGTCACAGGAGGGGTGTCCTTGGTTACCATGGTCACAGGTGGGTTTCCCTCGTTACCACCGACTGTCACAGGAGGGCTGTCCCTGGGTACCATTGTCACAGAGGGGTGTCCTTGGTTACCATGGTCACAGGTGGGTTTCCCTGGTTACCGCCGACTGTCAGAGATGCGTCTCCCTGGTTACCACCGACTGTCACAGGCCGGTGTCCCTGGGCACTGTGAATGTCACAGGTGGGTTTCCCTGGTTAGCACCGACTGTCAGAGATGCGACTCCCTGACAACCACGGTCAAAGGAGAGGTGTCCTTGGTTACCAGTGACAGTGGGTAGGGGTGTCCTTGGTTACCATGGTCACAGGTGTGTTTCCCTGGTTACCACCGACTGTCACAGGAGGGCTGTCCCTGGGTACCATCGTCACAGGAGGGGTATCCTTGGTTACCATGGTCACAGGTGGGTTTCCCTGGTTACCACCGACTGTCAGAGATGCGTCTCCCTGGTTACCACCGACTGTCACAGGCCGGTGTCCCTGGGCACTGTGAATGTCACAGGTGGGTTTCCCTGGTTACCACCGACTGTCAGAGATGCGACTCCCTGACAACCACGGTCAAAGGAGAGGTGTCCTTGGTTACCAGTGACAGTGGGTAGGGGTGTCCTTGGTTACCATGGTCACAGGTGTGTTTCCCTGGTTACCACCGACTGTCACAAGAGGGCTGTCCCTGGGTACCATCGTCACAGGAGGGGTATCCTTGGTTACCATGGTCACAGGTGGGTTTCCCTGGTTACCACCGACTGTCACAGGAGGGCTGTCCCTGGGTACCATTGTCACAGGAGGGGTGTCCTTGGTTACCATGGTCACAGGTGGGTTTCCCTGGTTACCACCGACTGTCACAGGAGGGCTGTCCCTGGGTACCATTGTGACAGGAGGGGTGTCCTTGGTTACCACTGGCACAGGAAGTGTGTCCCTGGTTACCACTGACTGTCACAGGAGGGGTGTCCTTGGTTACCATGGTCGCAGGTGGGTTTCCCTGGTTACCACTGACTGTCAGAGATGCGTGTCCCTGGTTACCACCGACTGTCATATATGCGTGTCCCTGGTAACCACGATCACAGGAGAGGTGTCCGTGGTTAGCAGTGACTGTCACAGTAGGTGGGTCCTTAGTTTCCATGGCGACAGGTGGGTTTCCCTGGTTACCACCGACTGTCAGAGATGCGTGTCCCTGGTTACCACCGACTGTCACAGGCTGGTGTCCCTGGGAAATGTGAATGTCACAGGTGGGTTTCCCTGGTTACCACCGACTGTCACAGGTGAGTGTACATGGTTACCACTGACTGTCACAGGAGGGCTGTCCCTGGGTACCATTGTGACAGGAGGGGTGTCCTTGGTTACCACTGGCACAGGAGGTGTGTCCCTGGTTACCACTGACTGTCACAGGAGGGGTGTCCTTGGGTACCATGGTCGCAGGTGGGTTTCCCTGGTTATCACTGACTGTCAGAGATGCGTGTCCCTGGTTACCACCGACTGTCATATGTGCGTGTCCCTGGTAGCCACGGTCACAGGAGAGGTGTCCGTGGTTACCAGTGACTGTCACAGTAGGTGTGTCCTTGGTTACCATGGTCACAGGTGGGTTTCCCTGGTTACGACCGACTGTCAGAGATGCGTGTCCCTGGTTACCACCGACTGTCACAAGCCGGTGTCCCTGTTAAATGGGAATGTCACAGGTGGGTTTCCCTGGTTACCACCGACTGTCACAGGATGGCTGTCCCTGGGTACCATTGTCACAGGAGGGGTGTCCTTGGTTACCATGGTCACAGGTGGGTTTCCCTGGTTACCACCGACTGTCACAGGAGGGCTGTCCCTGGGTACCATTGTCACAGGAGGGGTGTCGTTGGTTACCATGGTCACAGGTGGGTTTCCCTGGTTATCACCGACTGTCACAGGAGGGCTGTCCCTTGGTACCATTGTCACATGAGGGGTGTCCTTGGTTACCATGGTCACAGGTAGGTTTCCCTGGTTACCACCGACTGTCAGAGATGCGTCTCCCTGATAACCACGGTCACAGGAGAGGTGTCCTTGTTTACCATTGACAGTGGGTAGGGGTGTCCTTGGTTACCATGGTCACAGGTGTGTTTCCCTGGTTACCACCGACTGTCACAGGAGGGCTGTCCCTGGGTACCATTGTCACAGAGGGGTGTCCTTGGTTACCATGGTCACAGGTGGGTTTCCCTGGTTACCACCGACTGTCAGAGATGCGTCTCCCTGGTTACCACCGACTGTCATATGTGCGTGTCCCTGGTAGCCACGGTCACAGGAGAGGTGTCCGTGGTTACCAGTGACTGTCACAGTAGGTGTGTCCTTGGTTACCATGGTCACAGGTGGGTTTCCCTGGTTACCACCGACTGTCAGTGATGCGTGTCCCTGGTTACCACCGACTGTCATATGTGCGTGTCCCTGGTAGCCACGGTCACAGGAGAGGTGTCCGTGGTTACCAGTGACTGTCACAGTAGGTGTGTCCTTGGTTACCATGGTCACAGGTGGGTTTCCCTGGTTACCACCGACTGTCAGAGATGCGTGTCCCTGGTTACCACCGACTGTCACAGGCCGGTGTCCCTGGGCACTGTGAATGTCACAGGTGGGTTTCCCTGGTTACCACCGACTGTCACAGGATGGCTGTCCCTGGGTACCATTGTCACAGGAGGGGTGTCCTTGGTTACCATGGTCACAGGTGGGTTTCCCTGGTTACCACCGACTGTCACAGGAGGGCTGTCCCTGGGTACCATTTTCACAGGAGGGGTGTCCTTGGTTACCATGGTCACAAGTGGGTTTCCCTGGTTACCACCGACTGTCACAGGAGGGCTGTCCCTGGGTACCATTGTCACAGGAGGGGTGTCCTTGGTTACCATGGTCACAGGTGGGTTTCCGTGGTTACCACCGACTGTCAGAGATGCGTCTCCCTGATAACCACGGTCACAGGAGGGGTGTCCTTGGTTACCATGGTCACAGGTGGGTTTCCCTGGTTACCACCGACTGTCAGAAATACGTGTCCCTGGTTACCACCGACTGTCACAGGCAGGTGTCCCTGGGCACTGTGAATGTCACAGGTGGGTTTCCCTGGTTACCACCGACTGTCACAGTTGAGTGTACATGGTTAACACTGACTGTCACAGGAGGGCTGTCCATGGATACCATTGTCACAGGAGGGGTGTCCTTGGTTACCATGGTCACAGGTGGGTTTCCCTGGTTACCACAGACTGTCAGAAATACGTGTCCCTGGTTACCACCGACTGTCACAGTCAGGTGTCGCTGGGCACTGTGAATGTCACAGGTGGGTTTCCCTGGTTACCACCAACTGTCACAGTTGAGTGTACATGGTTACCACTGACTGTCACAGGAGGGCTGTCCCTGGGTACCATTGTCACAGGAGGGGTGTCCCTGGTTACCACTGACTGTCACAGGAGGGGTGTCCTTGGTTACCATGGTCGCAGGTGGGTTTCCCTGGTTACCACTGACTGTCAGAGATGCGTGTCCCTGGTTACCACCGACTGTCATATGTGCGTGTCCTGGTAACCACGGTCACAGGAGAGGTGTCCTTGGTTACCAGTGACTGTGGGTAGGGGTGTCCTTGGTTAACTTGTTCACAGGTGGGTTTCCCTGGTTACCAGTGACTGTCAGAGATGCGTGTCCCTGGTTACCACCGACTGTCATATGTGCGTGTCCCTGGTAACCACGGTCACAGGAGAGGTGTCCGTGGTTACCAGTGACTGGCACAGTAGGTGTGTCGTTGGTTACCATGGTCACAGGTGGGTTTCCCTGGATACCACCGACTGTCAGAGATGCGTGTCCCTGGTTACCACCGACTGTCACAGGCCGGTGTCCCTGGGCACTGTGAGGGTCACATGTGAGTTTCCCTGATTACCACCGACTGTCACAGGAGGGCTGTCCCTGGGTACCATTGTCACAGGAGGGGTGTCCTTGGTTACCATGGTCACAGGTGGGTTTCCCTGGTTACCACTGACTGTCAAAGGAGGGCTGTCCCTGGGTACCATTGTCACAGAGGGGTGTCCTTGGATACCATGGTCACAGGTGGGTTTCCCTGGTTACCACCGACTGTCAGAGATGCGTCTTCCTGGTTAACACCGACTGTCACAGTCCGGTGTCCCTGGGCACTGTGAATGTCACAGGTGGGTTTCCCTGGTTACCACCAACTGTCACAGGTAAGTGTACATGGTTACCACTGACTGTCACAGGAGGGCTGTCCCTGGGTACCATTGTGACAGGAGGGGTGTCCTTGGTTACCACTAGCACAGGAGGTGTGTCCCTGGTTACCACTGACTGTCACAGGAGGGGTGTCCTTGGTTACCATGGTCGCAGGTGGGTTTCCCTGGTTACCACTGACTGTCAGAAATGCGTGTCCCTGGTTACCACCGACTGTCATATGTGCGTGTCCTGGTAACCACGGTCACAGGAGAGGTGTCCTTGGTTACCAGTGACTGTGGGTAGGGGTGTCCTTGGTTACCATGGTCACAGGTGGTTTTCCCTGGTTACCACCGACTGTCACTGGAGGGCTGTCCCTGGGTACCATTGTCACAGGAGGGGTGTCCTTGGTTACCACTGGCACAGGAGGTGTGTCCCTGGTTACCACTGACTGTCACAGGAGGGGTGTCCTTGGTTAACATGGTCGCAGGTGGGTTTCCCTGGTTACCACCGACTGTCAGAGATGCGTGTCCCTGATTACCACCGACTGTCACAGGCTGGTGTCCCTGGGCACTGTGAATGTCACAGGTGGGTTTCCCTGGTTACCACCGACTGTCACAGGACGGCTGTCCCTGGGTACCATTGTCACAGGAGGGGTGTCCTTGGTTACCATGGTCACAGGTGGGTTTCCCTCGTTACCACCGACTGTCACAGGAGGGCTGTCCCTGGGTACCATTGTCACAGAGGGGTGTCCTTGGTTACCATGGTCACAGGTGGGTTTCCCTGGTTACCGCCGACTGTCAGAGATGCGTCTCCCTGGTTACCACCGACTGTCACAGGCCGGTGTCCCTGGGCACTGTGAATGTCACAGGTGGGTTTCCCTGGTTAGCACCGACTGTCAGAGATGCGACTCCCTGACAACCACGGTCAAAGGAGAGGTGTCCTTGGTTACCAGTGACAGTGGGTAGGGGTGTCCTTGGTTACCATGGTCACAGGTGTGTTTCCCTGGTTACCACCGACTGTCACAGGAGGGCTGTCCCTGGGTACCATCGTCACAGGAGGGGTATCCTTGGTTACCATGGTCACAGGTGGGTTTCCCTGGTTACCACCGACTGTCAGAGATGCGTCTCCCTGGTTACCACCGACTGTCACAGGCCGGTGTCCCTGGGCACTGTGAATGTCACAGGTGGGTTTCCCTGGTTACCACCGACTGTCAGAGATGCGACTCCCTGACAACCACGGTCAAAGGAGAGGTGTCCTTGGTTACCAGTGACAGTGGGTAGGGGTGTCCTTGGTTACCATGGTCACAGGTGTGTTTCCCTGGTTACCACCGACTGTCACAAGAGGGCTGTCCCTGGGTACCATCGTCACAGGAGGGGTATCCTTGGTTACCATGGTCACAGGTGGGTTTCCCTGGTTACCACCGACTGTCACAGGAGGGCTGTCCCTGGGTACCATTGTCACAGGAGGGGTGTCCTTGGTTACCATGGTCACAGGTGGGTTTCCCTGGTTACCACCGACTGTCACAGGAGGGCTGTCCCTGGGTACCATTGTGACAGGAGGGGTGTCCTTGGTTACCACTGGCACAGGAAGTGTGTCCCTGGTTACCACTGACTGTCACAGGAGGGGTGTCCTTGGTTACCATGGTCGCAGGTGGGTTTCCCTGGTTACCACTGACTGTCAGAGATGCGTGTCCCTGGTTACCACCGACTGTCATATATGCGTGTCCCTGGTAACCACGATCACAGGAGAGGTGTCCGTGGTTAGCAGTGACTGTCACAGTAGGTGGGTCCTTAGTTTCCATGGCGACAGGTGGGTTTCCCTGGTTACCACCGACTGTCAGAGATGCGTGTCCCTGGTTACCACCGACTGTCACAGGCTGGTGTCCCTGGGAAATGTGAATGTCACAGGTGGGTTTCCCTGGTTACCACCGACTGTCACAGGTGAGTGTACATGGTTACCACTGACTGTCACAGGAGGGCTGTCCCTGGGTACCATTGTGACAGGAGGGGTGTCCTTGGTTACCACTGGCACAGGAGGTGTGTCCCTGGTTACCACTGACTGTCACAGGAGGGGTGTCCTTGGGTACCATGGTCGCAGGTGGGTTTCCCTGGTTATCACTGACTGTCAGAGATGCGTGTCCCTGGTTACCACCGACTGTCATATGTGCGTGTCCCTGGTAGCCACGGTCACAGGAGAGGTGTCCGTGGTTACCAGTGACTGTCACAGTAGGTGTGTCCTTGGTTACCATGGTCACAGGTGGGTTTCCCTGGTTACGACCGACTGTCAGAGATGCGTGTCCCTGGTTACCACCGACTGTCACAAGCCGGTGTCCCTGTTAAATGGGAATGTCACAGGTGGGTTTCCCTGGTTACCACCGACTGTCACAGGATGGCTGTCCCTGGGTACCATTGTCACAGGAGGGGTGTCCTTGGTTACCATGGTCACAGGTGGGTTTCCCTGGTTACCACCGACTGTCACAGGAGGGCTGTCCCTGGGTACCATTGTCACAGGAGGGGTGTCGTTGGTTACCATGGTCACAGGTGGGTTTCCCTGGTTATCACCGACTGTCACAGGAGGGCTGTCCCTGGGTACCATTGTCACATGAGGGGTGTCCTTGGTTACCATGGTCACAGGTGGGTTTCCCTGGTTACCACCGACTGTCAGAGATGCGTCTCCCTGATAACCACGGTCACAGGAGAGGTGTCCTTGTTTACCATTGACAGTGGGTAGGGGTGTCCTTGGTTACCATGGTCACAGGTGTGTTTCCCTGGTTACCACCGACTGTCACAGGAGGGCTGTCCCTGGGTACCATTGTCACAGAGGGGTGTCCTTGGTTACCATGGTCACAGGTGGGTTTCCCTGGTTACCACCGACTGTCAGAGATGCGTCTCCCTGGTTACCACCGACTGTCATATGTGCGTGTCCCTGGTAGCCACGGTCACAGGAGAGGTGTCCGTGGTTACCAGTGACTGTCACAGTAGGTGTGTCCTTGGTTACCATGGTCACAGGTGGGTTTCCCTGGTTACCACCGACTGTCAGTGATGCGTGTCCCTGGTTACCACCGACTGTCATATGTGCGTGTCCCTGGTAGCCACGGTCACAGGAGAGGTGTCCGTGGTTACCAGTGACTGTCACAGTAGGTGTGTCCTTGGTTACCATGGTCACAGGTGGGTTTCCCTGGTTACCACCGACTGTCAGAGATGCGTGTCCCTGGTTACCACCGACTGTCACAGGCCGGTGTCCCTGGGCACTGTGAATGTCACAGGTGGGTTTCCCTGGTTACCACCGACTGTCACAGGATGGCTGTCCCTGGGTACCATTGTCACAGGAGGGGTGTCCTTGGTTACCATGGTCACAGGTGGGTTTCCCTGGTTACCACCGACTGTCACAGGAGGGCTGTCCCTGGGTACCATTTTCACAGGAGGGGTGTCCTTGGTTACCATGGTCACAAGTGGGTTTCCCTGGTTACCACCGACTGTCACAGGAGGGCTGTCCCTGGGTACCATTGTCACAGGAGGGGTGTCCTTGGTTACCATGGTCACAGGTGGGTTTCCGTGGTTACCACCGACTGTCAGAGATGCGTCTCCCTGATAACCACGGTCACAGGAGGGGTGTCCTTGGTTACCATGGTCACAGGTGGGTTTCCCTGGTTACCACCGACTGTCAGAAATACGTGTCCCTGGTTACCACCGACTGTCACAGGCAGGTGTCCCTGGGCACTGTGAATGTCACAGGTGGGTTTCCCTGGTTACCACCGACTGTCACAGTTGAGTGTACATGGTTAACACTGACTGTCACAGGAGGGCTGTCCATGGATACCATTGTCACAGGAGGGGTGTCCTTGGTTACCATGGTCACAGGTGGGTTTCCCTGGTTACCACAGACTGTCAGAAATACGTGTCCCTGGTTACCACCGACTGTCACAGGCAGGTGTCCCTGGGCACTGTGAATGTCACAGGTGGGTTTCCCTGGTTACCACCAACTGTCACAGTTGAGTGTACATGGTTACCACTGACTGTCACAGGAGGGCTGTCCCTGGGTACCATTGTCACAGGAGGGGTGTCCCTGGTTACCACTGACTGTCACAGGAGGGGTGTCCTTGGTTACCATGGTCGCAGGTGGGTTTCCCTGGTTACCACTGACTGTCAGAGATGCGTGTCCCTGGTTACCACCGACTGTCATATGTGCGTGTCCTGGTAACCACGGTCACAGGAGAGGTGTCCTTGGTTACCAGTGACTGTGGGTAGGGGTGTCCTTGGTTACCATGGTCACAGGTGGGTTTCCCTGGTTACCACCGACTGTCAGAGATGCGTGTCCCTGGTTACCACCGACTGTCACAGGCTGGTGTCCCTGGGCACTGTGAATGTCACAGGTGGGTTTCCCTGGTTACCACCGACTGTCACAGGACGGCTGTCCCTGGGTACCATTGTCACAGAGGGGTGTCCTTGGATACCATGGTCACAGGTGGGTTTCTCTGGTTACCACCGACTGTCAGAGATGCGTGTCCCTGATTACCACCGACTGTCACAGGCTGGTGTCCCTGGGCACTGTGAATGTCACAGGTGGGTTTCCCTGGTTACCACCGACTGTCACAGGACGGCTGTCCCTGGGTACCATTGTCACAGGAGGGGTGTCCTTGGTTACCATGGTCACAGGTGGGTTTCCCTCGTTACCACCGACTGTCACAGGAGGGCTGTCCCTGGGTACCATTGTCACAGAGGGGTGTCCTTGGTTACCATGGTCACAGGTGGGTTTCCCTGGTTACCGCCGACTGTCAGAGATGCGTCTCCCTGGTTACCACCGACTGTCACAGGCCGGTGTCCCTGGGCACTGTGAATGTCACAGGTGGGTTTCCCTGGTTAGCACCGACTGTCAGAGATGCGACTCCCTGACAACCACGGTCAAAGGAGAGGTGTCCTTGGTTACCAGTGACAGTGGGTAGGGGTGTCCTTGGTTACCATGGTCACAGGTGTGTTTCCCTGGTTACCACCGACTGTCACAGGAGGGCTGTCCCTGGGTACCATCGTCACAGGAGGGGTATCCTTGGTTACCATGGTCACAGGTGGGTTTCCCTGGTTACCACCGACTGTCAGAGATGCGTCTCCCTGGTTACCACCGACTGTCACAGGCCGGTGTCCCTGGGCACTGTGAATGTCACAGGTGGGTTTCCCTGGTTACCACCGACTGTCAGAGATGCGACTCCCTGACAACCACGGTCAAAGGAGAGGTGTCCTTGGTTACCAGTGACAGTGGGTAGGGGTGTCCTTGGTTACCATGGTCACAGGTGTGTTTCCCTGGTTACCACCGACTGTCACAAGAGGGCTGTCCCTGGGTACCATCGTCACAGGAGGGGTATCCTTGGTTACCATGGTCACAGGTGGGTTTCCCTGGTTACCACCGACTGTCACAGGAGGGCTGTCCCTGGGTACCATTGTCACAGGAGGGGTGTCCTTGGTTACCATGGTCACAGGTGGGTTTCCCTGGTTACCACCGACTGTCACAGGAGGGCTGTCCCTGGGTACCATTGTGACAGGAGGGGTGTCCTTGGTTACCACTGGCACAGGAAGTGTGTCCCTGGTTACCACTGACTGTCACAGGAGGGGTGTCCTTGGTTACCATGGTCGCAGGTGGGTTTCCCTGGTTACCACTGACTGTCAGAGATGCGTGTCCCTGGTTACCACCGACTGTCATATATGCGTGTCCCTGGTAACCACGATCACAGGAGAGGTGTCCGTGGTTAGCAGTGACTGTCACAGTAGGTGGGTCCTTAGTTTCCATGGCGACAGGTGGGTTTCCCTGGTTACCACCGACTGTCAGAGATGCGTGTCCCTGGTTACCACCGACTGTCACAGGCTGGTGTCCCTGGGAAATGTGAATGTCACAGGTGGGTTTCCCTGGTTACCACCGACTGTCACAGGTGAGTGTACATGGTTACCACTGACTGTCACAGGAGGGCTGTCCCTGGGTACCATTGTGACAGGAGGGGTGTCCTTGGTTACCACTGGCACAGGAGGTGTGTCCCTGGTTACCACTGACTGTCACAGGAGGGGTGTCCTTGGGTACCATGGTCGCAGGTGGGTTTCCCTGGTTATCACTGACTGTCAGAGATGCGTGTCCCTGGTTACCACCGACTGTCATATGTGCGTGTCCCTGGTAGCCACGGTCACAGGAGAGGTGTCCGTGGTTACCAGTGACTGTCACAGTAGGTGTGTCCTTGGTTACCATGGTCACAGGTGGGTTTCCCTGGTTACGACCGACTGTCAGAGATGCGTGTCCCTGGTTACCACCGACTGTCACAAGCCGGTGTCCCTGTTAAATGGGAATGTCACAGGTGGGTTTCCCTGGTTACCACCGACTGTCACAGGATGGCTGTCCCTGGGTACCATTGTCACAGGAGGGGTGTCCTTGGTTACCATGGTCACAGGTGGGTTTCCCTGGTTACCACCGACTGTCACAGGAGGGCTGTCCCTGGGTACCATTGTCACAGGAGGGGTGTCGTTGGTTACCATGGTCACAGGTGGGTTTCCCTGGTTATCACCGACTGTCACAGGAGGGCTGTCCCTTGGTACCATTGTCACATGAGGGGTGTCCTTGGTTACCATGGTCACAGGTGGGTTTCCCTGGTTACCACCGACTGTCAGAGATGCGTCTCCCTGATAACCACGGTCACAGGAGAGGTGTCCTTGTTTACCATTGACAGTGGGTAGGGGTGTCCTTGGTTACCATGGTCACAGGTGTGTTTCCCTGGTTACCACCGACTGTCACAGGAGGGCTGTCCCTGGGTACCATTGTCACAGAGGGGTGTCCTTGGTTACCATGGTCACAGGTGGGTTTCCCTGGTTACCACCGACTGTCAGAGATGCGTCTCCCTGGTTACCACCGACTGTCATATGTGCGTGTCCCTGGTAGCCACGGTCACAGGAGAGGTGTCCGTGGTTACCAGTGACTGTCACAGTAGGTGTGTCCTTGGTTACCATGGTCACAGGTGGGTTTCCCTGGTTACCACCGACTGTCAGAGATGCGTGTCCCTGGTTACCACCGACTGTCACAGGCCGGTGTCCCTGGGCACTGTGAATGTCACAGGTGGGTTTCCCTGGTTACCACCGACTGTCACAGGATGGCTGTCCCTGGGTACCATTGTCACAGGAGGGGTGTCCTTGGTTACCATGGTCACAGGTGGGTTTCCCTGGTTACCACCGACTGTCACAGGAGGGCTGTCCCTGGGTACCATTTTCACAGGAGGGGTGTCCTTGGTTACCATGGTCACAAGTGGGTTTCCCTGGTTACCACCGACTGTCACAGGAGGGCTGTCCCTGGGTACCATTGTCACAGGAGGGGTGTCCTTGGTTACCATGGTCACAGGTGGGTTTCCGTGGTTACCACCGACTGTCAGAGATGCGTCTCCCTGATAACCACGGTCACAGGAGGGGTGTCCTTGGTTACCATGGTCACAGGTGGGTTTCCCTGGTTACCACCGACTGTCAGAAATACGTGTCCCTGGTTACCACCGACTGTCACAGGCAGGTGTCCCTGGGCACTGTGAATGTCACAGGTGGGTTTCCCTGGTTACCACCGACTGTCACAGTTGAGTGTACATGGTTAACACTGACTGTCACAGGAGGGCTGTCCATGGATACCATTGTCACAGGAGGGGTGTCCTTGGTTACCATGGTCACAGGTGGGTTTCCCTGGTTACCACAGACTGTCAGAAATACGTGTCCCTGGTTACCACCGACTGTCACAGGCAGGTGTCCCTGGGCACTGTGAATGTCACAGGTGGGTTTCCCTGGTTACCACCAACTGTCACAGTTGAGTGTACATGGTTACCACTGACTGTCACAGGAGGGCTGTCCCTGGGTACCATTGTCACAGGAGGGGTGTCCCTGGTTACCACTGACTGTCACAGGAGGGGTGTCCTTGGTTACCATGGTCGCAGGTGGGTTTCCCTGGTTACCACTGACTGTCAGAGATGCGTGTCCCTGGTTACCACCGACTGTCATATGTGCGTGTCCTGGTAACCACGGTCACAGGAGAGGTGTCCTTGGTTACCAGTGACTGTGGGTAGGGGTGTCCTTGGTTACCATGGTCACAGGTGGGTTTCCCTGGTTACCACCGACTGTCAGAGATGCGTGTCCCTGGTTACCACCGACTGTCACAGGCTGGTGTCCCTGGGCACTGTGAATGTCACAGGTGGGTTTCCCTGGTTACCACCGACTGTCACAGGACGGCTGTCCCTGGGTACCATTGTCACAGAGGGGTGTCCTTGGATACCATGGTCACAGGTGGGTTTCTCTGGTTACCACCGACTGTCAGAGATGCGTGTCCCTGATTACCACCGACTGTCACAGGCTGGTGTCCCTGGGCACTGTGAATGTCACAGGTGGGTTTCCCTGGTTACCACCGACTGTCACAGGACGGCTGTCCCTGGGTACCATTGTCACAGGAGGGGTGTCCTTGGTTACCATGGTCACAGGTGGGTTTCCCTCGTTACCACCGACTGTCACAGGAGGGCTGTCCCTGGGTACCATTGTCACAGAGGGGTGTCCTTGGTTACCATGGTCACAGGTGGGTTTCCCTGGTTACCGCCGACTGTCAGAGATGCGTCTCCCTGGTTACCACCGACTGTCACAGGCCGGTGTCCCTGGGCACTGTGAATGTCACAGGTGGGTTTCCCTGGTTAGCACCGACTGTCAGAGATGCGACTCCCTGACAACCACGGTCAAAGGAGAGGTGTCCTTGGTTACCAGTGACAGTGGGTAGGGGTGTCCTTGGTTACCATGGTCACAGGTGTGTTTCCCTGGTTACCACCGACTGTCACAGGAGGGCTGTCCCTGGGTACCATCGTCACAGGAGGGGTATCCTTGGTTACCATGGTCACAGGTGGGTTTCCCTGGTTACCACCGACTGTCAGAGATGCGTCTCCCTGGTTACCACCGACTGTCACAGGCCGGTGTCCCTGGGCACTGTGAATGTCACAGGTGGGTTTCCCTGGTTACCACCGACTGTCAGAGATGCGACTCCCTGACAACCACGGTCAAAGGAGAGGTGTCCTTGGTTACCAGTGACAGTGGGTAGGGGTGTCCTTGGTTACCATGGTCACAGGTGTGTTTCCCTGGTTACCACCGACTGTCACAAGAGGGCTGTCCCTGGGTACCATCGTCACAGGAGGGGTATCCTTGGTTACCATGGTCACAGGTGGGTTTCCCTGGTTACCACCGACTGTCACAGGAGGGCTGTCCCTGGGTACCATTGTCACAGGAGGGGTGTCCTTGGTTACCATGGTCACAGGTGGGTTTCCCTGGTTACCACCGACTGTCACAGGAGGGCTGTCCCTGGGTACCATTGTGACAGGAGGGGTGTCCTTGGTTACCACTGGCACAGGAAGTGTGTCCCTGGTTACCACTGACTGTCACAGGAGGGGTGTCCTTGGTTACCATGGTCGCAGGTGGGTTTCCCTGGTTACCACTGACTGTCAGAGATGCGTGTCCCTGGTTACCACCGACTGTCATATATGCGTGTCCCTGGTAACCACGATCACAGGAGAGGTGTCCGTGGTTAGCAGTGACTGTCACAGTAGGTGGGTCCTTAGTTTCCATGGCGACAGGTGGGTTTCCCTGGTTACCACCGACTGTCAGAGATGCGTGTCCCTGGTTACCACCGACTGTCACAGGCTGGTGTCCCTGGGAAATGTGAATGTCACAGGTGGGTTTCCCTGGTTACCACCGACTGTCACAGGTGAGTGTACATGGTTACCACTGACTGTCACAGGAGGGCTGTCCCTGGGTACCATTGTGACAGGAGGGGTGTCCTTGGTTACCACTGGCACAGGAGGTGTGTCCCTGGTTACCACTGACTGTCACAGGAGGGGTGTCCTTGGGTACCATGGTCGCAGGTGGGTTTCCCTGGTTATCACTGACTGTCAGAGATGCGTGTCCCTGGTTACCACCGACTGTCATATGTGCGTGTCCCTGGTAGCCACGGTCACAGGAGAGGTGTCCGTGGTTACCAGTGACTGTCACAGTAGGTGTGTCCTTGGTTACCATGGTCACAGGTGGGTTTCCCTGGTTACGACCGACTGTCAGAGATGCGTGTCCCTGGTTACCACCGACTGTCACAAGCCGGTGTCCCTGTTAAATGGGAATGTCACAGGTGGGTTTCCCTGGTTACCACCGACTGTCACAGGATGGCTGTCCCTGGGTACCATTGTCACAGGAGGGGTGTCCTTGGTTACCATGGTCACAGGTGGGTTTCCCTGGTTACCACCGACTGTCACAGGAGGGCTGTCCCTGGGTACCATTGTCACAGGAGGGGTGTCGTTGGTTACCATGGTCACAGGTGGGTTTCCCTGGTTATCACCGACTGTCACAGGAGGGCTGTCCCTTGGTACCATTGTCACATGAGGGGTGTCCTTGGTTACCATGGTCACAGGTGGGTTTCCCTGGTTACCACCGACTGTCAGAGATGCGTCTCCCTGATAACCACGGTCACAGGAGAGGTGTCCTTGTTTACCATTGACAGTGGGTAGGGGTGTCCTTGGTTACCATGGTCACAGGTGTGTTTCCCTGGTTACCACCGACTGTCACAGGAGGGCTGTCCCTGGGTACCATTGTCACAGAGGGGTGTCCTTGGTTACCATGGTCACAGGTGGGTTTCCCTGGTTACCACCGACTGTCAGAGATGCGTCTCCCTGGTTACCACCGACTGTCATATGTGCGTGTCCCTGGTAGCCACGGTCACAGGAGAGGTGTCCGTGGTTACCAGTGACTGTCACAGTAGGTGTGTCCTTGGTTACCATGGTCACAGGTGGGTTTCCCTGGTTACCACCGACTGTCAGAGATGCGTGTCCCTGGTTACCACCGACTGTCACAGGCCGGTGTCCCTGGGCACTGTGAATGTCACAGGTGGGTTTCCCTGGTTACCACCGACTGTCACAGGATGGCTGTCCCTGGGTACCATTGTCACAGGAGGGGTGTCCTTGGTTACCATGGTCACAGGTGGGTTTCCCTGGTTACCACCGACTGTCACAGGAGGGCTGTCCCTGGGTACCATTTTCACAGGAGGGGTGTCCTTGGTTACCATGGTCACAAGTGGGTTTCCCTGGTTACCACCGACTGTCACAGGAGGGCTGTCCCTGGGTACCATTGTCACAGGAGGGGTGTCCTTGGTTACCATGGTCACAGGTGGGTTTCCGTGGTTACCACCGACTGTCAGAGATGCGTCTCCCTGATAACCACGGTCACAGGAGGGGTGTCCTTGGTTACCATGGTCACAGGTGGGTTTCCCTGGTTACCACCGACTGTCAGAAATACGTGTCCCTGGTTACCACCGACTGTCACAGGCAGGTGTCCCTGGGCACTGTGAATGTCACAGGTGGGTTTCCCTGGTTACCACCGACTGTCACAGTTGAGTGTACATGGTTAACACTGACTGTCACAGGAGGGCTGTCCATGGATACCATTGTCACAGGAGGGGTGTCCTTGGTTACCATGGTCACAGGTGGGTTTCCCTGGTTACCACAGACTGTCAGAAATACGTGTCCCTGGTTACCACCGACTGTCACAGGCAGGTGTCGCTGGGCACTGTGAATGTCACAGGTGGGTTTCCCTGGTTACCACCAACTGTCACAGTTGAGTGTACATGGTTACCACTGACTGTCACAGGAGGGCTGTCCCTGGGTACCATTGTCACAGGAGGGGTGTCCCTGGTTACCACTGACTGTCACAGGAGGGGTGTCCTTGGTTACCATGGTCGCAGGTGGGTTTCCCTGGTTACCACTGACTGTCAGAGATGCGTGTCCCTGGTTACCACCGACTGTCATATGTGCGTGTCCTGGTAACCACGGTCACAGGAGAGGTGTCCTTGGTTACCAGTGACTGTGGGTAGGGGTGTCCTTGGTTAACTTGTTCACAGGTGGGTTTCCCTGGTTACCAGTGACTGTCAGAGATGCGTGTCCCTGGTTACCACCGACTGTCATATGTGCGTGTCCCTGGTAACCACGGTCACAGGAGAGGTGTCCGTGGTTACCAGTGACTGGCACAGTAGGTGTGTCGTTGGTTACCATGGTCACAGGTGGGTTTCCCTGGATACCATCGACTGTCAGAGATGCGTGTCCCTGGTTACCACCGACTGTCACAGGCCGGTGTCCCTGGGCACTGTGAGGGTCACATGTGAGTTTCCCTGATTACCACCGACTGTCACAGGAGGGCTGTCCCTGGGTACCATTGTCACAGGAGGGGTGTCCTTGGTTACCATGGTCACAGGTGGGTTTCCCTGGTTACCACTGACTGTCAAAGGAGGGCTGTCCCTGGGTACCATTGTCACAGAGGGGTGTCCTTGGATACCATGGTCACAGGTGGGTTTCCCTGGTTACCACCGACTGTCAGAGATGCGTCTTCCTGGTTAACACCGACTGTCACAGTCCGGTGTCCCTGGGCACTGTGAATGTCACAGGTGGGTTTCCCTGGTTACCACCAACTGTCACAGGTAAGTGTACATGGTTACCACTGACTGTCACAGGAGGGCTGTCCCTGGGTACCATTGTGACAGGAGGGGTGTCCTTGGTTACCACTAGCACAGGAGGTGTGTCCCTGGTTACCACTGACTGTCACAGTAGGGGTGTCCTTGGTTACCATGGTCGCAGGTGGGTTTCCCTGGTTACCACTGACTGTCAGAAATGCGTGTCCCTGGTTACCACCGACTGTCATATGTGCGTGTCCTGGTAACCACGGTCACAGGAGAGGTGTCCTTGGTTACCAGTGACTGTGGGTAGGGGTGTCCTTGGTTACCATGGTCACAGGTGGTTTTCCCTGGTTACCACCGACTGTCACTGGAGGGCTGTCCCTGGGTACCATTGTCACAGGAGGGGTGTCCTTGGTTACCACTGGCACAGGAGGTGTGTCCCTGGTTACCACTGACTGTCACAGGAGGGGTGTCCTTGGTTAACATGGTCGCAGGTGGGTTTCCCTGGTTACCACCGACTGTCAGAGATGCGTGTCCCTGATTACCACCGACTGTCACAGGCTGGTGTCCCTGGGCACTGTGAATGTCACAGGTGGGTTTCCCTGGTTACCACCGACTGTCACAGGACGGCTGTCCCTGGGTACCATTGTCACAGGAGGGGTGTCCTTGGTTACCATGGTCACAGGTGGGTTTCCCTGGTTACCACCGACTGTCACAGGAGGGCTGTCCCTGGGTACCATTGTCACAGAGGGGTGTCCTTTGTTACCATGGTCACAGGTGGGTTTCCCTGGTTACCACCGACTGTCAGAGATGCGTCTCCCTGGTTACCACCGACTGTCACAGGCCGGTGTCCCTGGGCACTGTGAATGTCACAGGTGGGTTTCCCTGGTTACCACCGACTGTCAGAGATGCGACTCCCTGACAACCAGGGTCAAAGGAGAGGTGTCCTTGGTTACCAGTGACAGTGGGTAGGGGTGTCCTTGGTTACCATGGTCACAGGTGTGTTTCCCTGGTTACCACCGACTGTCACAGGAGGGCTGTCCCTGGGTACCATCGTCACAGGAGGGGTATCCTTGGTTACCATGGTCACAGGTGGGTTTCCCTGGTTACCACCGACTGTCACAGGAGGGCTGTCCCTGGGTACCATTGTCACAGGAGGGGTGTCCTTGGTTACCATGGTCACAGGTGGGTTTCCCTGGTTACCACCGACTGTCACAGGAGGGCTGTCCCTGGGTACCATTGTCACAGGAGGGGTGTCCTTGGTTACCACTGGCACAGGAGGTGTGTCCCTGGTTACCACTGACTGTCACAGGAGGGGTGTCCTTGGTTACCATGGTCGCAGGTGGGTTTCCCTGGTTACCACTGACTGTCAGAGATGCGTGTCCCTGGTTACCACCGACTGTCATATATGCGTGACCCTGGTAACCACGGTCACAGGAGAGGTGTCCGTGGTTAGCAGTGACTGTCACAGTAGGTGGGTCCTTGGTTTCCATGGCGACAGGTGGGTTTCCCTGGTTACCACCGACTGTCAGAAATGCGTGACCCTGGTTACCACCGACTGTCACAGGCTGGTGTCCCTGGGAAATGTGAATGTCACAGGTGGGTTTCCCTGGTTACCACCGACTGTCACAGGTGAGTGTACATGGTTACCACTGACTGTCACAGGAGGGCTGTCCCTGGGTACCATTGTGACAGGAGGGGTGTCCTTGGTTACCACTGGCACAGGAGGTGTGTCCCTGGTTACCACTGACTGTCACAGGAGGGGTGTCCTTGGTTACCATGGTCGCAGGTGGGTTTCCCTGGTTACCACTGACTGTCAGAGATGCGTGTCCCTGGTTACCACCGACTGTCATATATGCGTGTCCCTGGTAACCACGGTCACAGGAGAGGTGTCCGTGGTTAGCAGTGACTGTCACAGGAGGGGTGTCCTTGGGTACCATGGTCGCAGGTGGGTTTCCCTGGTTATAACTGACTGTCAGAGATGCGTGTCCCTGGTTACCACCGACTGTCATATGTGCGTGTCCTGGTAACCACGGTCACAGGAGAGGTGTCCTTGGTTACCAGTGACTGTGGGTAGGGGTGTCCTTGGTTACCATGGTCACAGGTGTGTTTCCCTGGTTACCACCGACTGTCACAGGAGGGCTGTCCCTGGGTCCCATTGTCACAGGAGGGGTGTCCTTGGTTACCATGGTCACAGGTGGGTTTCCCTGGTTACCACCGACTGTCACAGGAGGGCTTTCCCTGGGTACCATTGTCACAGGAGGGGAGTCCTTGGTTACCATGGTCACAGGTGGGTTTCCCTGGTTACCACCGACTGTCACAGGAGGGCTGTCCCTGGGTACCATTGTCACATGAGGGGTGTCCTTGGTTACCATGGTCACAGGTGGGTTTCCCTGGTTACCACCGACTGTCACAGGAGGGCTGTCCCTGGGTACCATTGTCACAGGAGGGGTGTCCTTGGTTACCATGGTCACAGGTGGGTTTCCCTGGTTACCACTGACTGTCACAGGAGGGCTGTCCCTGGGTACCATTGTCACAAAGGGGTGTCCTTGGTTACCATGGTCACAGGTGGGTTTCCCTGGTTACCACCGACTGTCAGAGATGCGTCTTCCTGGTTACCACCGACTGTCAAAGTCCGGTGTCCCTGGGCACTGTGAATGTCACAGGTGGGTTTCCCTGCTTACCACCAACTGTCACAGGTGAGTGTACATGGTTACCACTGACTGTCACAGGAGGGCTGTCCCTGGGTACCATTGTGACAGGAGGGGTGTCCTTGGTTACCACTAGCACAGGAGGTGTGTCCCTGGTTACCACTGACTGTCACAGGAGGGGTGTCCATGGTTACCATGGTCGCAGGTGGGTTTCCCTGGTTACCACTGACTGTCAGAGATGCGTCTCCCTGATAACCACGGTCACAGGAGAGGTGTCCTTGGTTACCAGTGACTGTGGGTAGGGGTGTCCTTGGTTACCATGGTCACAGGTGGTTTTCCCTGGTTACCACCGACTGTCACAGGAGGGCTGTCCCTGGGTACCATTGTCACAGGAGGGGTGTCCTTGGTTACCACTGGCACAGGAGGTGTGTCCCTGGTTACCACTGACTGTCACAGGAGGGGTGTCCTTGGTTACCATGGTCGCAGGTGGTTTTCCCTGGTTACCACCGACTGTCACAGGAGGGCTGTCCCTGGGTACCATTGTCACAGGAGGGGTGTCCTTGGTTACCACTGGCACAGGAGGTGTGTCCCTGGTTACCACTGACTGTCACAGGAGGGGTGTCCTTGGTTAACATGGTCGCAGGTGGGTTTCCCTGGTTACCACTGACTGTCAGAGATGCGTGTCCCTGGTTACCACTGGCTGTCATATGTGCGTGTCCCTGGTAGCCACGGTCACAGGAGAGGTGTCCGTGGTTACCAGTTACTGTCACAGTAGGTGTGTCCTTGGTTACCATGGTCACAGGTGGGTTTCCCTGGTTACCACCGACTGTCAGAGATGCGTGTCCCTGATTACCACCGACTGTCACAGGCTGGTGTCCCTGGGCACTGTGAATGTCACAGGTGGGTTTCCCTGGTTACCACCGACTGTCACAGGACGGCTGTCCCTGGGTACCATTGTCACAGGAGGGGTGTCCTTGGTTACCATGGTCACAGGTGGGTTTCCCTGGTTACCACCGACTGTCACAGGAGGGCTGTCCCTGGGTACCATTGTCACAGGAGGGGTGTCCTTGGTTACCATGGTCACAGGTGGGTTTCCCTGGTTACCACCGACTGTCAGAGATGTGTCTCCCTGATAACCACGGTCACAGGAGAGGTGTCCTTGGTTACCAGTGACTGTGGGTACGGGTGTCCTTGGTTACCATGGTCACAGGTGTGTTTCCCTGGTTACCACTGACTGTCACAGGAGGGCTGTCCCTGGGTACCATTGTCACAGAGGGGTGTCCTTGGTTACGATGGTCACAGGTGGGTTTCCCTGGTTACCACCGACTGTCAGAGATGCGTCTCCCTGGTTACCACCGACTGTCACAGGCCGGTGTCCCTGGGCACTGTGAATGTCACAGGTGGGTTTCCCTGGTTACCACCAACTGTCACAGGTGAGTGTACATGGTTACCACTGACTGTCACAGGAGGGCTGTCCCTGGGTACCATTGTGACAGGAGGGGTGTCCTTGGTTACCACTAGCACTAGAGGTGTGTCCCTGGTTACCACTGACTGTCACAGGAGGGGTGTCCTTGGTTACCATGGTCGCAGGTGGGTTTCCCTGGTTACCACTGACTGTCAGAAATGCGTGTCCCTGGTTACCACCGACTGTCATATGTGCGTGTCCTGGTAACCACGGTCACAGGAGAGGTGTCCTTGGTTACCAGTGACTGTGGGTAGGGGTGTCCTTGGTTACCATGGTCACAGGTGGTTTTCCCTGGTTACCACCGACTGTCACAGGAGGGCTGTCCCTGGGTACCATTGTCACAGGAGGGGTGTCCTTGGTTACCACTGGCACAGGAGGTGTGTCCCTGGTTACCACTGACTGTCACAGGAGGGGTGTCCTTGGTTAACATGGTCGCAGGTGGGTTTCCCTGGTTACTACTGACTGTCAGAGATGCGTGTCCCTGGTTACCACCGACTGTCATATGTGCGTGTCCCTGGTAGCCACTGTCACAGGAGAGGTGTCCGTGGTTACCAGTGACTGGCACAGTAGGTGTGTCCTTGGTTAACATGGTCACAGGTGGGTTTCCCTGGTTACCACCGACTGTCAGAGATGCGTCTCCCTGGTTACCACCGACTGTCACAGGCCGGTGTCCCTGGGCACTGTGAATGTCACAGGTGGGTTTCCCTGGTTACCACCGACTGTCACAGGACGGCTGTCCCTGGGTACCATTGTCACAGGAGGGGTGTCCTTGGTTTCCATGGTCACAGGTGGGTTTCCCTGGTTACCACCGACTGTCACAGGAGGGCTGTCCCTGGGTACCATTGTCACAGGAGGGGTGTCCTTGGTTACCATGGTCACAGGTCGGTTTCCCTGGTTAACACCGACTGTCAGAGATGCGTCTCCCTGATAACCACGGTCACAGGAGAGGTGTCCTTGGTTACCAGTGACTGTGGGTACGGGTGTCCTTGGTTACCATGGTCACAGGTGGGTTTCCCTGGTTACCACCGACTGTCAGAGATGCGTGTCCCTGGTTACCACCGACTGTCATATGTGCGTGTCCCTGGTAGCCACGGTCACAGGAGAGGTGTCCGTGGTTACCAGTGACTGTCACAGTAGGTGTGTCCTTGGTTACCATGGTCACAGTTGGGTTTCCCTGGTTACCACCGACTGTCAAAAATGCGTGTCACTGGTTACCACCGACTGTCACAGGCCGGTGTCCCTGGGCACTGTGAATGTCACAGGTGGGTTTCCCTGGTTACCACCGACTGTCACAGGATGGCTGTCCCTGGGTACCATTGTCACAGGAGGGGTGTCCTTGGTTACCATGGTCACAGGTGGGTTTCCCTGGTTACCACCGACTGTCACAGGAGGGCTGTCCCTGGGTACCATTTTCACAGGAGGGGTGTCCTTGGTTACCATGGTCACAAGTGGGTTTCCCTGGTTACCACCGACTGTCACAGGAGGGCTGTCCCTGGGTACCATTGTCACAGGAGGGGTGTCCTTGGTTACCATGGTCACAGGTGGGTTTCCGTGGTTACCACCGACTGTCAGAGATGCGTCTCCCTGATAACCACGGTCACAGGAGGGGTGTCCTTGGTTACCATGGTCACAGGTGGGTTTCCCTGGTTACCACCGACTGTCAGAAATACGTGTCCCTGGTTACCACCGACTGTCACAGGCAGGTGTCCCTGGGCACTGTGAATGTCACAGGTGGGTTTCCCTGGTTACCACCGACTGTCACAGTTGAGTGTACATGGTTACCACTGACTGTCACAGGAGGGCTGTCCATGGATACCATTGTCACAGGAGGGGTGTCCTTGGTTACCATGGTCACAGGTGGGTTTCCCTGGTTACCACAGACTGTCAGAAATACGTGTCCCTGGTTACCACCGACTGTCACAGGCAGGTGTCCCTGGGCACTGTGAATGTCACAGGTGGGTTTCCCTGGTTACCACCAACTGTCACAGGTAAGTGTACATGGTTACCACTGACTGTCACAGGAGGGCTGTCCCTGGGTACCATTGTCACAGGAGGGGTGTCCCTGGTTACCACTGACTGTCACAGGAGGGGTGTCTTTGGTTACCATGGTCGCAGGTGGGTTTCCCTGGTTACCACTGACTGTCAGAGATGCGTGTCCCTGGTTACCACCGACTGTCATATGTGCGTGTCCTGGTAACCACGGTCACAGGAGAGGTGTCCTTGGTTACGAGTGACTGTGGGTAGGGGTGTCCTTGGTAACCATGGTCACAGGTTGTTTTCCCTGGTTACCACCGACTGTCACAGGAGGGCTCTCCCTTGGTACCATTGTCACAGGAGGGGTGTCCTTGGTTACCACTGGCACAGGAAGTGTGTCCCTGGTTACCACTGACTGTCACAGGAGGGGTGTCCTTGGTTAACATGGTCGCAGGTGGGTTTCCCTGGTTACCACTGACTGTCAGAGATGCGTGTCCCTGGTTACCACCGACTGTCATATATGCGTGTCCCTGGTAACCACGGTCACAGGAGAGGTGTCCGTGGTTAGCAGTGACTGTCACAGTAGGTGGGTCCTTGGTTTCCATGGCGACAGGTGGGTTTCCCTGGTTACCACCGACTGTCACAGGTGAGTGTACATGGTTACCACTGACTGTCACAGGAGGGCTGTCCCTGGGTACCATTGTGACAGGAGGGGTGTCCTTGGTTACCACTGGCACAGGAGGTGTGTCCCTGGTTACCACTGACTGTCACAGGAGGGGTGTCCTTGGGTACCATGGTCGCAGGTGGGTTTCCCTGGTTATCACTGACTGTCAGAGATGCGTGTCCCTGGTTACCACCGACTGTCATATGTGCGTGTCCTTGGTAGCCACGGTCACAGGAGAGGTGTCCGTGGTTACCAGTGACTGTCACAGTAGGTGTGTCCTTGGTTACCATGGTCACAGGTGGGTTTCCCTGGTTACAACCGACTGTCAGAGATGCGTGTCCCTGGTTACCACCGACTGTCATATGTGCGTGTCCCTGGTAGCCACGGTCACAGGAGAGGTGTCCGTGGTTACCAGTGACTGTCACAGTAGGTGTGTCCTTGGTTACCATGGTCACAGGTGGGTTTCCCTGGTTACCACCGACTGTCAGAGATGCGTGTCACTGGTTACCACCGACTGTCACAGGCCGGTGTCCCTGGGCACTGTGAATGTCACAGGTGGGTTTCCCTGGTTACCACCGACTGTCACAGGATGGCTGTCCCTGGGTACCATTGTCACAGGAGGGGTGTCCTTGGTTACCATGGTCACAGGTGGGTTTCCCTGGTTACCACCGACTGTCACAGGAGGGCTGTCCCTGGGTACCATTTTCACAGGAGGGGTGTCCTTGGTTACCATGGTCACAAGTGGGTTTCCCTGGTTACCACCGACTGTCACAGGAGGGCTGTCCCTGGGTACCATTGTCACAGGAGGGGTGTCCTTGGTTACCATGGTCACAGGTGGGTTTCCGTGGTTACCACCGACTGTCAGAGATGCGTCTCCCTGATAACCACGGTCACAGGAGGGGTGTCCTTGGTTACCATGGTCACAGGTGGGTTTCCCTGGTTACCACCGACTGTCAGAAATACGTGTCCCTGGTTACCACCGACTGTCACAGGCAGGTGTCCCTGGGCACTGTGAATGTCACAGGTGGGTTTCCCTGGTTACCACCGACTGTCACAGTTGAGTGTACATGGTTACCACTGACTGTCACAGGAGGGCTGTCCATGGATACCATTGTCACAGGAGGGGTGTCCTTGGTTACCATGGTCACAGGTGGGTTTCCCTGGTTACCACAGACTGTCAGAAATACGTGTCCCTGGTTACCACCGACTGTCACAGGCAGGTGTCCCTGGGCACTGTGAATGTCACAGGTGGGTTTCCCTGGTTACCACCAACTGTCACAGTTGAGTGTACATGGTTACCACTGACTGTCACAGGAGGGCTGTCCCTGGGTACCATTGTCACAGGAGGGGTGTCCCTGGTTACCACTGACTGTCACAGGAGGGGTGTCCTTGGTTACCATGGTCGCAGGTGGGTTTCCCTGGTTACCACTGACTGTCAGAGATGCGTGTCCCTGGTTACCACCGACTGTCATATGTGCGTGTCCTGGTAACCACGGTCACAGGAGAGGTGTCCTTGGTTACCAGTGACTGTGGGTAGGGGTGTCCTTGGTTAACTTGTTCACAGGTGGGTTTCCCTGGTTACCACTGACTGTCAGAGATTCGTGTCCCTGGTTACCACCGACTGTCATATGTGCGTGTCCCTGGTAACCACGGTCACAGGAGAGGTGTCCGTGGTTACCAGTGACTGGCACAGTAGGTGTGTCCTTGGTTACCATGGTCACAGGTGGGTTTCCCTGGTTACCACCGACTGTCAGAGATGCGTGTCCCTGATTACCACCGACTGTCACAGGCTGGTGTCCCTGGGCACTGTGAATGTCACAGGTGGGTTTCCCTGGTTACCACCGACTGTCACAGGAGGGCTGTCCCTGGGTACCATTGTCACAGGAGGGGTGTCCTTGGTTACCATGGTCACAGGTGGTTTTCCCTGGTTACCACCGACTGTCACAGGAGGGCCGTCCCTGGGTACCATTGTCACAGGAGGGGTGTCCTTGGTTACCACTGGCACAGGAGGTGTGTCCCTGGTTACCAATGACTGTCACAGGAGGGGTGTCCTTGGTTACCATGGTCGCAGGTGGGTTTCCCTGGTTACCACTGACTGTCAGAGATGCGTGTCCCTGGTTACCACCGACTGTCATATGTGCGTGTCCTGGTAACCACGGTCACAGGAGAGGTGTCCTTGGTTACGAGTGACTGTGGGTAGGGGTGTCCTTGGTTACCATGGTCACAGGTGGTTTTCCCTGGTTACCAACGACTGTCACAGGAGGGCTGTCCCTGGGTACCATTGTCACAGGAGGGGTGTCCTTGGTTACCACTAGCACAGGAGGTGTGTCCCTGGTTACCACTGACTGTCACAGGAGGGGTGTCCTTGGTTAACATGGTCGCAGGGGGGTTTCCCTGTTTACCACTGACTGTCAGAGATGCATGTCCCTGGTTACCACCGACTGTCATATGTGCGTGTCCCTGGTAGCCACGGTCACAGGAGAGGTGTCCGTGGTTACAAGTGACTGTCACAGTAGGTGTGTCCTTGGTTACCATGGTACAGGTGGGTTTCCCTGGTTACCACCGACTGTCAGAGATGCGTGTCCCTGATTACCACCGACTGTCACAGGCCGGTGTCCCTGGGCACTGTGAATGTCACAGGTGGGTTTCCCTGGTTACCACCGACTGTCAGAGATGCGTCTCCCTGATAACCACGGTCACATGAGAGGTGTCCTTGGTTACCAGTGACTGTGAGTACGGGTGTCCTTGGTTACCATGGTCACAGGTGTGTTTCCCTGGTTACCACCGACTGTCACAGGAGGGATGTCCCTGGGTACCATTGTCACAGAGGGGTGTCCTTGGTTACCATGGTCACAGGTGGGTTTCCCTGGTTACCACCGACTGTCAGAGATGCGTCTCCCTGGTTACCACCGACTGTCACAGGCCGGTGTCCCTGGGCACTGTGAATGTCACAGGTGGGTTTCCCTGGTTACCACCAACTGTCACAGGTGAGTGTACATGGTTACCACTGACTGTCACAGGAGGGCTGTCCCTGGGTACCATTGTGACAGGAGGGGTGTCCTTGGTTACCACTGGCACAGGAGGTGTGTCCCTGGTTACCACTGACTGTCACAGGAGGGGTGTCCTTGGTTACCATGGTCGCAGGTGGGTTTCCCTGGTTACCACTGACTGTCAGAAATGCGTGTCCCTGGTTACCACCGACTGTCATATGTGCGTGTCCTGGTAACCACGGTCACAGGAGAGGTGTCCTTGGTTACCAGTGACTGTGGGTAGGGGTGTCCTTGGTTACCATGGTCACAGGTGGTTTTCCCTGGTTACCACCGACTGTCACAGGAGGGCTGTCCCTGGGTACCATTGTCACAGGAGGGGTGTCCTTGGTTACCACTGGCACAGGAGGTGTGTCCCTGGTTACCACTGACTGTCACAGGAGGGGTGTCCTTGGTTACCATGGTCGCAGGTGGTTTTCCCTGGTTACCACCGACTGTCACAGGAGGGCTGTCCCTGGGTACCATTGTCACAGGAGGGGTGTCCTTGGTTACCACTGGCACAGGAGGTGTGTCCCTGTTTACCACTGACTGTCACAGGAGGGGTGTCCTTGGTTAACATGGTCGCAGGTGGGTTTCCCTGGTTACCACTGACTGTCAGAGATGCGTGTCCCTGGTTACCACCGACTGTCATATGTGCGTGTCCCTGGTAGCCACGGTCACAGGAGAGGTGTCCGTGGTTACCAGTGACTGTCACAGTAGGTGTGTCCTTGGTTACCATGGTCGCAGGTGGGTTTCCCTGGTTACCACTGACTGTCAGAGATGCGTGTCCCTGGTTACCACCGACTGTCATATATGCGTGTCCCTGGTAACCACGGTCACAGGAGAGGTGTCCGTGGTTACCAGTTACTGTCACAGTAGGTGTGTCCTTGGTTATCATGGTCACAGGTGGGTTTCCCTGATTACCACCGACTGTCACAGGCTGGTGTCCCTGGGCACTGTGAATGTCACAGGTGGGTTTCCCTGGTTACCACCGACTGTCACAGGACGGCTGTCCCTGGGTACCATTGTCACAGGAGGGGTGTCCTTGGTTACCATGGTCACAGGTGGGTTTCCCTGGTTACCACCGACTGTCACAGGAGGGCTGTCCCTGGGTACCATTGTCACAGGAGGGGTGTCCTTGGTTACCATGGTCACAGGTGGGTTTCCCTGGTTACCACCGACTGTCAGAGATGCGTCTCCCTGATAACTACGGTCACAGGAGAGGTGTACTTGGTTACCAGTGACTGTGGGTACGGGTGTCCTTGGTTACCATGGTCACAGGTGTGTTTCCCTGGTTACCACCGACTGTCACAGGAGGGCTGTCCCTGGGTACCATTGTCACAGAGGGGTGTCCTTGGTTACGATGGTCACAGGTGGGTTTCCCTGGTTACCACCGACTGTCAGAGATGCGTCTCCCTGGTTACCACCGACTGTCACATGCCGGTGTCCCTGGGCACTGTGAATTTCACAGGTGGGTTTCCCTGGTTACCACCAACTGTCACAGGTGAGTGTACATGGTTACCACTGACTGTCACAGGAGGGCTGTCCCTGGGTACCATTGTGACAGGAGGGGTGTCCTTGGTTACCACTAGCACAGGAGGTGTGTCCCTGGTTACCACTGACTGTCACAGGAGGGGTGTCCTTGGTTACCATGGTCGCAGGTGGGTTTCCCTGGTTACCACTGACTGTCAGAAATGCGTGTCCCTGGTTACCACCGACTGTCATATGTGCGTGTCCTGGTAACCACGGTCACAGGAGAGGTGTCCTTGGTTACCAGTGACTGTGGGTAGGGGTGTCCTTGGTTACCATGGTCACAGGTGGTTTTCCCTGGTTACCACCGACTGTCACAGGAGGGCTGTCCCTGGGTACCATTTTCACAGGAGGGGTGTCCTTGGTTACCACTGGCACAGGAGGTGTGTCCCTGGTTACCACTGACTGTCACAGGAGGGGTGTCCTTGGTTACCATGGTCGCAGGTTGGTTTCCCTGGTTACCACTGACTGATAGAGATGCGTGTCCCTGGTTACCACCGACTGTCATATGTGCGTGTCCTGGTAATCACGGTCACAGGAGAGGTGTCCTTGGTTACGAGTGACTGTGGGTAGGGGTGTCCTTGGTTACCATGGTCACAGGTGGTTTTCCCTGGTTACCACCGACTGTCACAGGAGGGCTGTCCCTGGGTACCATTGTCACAGGAGGGGTGTCCTTGGTTACCACTGGCACAGGAGGTGTGTCCCTGGTTACCACTGACTGTCACAGGAGGGGTGTCCTTGGTTAACATGGTCGCAGGTGGGTTTCCCTGGTTACCACGGACTGTCAGAAATGCGTGTCCCTGGTTACCACCGACTGTCATATGTGCGTGTCCCTGGTAGCCACGGTCACAGGAGAAGTGTCCGTGGTTACCATTGACTGGCACAGTAGGTGTGTCCTTGGTTACCATGGTCACAGGTGGGTTTCCCTGGTTACCACCGACTGTCAGAGATGCGTGTCCCTGATTACCACCGACTGTCACAGGCCGGTGTCCCTGGGCACTGTGAATGTCACAGGTGGGTTTCCCTGGTTACCACCCACTGTCACAGGACGGCTGTCCCTGGGTACCATTGTCACAGGAGGGGTGTCCTTGGTTACCATGGTCACAGGTGGGTTTCCCTGGTTACCACCGACTGTTACAGGAGGGCTGTCCCTGGGTACCATTGTCACAGGAGTGGTGTCCTTGGTTACCATGGTCACAGGTGGGTTTCCCTGGTTACCACCGACTGTCAGAGATGCGTCTCCCTGATAACCACGGTCACAGGAGATGTGTCCTTGGTTACCAGTGACTGTGGGTACGGGTGTCCTTGGTTACCATGGTCACAGGTGTGTTTCCCTGGTTACCACCGACTGTCACAGGAGGGCTGTCCCTGGGTACCATTGTCACAGAGGGGTGTCCTTGGTTACCATGGTCACAGGTGGGTTTCCCTGGTTACCACCGACTGTCACAGGAGGGCTGTCCCTGGGTACCATTTTCACAGGAGGGGTGTCCTTGGTTACCATGGTCACAGGTGGGTTTCCCTGGTTACCCCCGACTGTCAGAGATGCGTCTCCCTGATAACCACGGTCACAGGAGAGGTGTCCTTGGTTACCAGTGACTGTGGGTAGGGGTGTCCTTGGTTACCATGGTCACAAGTGGTTTTCCCTGGTTACCACCGACTGTCACAGGAGGGCCGTCCCTGGGTACCATTGTCACAGGAGGGGTGTCCTTGGTTACCACTGGCACAGGAGGTGTGTCCCTGGTTACCAATGACTGTCACAGGAGGGGTGTCCTTGGTTACCATGGTCGCAGGTGGGTTTCCCTGGTTACCACTGACTGTCAGAGATGCGTGTCCCTGGTTACCACCAACTGTCATATGTGCGTGTCCTGGTAACCACGGTCACAGGAGAGGTGTCCTTGGTTACGAGTGACTGTGGGTAGGGGTGTCCTTGGTTACCATGGTCACAGGTGGTTTTCCCTGGTTACCACCGACTGTCACAGGAGGGCTGTCCCTGGGTACCATTGTCACAGGAGGGGTGTCCTTGGTTACCACTGGCACAGGAGGTGTGTCCCTGGTTACCACTGACTGTCACAGGAGGGGTGTCCTTGGTTAACATGGTCGCAGGTGGGTTTCCCTGTTTACCACTGACTGTCAGAGATGCATGTCCCTGGTTACCACCGACTGTCATATGTGCGTGTCCCTGGTTGCCACGGTCACAGGAGAGGTGTCCGTGGTTACAAGTGACTGTCACAGTAGGTGTGTCCTTGGTTACCATGGTCACAGGTGGGTTTCCCTGGTTACCACCGACTGTCAGAGATGCGTGTCCCTGATTACCACCGACTGTCACAGGCCGGTGTCCCTGGGCACTGTGAATGTCACAGGTGGGTTTCCCTGGTTACCACCGACTGTCAGAGATGCGTCTCCCTGATAACCACGGTCACATGAGAGGTGTCCTTGGTTACCAGTGACTGTGGGTACGGGTGTCCTTGGTTACCATGGTCACAGGTGTGTTTCCCTGGTTACCACCGACTGTCACAGGAGGGCTGTCCCTGGGTACCATTGTCACAGAGGGGTGTCCTTGGTTACCATGGTCACAGGTGGGTTTCCCTGGTTACCACCGACTGTCAGAGATGCGTGTCCCTGATTACCACCGACTGTCACAGGCTGGTGTCCCTGGGCACTGTGAATGTCACAGGTGGGTTTCCCTGGTTACCACCGACTGTCACAGGACGGCTGTCCCTGGGTACCATTGTCACAGGAGGGGTGTCCTTGGTTACCATGGTCACAGGTGGGTTTCCCTGGTTACCACCGACTGTCACAGGAGGGCTGTCCCTGGGTACCATTGTCACAGGAGGGGTGTCCTTGGTTACCATGGTCACAGGTGGGTTTCCCTGGTTACCACCGACTGTCAGAGATGTGTCTCCCTGATAACCACGGTCACAGGAGAGGTGTCCTTGGTTACCAGTGACTGTGGGTACGGGTGTCCTTGGTTACCATGGTCACAGGTGTGTTTCCCTGGTTACCACTGACTGTCACAGGAGGGCTGTCCCTGGGTACCATTGTCACAGAGGGGTGTCCTTGGTTACGATGGTCACAGGTGGGTTTCCCTGGTTACCACCGACTGTCAGAGATGCGTCTCCCTGGTTACCACCGACTGTCACAGGCCGGTGTCCCTGGGCACTGTGAATGTCACAGGTGGGTTTCCCTGGTTACCACCAACTGTCACAGGTGAGTGTACATGGTTACCACTGACTGTCACAGGAGGGCTGTCCCTGGGTACCATTGTGACAGGAGGGGTGTCCTTGGTTACCACTAGCACTAGAGGTGTGTCCCTGGTTACCACTGACTGTCACAGGAGGGGTGTCCTTGGTTACCATGGTCGCAGGTGGGTTTCCCTGGTTACCACTGACTGTCAGAAATGCGTGTCCCTGGTTACCACCGACTGTCATATGTGCGTGTCCTGGTAACCACGGTCACAGGAGAGGTGTCCTTGGTTACCAGTGACTGTGGGTAGGGGTGTCCTTGGTTACCATGGTCACAGGTGGTTTTCCCTGGTTACCACCGACTGTCACAGGAGGGCTGTCCCTGGGTACCATTGTCACAGGAGGGGTGTCCTTGGTTACCACTGGCACAGGAGGTGTGTCCCTGGTTACCACTGACTGTCACAGGAGGGGTGTCCTTGGTTAACATGGTCGCAGGTGGGTTTCCCTGGTTACTACTGACTGTCAGAGATGCGTGTCCCTGGTTACCACCGACTGTCATATGTGCGTGTCCCTGGTAGCCACTGTCACAGGAGAGGTGTCCGTGGTTACCAGTGACTGGCACAGTAGGTGTGTCCTTGGTTACCATGGTCACAGGTGGGTTTCCCTGGTTACCACCGACTGTCAGAGATGCGTCTCCCTGGTTACCACCGACTGTCACAGGCCGGTGTCCCTGGGCACTGTGAATGTCACAGGTGGGTTTCCCTGGTTACCACCGACTGTCACAGGACGGCTGTCCCTGGGTACCATTGTCACAGGAGGGGTGTCCTTGGTTTCCATGGTCACAGGTGGGTTTCCCTGGTTACCACCGACTGTCACAGGAGGGCTGTCCCTGGGTACCATTGTCACAGGAGGGGTGTCCATGGTTACCATGGTCACAGGTCGGTTTCCCTGGTTAACACCGACTGTCAGAGATGCGTCTCCCTGATAACCACGGTCACAGGAGAGGTGTCCTTGGTTACCAGTGACTGTGGGTACGGGTGTCCTTGGTTACCATGGTCACAGGTGTGTTTCCCTGGTTACCACCGACTGTCACAGGAGGGCTGTCCCTGGGTACCATTGTCACAGAGGGGTGTCCTTGGTTACCATGGTCACAGGTGGGTTTCCCTGGTTACCACAGACTGTCACAGGAGGGCTGTCCCTGGGTACCATTGTCACAGGAGGGGTGTCCTTGGTTACCATGGTCACAGGTGGGTTTCCCTGGTTACCCCCGACTGTCAGAGATGCGTCTCCCTGATAACCACGGTCACAGGAGAGGTGTCCTTGGTTACCAGTGACTGTGGGTAGGGGTGTCCTTGGTTACCATGGTCACAGGTGGTTTTCCCTGGTTACCACCGACTGTCACAGGAGGGCCGTCCCTGGGTACCATTGTCACAGGAGGGGTGTCCTTGGTTACCACTGGCACAGGAGGTGTGTCCCTGGTTACCACTGACTGTCACAGGAGGGGTGTCCTTGGTTACCATGGTCGCAGGTGGGTTTCCCTGGTTACCACTGACTGTCAGAGATGCGTGTCCCTGGTTACCACCGACTGTCATATGTGCGTGTCCTGGTAACCACGGTCACAGGAGAGGTGTCCTTGGTTACGAGTGACTGTGGGTAGGGGTGTCCTTGGTTACCATGGTCACAGATGGTTTTTCCTGGTTACCACCGACTGTCACAGGAGGGCTGTCCCTGGGTACCATTGTCACAGGAGGGGTGTCCTTGGTTACCACTGGCACAGGAGGTGTGTCCCTGGTTACCACTGACTGTCACAGGAGGGGTGTCCTTGGTTAACATGGTCGCAGGTGGGTTTTCCTGATTACCACTGACTGTCAGAGATGCATGTCCCTGGTTACCACCGACTGTCATATGTGCGTGTCCCTGGTAGCCACGGTCAAAGGAGAGGTGTCCGTGGTTACAAGTGACTGTCACAGTAGGTGTGTCCTTGGTTACCATGGTCACAGGTGGGTTTCCCCGGTTACCACCGACTGTCAGAGATGCGTGTCCCTGATTACCACCGACTGTCACAGGCCGGTGTCCCTGGGCACTGTGAATGTCACAGGTGGGTTTCCCTGGTTACCACCGACTGTCAGAGATGCGTCTCCCTGATAACCACGGTCACATGAGAGGTGTCCTTGGTTACCAGTGACTGTGGGTACGGGTGTCCTTGGTTACCATGGTCACAGGTGTGTTTCCCTGGTTACCACCACTGTCACAGGAGGGCTGTCCCTGGGTACCATTGTCACAGAGGGGTGTCCTTGGTTACCATGGTCACAGGTGGGTTTACCTGGTTACCACCGACTGTCAGAGATGAGTCCCCCTGGTTACCACCGACTGTCACAGGCCGGTGTCCCTGGGCACTGTGAATGTCACAGGTGGGTTTCCCTGGTTACCACCAACTGTCACAGGTGAGTGTACATGGTTACCACTGACTGTCACAGGAGGGCTGTCCCTGGGTACCATTGTGACAGGAGGGGTGTCCTTGGTTACCACTAGCACAGGAGGTGTGTCCCTGGTTACCACTGACTGTCACAGGAGGGGTGTCCTTGGTTACCATGGTCACAGGTGGGTTTCCCTGGTTACCACTGACTGTCACAGGAGGGCTGTCCCTGGGTACCATTGTCACAGAGGGGTGTCCTTGGTTACCATGGTCACAGGTGGGTTTCCCTGGTTACCACCGACTGTCAGAGATGCGTGTCCCTGGTTACCACCGACTGTCACAGTCCGGTGTCCCTGGGCACTGTGAATGTCACAGGTGGGTTTCCCTGGTTACCACCAACTGTCACAGGTGAGTGTACATGGTTACCACTGACTGTCACAGGAGGGCAGTCCCTGGGTACCATTGTGACAGGAGGTGTGTCCTTGGTTACCACTAGCACAGGAGGTGTGTCCCTGGTTACCACTGACTGTCACAGTAGGGGTGTCCTTGGTTACCATGGTCGCAGGTGGGTTTCCCTGGTTACCATTGACTGTCAGAAATGCGTGTCCCTGGTTACCACCGACTGTCATATGTGCGTGTCCTGGTAACCACGGACACAGGAGAGGTGTCCTTGGTTACCAGTGACTGTGGGTAGGGGTGTCCTTGGTTACCATGGTCACTGGTGGTTTTCCCTGGTTACCACCGACTGTCAGAGATGCGTGTCACTGGTTACCACCGACTGTCACAGGCTGGTGTCCCTGGGCACTGTGAATGTCACAGGTGGGTTTCCCTGTTTACCACCGACTGTCACAGGACGGCTGTCCCTGGGTACCATTGTCACAGGAGGGGTGTCCTTGGTTACCATGGTCACAGGTGGGTTTCCCTGGTTACCACCGACTGTCAGAGATGCGTCTCCCTGATAACCACGGTCACATGAGAGGTGTCCTTGGTTACCAGTGACTGTGGGTACGGGTGTCCTTGGTTACCATGGTCACAGGTGTGTTTCCCTGGTTACCACCGACTGTCACAGGAGGGCTGTCCCTGGGTACCATTGTCACAGAGGGGTGTCCTTGGTTACCATGGTCACAGGTGGGTTTCCCTGGTTACCACCGACTGTCAGAGATGCGTGTCCCTGATTACCACCGACTGTCACAGGCTGGTGTCCCTGGGCACTGTGAATGTCACAGGTGGGTTTCCCTGGTTACCACCGACTGTCACAGGACGGCTGTCCCTGGGTACCATTGTCACAGGAGGGGTGTCCTTGGTTACCATGGTCACAGGTGGGTTTCCCTGGTTACCACCGACTGTCACAGGAGGGCTGTCCCTGGGTACCATTGTCACAGGAGGGGTGTCCTTGGTTACCATGGTCACAGGTGGGTTTCCCTGGTTACCACCGACTGTCAGAGATGTGTCTCCCTGATAACCACGGTCACAGGAGAGGTGTCCTTGGTTACCAGTGACTGTGGGTACGGGTGTCCTTGGTTACCATGGTCACAGGTGTGTTTCCCTGGTTACCACTGACTGTCACAGGAGGGCTGTCCCTGGGTACCATTGTCACAGAGGGGTGTCCTTGGTTACGATGGTCACAGGTGGGTTTCCCTGGTTACCACCGACTGTCAGAGATGCATCTCCCTGGTTACCACCGACTGTCACAGGCCGGTGTCCCTGGGCACTGTGAATGTCACAGGTGGGTTTCCCTGGTTACCACCAACTGTCACAGGTGAGTGTACATGGTTACCACTGACTGTCACAGGAGGGCTGTCCCTGGGTACCATTGTGACAGGAGGGGTGTCCTTGGTTACCACTAGCACTAGAGGTGTGTCCCTGGTTACCACTGACTGTCACAGGAGGGGTGTCCTTGGTTACCATGGTCGCAGGTGGGTTTCCCTGGTTACCACTGACTGTCAGAAATGCGTGTCCCTGGTTACCACCGACTGTCATATGTGCGTGTCCTGGTAACCACGGTCACAGGAGAGGTGTCCTTGGTTACCAGTGACTGTGGGTAGGGGTGTCCTTGGTTACCATGGTCACAGGTGGTTTTCCCTGGTTACCACCGACTGTCACAGGAGGGCTGTCCCTGGGTACCATTGTCACAGGAGGGGTGTCCTTGGTTACCACTGGCACAGGAGGTGTGTCCCTGGTTACCACTGACTGTCACAGGAGGGGTGTCCTTGGTTAACATGGTCGCAGGTGGGTTTCCCTGGTTACTACTGACTGTCAGAGATGCGTGTCCCTGGTTACCACCGACTGTCATATGTGCGTGTCCCTGGTAGCCACTGTCACAGGAGAGGTGTCCGTGGTTACCAGTGACTGGCACAGTAGGTGTGTCCTTGGTTACCATGGTCACAGGTGGGTTTCCCTGGTTACCACCGACTGTCAGAGATGCGTCTCCCTGGTTACCACCGACTGTCACAGGCCGGTGTCCCTGGGCACTGTGAATGTCACAGGTGGGTTTCCCTGGTTACCACCGACTGTCACAGGACGGCTGTCCCTGGGTACCATTGTCACAGGAGGGGTGTCCTTGGTTTCCATGGTCACAGGTGGGTTTCCCTGGTTACCACCGACTGTCACAGGAGGGCTGTCCCTGGGTACCATTGTCACAGGAGGGGTGTCCATGGTTACCATGGTCACAGGTCGGTTTCCCTGGTTAACACCGACTGTCAGAGATGCGTCTCCCTGATAACCACGGTCACAGGAGAGGTGTCCTTGGTTACCAGTGACTGTGGGTACGGGTGTCCTTGGTTACCATGGTCACAGGTGTGTTTCCCTGGTTACCACCGACTGTCACAGGAGGGCTGTCCCTGGGTACCATTGTCACAGAGGGGTGTCCTTGGTTACCATGGTCACAGGTGGGTTTCCCTGGTTACCACAGACTGTCACAGGAGGGCTGTCCCTGGGTACCATTGTCACAGGAGGGGTGTCCTTGGTTACCATGGTCACAGGTGGGTTTCCCTGGTTACCCCCGACTGTCAGAGATGCGTCTCCCTGATAACCACGGTCACAGGAGAGGTGTCCTTGGTTACCAGTGACTGTGGGTAGGGGTGTCCTTGGTTACCATGGTCACAGGTGGTTTTCCCTGGTTACCACCGACTGTCACAGGAGGGCCGTCCCTGGGTACCATTGTCACAGGAGGGGTGTCCTTGGTTACCACTGGCACAGGAGGTGTGTCCCTGGTTACCACTGACTGTCACAGGAGGGGTGTCCTTGGTTACCATGGTCGCAGGTGGGTTTCCCTGGTTACCACTGACTGTCAGAGATGCGTGTCCCTGGTTACCACCGACTGTCATATGTGCGTGTCCTGGTAACCACGGTCACAGGAGAGGTGTCCTTGGTTACGAGTGACTGTGGGTAGGGGTGTCCTTGGTTACCATGGTCACAGATGGTTTTTCCTGGTTACCACCGACTGTCACAGGAGGGCTGTCCCTGGGTACCATTGTCACAGGAGGGGTGTCCTTGGTTACCACTGGCACAGGAGGTGTGTCCCTGGTTACCACTGACTGTCACAGGAGGGGTGTCCTTGGTTAACATGGTCGCAGGTGGGTTTTCCTGATTACCACTGACTGTCAGAGATGCATGTCCCTGGTTACCACCGACTGTCATATGTGCGTGTCCCTGGTAGCCACGGTCAAAGGAGAGGTGTCCGTGGTTACAAGTGACTGTCACAGTAGGTGTGTCCTTGGTTACCATGGTCACAGGTGGGTTTCCCCGGTTACCACCGACTGTCAGAGATGCGTGTCCCTGATTACCACCGACTGTCACAGGCCGGTGTCCCTGGGCACTGTGAATGTCACAGGTGGGTTTCCCTGGTTACCACCGACTGTCAGAGATGCGTCTCCCTGATAACCACGGTCACATGAGAGGTGTCCTTGGTTACCAGTGACTGTGGGTACGGGTGTCCTTGGTTACCATGGTCACAGGTGTGTTTCCCTGGTTACCACCACTGTCACAGGAGGGCTGTCCCTGGGTACCATTGTCACAGAGGGGTGTCCTTGGTTACCATGGTCACAGGTGGGTTTACCTGGTTACCACCGACTGTCAGAGATGAGTCCCCCTGGTTACCACCGACTGTCACAGGCCGGTGTCCCTGGGCACTGTGAATGTCACAGGTGGGTTTCCCTGGTTACCACCAACTGTCACAGGTGAGTGTACATGGTTACCACTGACTGTCACAGGAGGGCTGTCCCTGGGTACCATTGTGACAGGAGGGGTGTCCTTGGTTACCACTAGCACAGGAGGTGTGTCCCTGGTTACCACTGACTGTCACAGGAGGGGTGTCCTTGGTTACCATGGTCACAGGTGGGTTTCCCTGGTTACCACTGACTGTCACAGGAGGGCTGTCCCTGGGTACCATTGTCACAGAGGGGTGTCCTTGGTTACCATGGTCACAGGTGGGTTTCCCTGGTTACCACCGACTGTCAGAGATGCGTGTCCCTGGTTACCACCGACTGTCACAGTCCGGTGTCCCTGGGCACTGTGAATGTCACAGGTGGGTTTCCCTGGTTACCACCAACTGTCACAGGTGAGTGTACATGGTTACCACTGACTGTCACAGGAGGGCAGTCCCTGGGTACCATTGTGACAGGAGGTGTGTCCTTGGTTACCACTAGCACAGGAGGTGTGTCCCTGGTTACCACTGACTGTCACAGTAGGGGTGTCCTTGGTTACCATGGTCGCAGGTGGGTTTCCCTGGTTACCATTGACTGTCAGAAATGCGTGTCCCTGGTTACCACCGACTGTCATATGTGCGTGTCCTGGTAACCACGGACACAGGAGAGGTGTCCTTGGTTACCAGTGACTGTGGGTAGGGGTGTCCTTGGTTACCATGGTCACTGGTGGTTTTCCCTGGTTACCACCGACTGTCAGAGATGCGTGTCACTGGTTACCACCGACTGTCACAGGCTGGTGTCCCTGGGCACTGTGAATGTCACAGGTGGGTTTCCCTGTTTACCACCGACTGTCACAGGACGGCTGTCCCTGGGTACCATTGTCACAGGAGGGGTGTCCTTGGTTACCATGGTCACAGGTGGGTTTCCCCTGGTTACCACCGACTGTCACAGGAGGGCTGTCCCTGGGTACCATTGTCACAGAGGGGTGTCCTTGGTTACCATGGTCACAGGTGGGTTTCCCTGGTTACCACCGACTGTCAGAGATGCGTCTCCCTGGTTACCACCGACTGTCACAGGCCGGTGTCCCTGGGCACTGTGAATGTCACAGGTGGATTTCCCTGGTTACCACCGACTGTCAGAGATGCGACTCCCTGACAACCACGGTCAAAGGAGAGGTGTCCTTGGTTACCAGTGACAGTGGGTAGGGGTGTCCTTGGTTACCATGGTCACAGGTGTGTTTCCCTGGTTACCACCGACTGTCACAGGAGGGCTGTCCCTGGGTACCATCGTCACAGGAGGGGTATCCTTGGTTACCATGGTCACAGGTGGGTTTCCCTGGTTACCACCGACTGTCACAGGAGGGCTGTCCCTGGGTACCATTGTCACAGGAGGGGTGTCCTTGGTTACCATGGTCACAGGTGGGTTTCCCTGGTTACCACCGACTGTCACAGGAGGGCTGTCCCTGGGTACCATTGTGACAGGAGGGGTGTCCTTGGTTACCACTGGCACAGGAGGTGTGTCCCTGGTTACCACTGACTGTCACAGGAGGGGTGTCCTTGGTTACCATGGTCGCAGGTGGGTTTCCCTGGTTACCACTGACTGTCAGAGATGCGTGTCCCTGGTTACCACCGACTGTCATATATGCGTGTCCCTGGTAACCACGGTCACAGGAGAGGTGTCCGTGGTTAGCAGTGACTGTCACAGTAGGTGGGTCCTTGGTTTCCATGGCGACAGGTGGGTTTCCCTGGTTACCACCGACTGTCAGAGATGCGTGTCCCTGGTTACCACCGACTGTCACAGGCTGGTGTCCCTGGGAAATGTGAATGTCACAGGTGGGTTTCCCTGGTTACCACCGACTGTCACAGGTGAGTGTACATGGTTACCACTGACTGTCACAGGAGGGCTGTCCCTGGGTACCATTGTGACAGGAGGGGTGTCCTTGGTTACCACTGGCACAGGAGGTGTGTCCCTGGTTACCACTGACTGTCACAGGAGGGGTGTCCTTGGGTACCATGGTCGCAGGTGGGTTTCCCTGGTTATCACTGACTGTCAGAGATGCGTGTCCCTGGTTACCACCGACTGTCATATGTGCGTGTCCTGGTAACCACGGTCACAGGAGAGGTGTCCTTGGTTACCAGTGACTGTGGGTAGGGGTGTCCTTGGTTACCATGGTCACAGGTGTGTTTCCCTGGTTACCACCGACTGTCACAGGAGGGCTGTCCCTGGGTCCCATTGTCACAGGAGGGGTGTCCTTGGTTACCATGGTCACAGGTGGGTTTCCCTGGTTACCACCGACTGTCACAGGAGGGCTTTCCCTGGGTACCATTGTCACAGGAGGGGTGTCCTTGGTTACCATGGTCACAGGTGGGTTTCCCTGGTTACCACCGACTGTCACAGGAGGGCTGTCCCTGGGTACCATTGTCAGAGGAGGGGTGTCCTTGGTTACCACTGGCACAGGAGGTGTGTCCCTGGTTACCACTGACTGTCACAGGAGGGGTGTCCTTGGTTAACATGGTCGCAGGTGGGTTTCCCTGGTTACCACTGACTGTCAGAGATGCGTGTCCCTGGTTACCACCGGCTGTCATATGTGCGTGTCCCTGGTAGCCACGGTCACAGGAGAGGTGTCCGTGGTTACCAGTTACTGTCACAGAAGGTGTGTCCTTGGTTACCATGGTCACAGGTGGGTTTCCCTGATTACCACCGACTGTCACAGGCTGGTGTCCCGGGGCACTGTGAATGTCACAGGTGGGTTTCCCTGGTTACCACCGACTGTCACAGGACGGCTGTCCCTGGGTACCATTGTCACAGGAGGGGTGTCCTTGGTTACCATGGTCACAGGTGGGTTTCCCTGGTTACCACCGACTGTCACAGGAGGGCTGTCCCTGGGTACCATTGTCACAGGAGGGGTGTCCTTGGTTACCATGGTCACAGGTGGGTTTCCCTGGTTACCACCGACTGTCAGAGATGCGTCTCCCTGATAACCACGGTCACAGGAGAGGTGTCCTTGGTTACCAGTGACTGTGGGTACGGGTGTCCTTGGTTACCATGGTCACAGGTGTGTTTCCCTGGTTACCACCGACTGTCACAGGAGGGCTGTCCCTGGGTACCATTGTCACAGAGGGGTGTCCTTGGTTACCATGGTCACAGGTGGGGTTCCCTGGTTACCACCGACTGTCACAGGAGGGCTGTCCCTGGGTACCATTGTCACAGGAGGGGTGTCCTTGGTTACCATGGTCACAGGTGGATTTCCCTGGTTACCCCCGACTGTCAGAGATGCGTCTCCCTGATAACCACGGTCACAGGAGAGGTGTCCTTGGTTACCAGTGACTGTGGTAGGGGTGTCCTTGGTTACCATGGCCACAGGTGGTTTTCCCTGGTTACCACCGACTGTCACAGGAGGGCCGTCCCTGGGTACCATTGTCACAGGAGGGGTGTCCTTGGTTACCACTGGCACAGGAGGTGTGTCCCTGGTTACCAATGACTGTCACAGGAGGGGTGTCCTTGGTTACCATGGTCGCAGGTGGGTTTCCCTGGTTACCACTGACTGTCAGAGATGCGTGTCCCTGGTTACCACCGACTGTCATATGTGCGTGTCCTGGTAACCACGGTCACAGGAGAGGTGTCCTTGGTTACGAGTGACTGTGGGTAGGGGTGTCCTTGGTTACCATGGTCACAGGTGGTTTTCCCTGGTTACCAACGACTGTCACAGGAGGGCTGTCCCTGGGTACCATTGTCACAGGAGGGGTGTCCTTGGTTACCACTAGCACAGGAGGTGTGTCCCTGGTTACCACTGACTGTCACAGGAGGGGTGTCCTTGGTTAACATGGTCGCAGGGGGGTTTCCCTGTTTACCACTGACTGTCAGAGATGCATGTCCCTGGTTACCACCGACTGTCATATGTGCGTGTCCCTGGTAGCCACGGTCACAGGAGAGGTGTCCGTGGTTACAAGTGACTGTCACAGTAGGTGTGTCCTTGGTTACCATGGTACAGGTGGGTTTCCCTGGTTACCACCGACTGTCAGAGATGCGTGTCCCTGATTACCACCGACTGTCACAGGCCGGTGTCCCTGGGCACTGTGAATGTCACAGGTGGGTTTCCCTGGTTACCACCGACTGTCAGAGATGCGTCTCCCTGATAACCACGGTCACATGAGAGGTGTCCTTGGTTACCAGTGACTGTGAGTACGGGTGTCCTTGGTTACCATGGTCACAGGTGTGTTTCCCTGGTTACCACCGACTGTCACAGGAGGGATGTCCCTGGGTACCATTGTCACAGAGGGGTGTCCTTGGTTACCATGGTCACAGGTGGGTTTCCCTGGTTACCACCGACTGTCAGAGATGCGTCTCCCTGGTTACCACCGACTGTCACAGGCCGGTGTCCCTGGGCACTGTGAATGTCACAGGTGGGTTTCCCTGGTTACCACCAACTGTCACAGGTGAGTGTACATGGTTACCACTGACTGTCACAGGAGGGCTGTCCCTGGGTACCATTGTGACAGGAGGGGTGTCCTTGGTTACCACTGGCACAGGAGGTGTGTCCCTGGTTACCACTGACTGTCACAGGAGGGGTGTCCTTGGTTACCATGGTCGCAGGTGGGTTTCCCTGGTTACCACTGACTGTCAGAAATGCGTGTCCCTGGTTACCACCGACTGTCATATGTGCGTGTCCTGGTAACCACGGTCACAGGAGAGGTGTCCTTGGTTACCAGTGACTGTGGGTAGGGGTGTCCTTGGTTACCATGGTCACAGGTGGTTTTCCCTGGTTACCACCGACTGTCACAGGAGGGCTGTCCCTGGGTACCATTGTCACAGGAGGGGTGTCCTTGGTTACCACTGGCACAGGAGGTGTGTCCCTGGTTACCACTGACTGTCACAGGAGGGGTGTCCTTGGTTACCATGGTCGCAGGTGGTTTTCCCTGGTTACCACCGACTGTCACAGGAGGGCTGTCCCTGGGTACCATTGTCACAGGAGGGGTGTCCTTGGTTACCACTGGCACAGGAGGTGTGTCCCTGTTTACCACTGACTGTCACAGGAGGGGTGTCCTTGGTTAACATGGTCGCAGGTGGGTTTCCCTGGTTACCACTGACTGTCAGAGATGCGTGTCCCTGGTTACCACCGACTGTCATATGTGCGTGTCCCTGGTAGCCACGGTCACAGGAGAGGTGTCCGTGGTTACCAGTGACTGTCACAGTAGGTGTGTACTTGGTTACCATGGTCGCAGGTGGGTTTCCCTGGTTACCACTGACTGTCAGAGATGCGTGTCCCTGGTTACCACCGACTGTCATATATGCGTGTCCCTGGTAACCACGGTCACAGGAGAGGTGTCCGTGGTTAGCAGTGACTGTCACAGTAGGTGGGTCCTTGGTTTCCATGGCGACAGGTGGGTTTCCCTGGTTACCACCGACTGTCAGAGATTCGTGTCCCTGGTTACCACCGACTGTAACAGGCCGGTGTCCCTGGGCTCTGTGAATGTCACAGGTGGGTTTCCCTGGTTACCACCGACTGTCACAGGTGAGTGAACATGGTTACCACTGACTGTCACAGGAGGGCTGTCCGTGGGTACCATTGTGACAGGAGGGGTGTCCTTGTTTACCACTGGCACAGGAGGTGTGTCCCTGGTTACCACTGACTGTCAGAAATGCGTGTCCCTGGTTACCACCGACTGTCATATGTGCGTGTCCTGGTAACCACGGTCACAGGAGAGGTGTCCTTGGTTACCAATGACTGTGGGTAGGGGTGTCCTTGGTTACCATGGTCACAGGTGGTTTTCCCTGGTTACCACCGACTGTCACAGGAGGGCTGTCCCTGGGTACCATTGTCACAGGAGGGGTGTCCTTGGTTACCACTGGCAGAGGAGGTGTGTCCCTGGTTACCACTGACTGTCACAGGAGGGGTGTCCTTGGTTAACATGGTCGCAGGTGGGTTTCCCTGGTTACCACTGACTGTCAGAGATGCGTGTCCCTGGTTACCACCGGCTGTCATATGTGCGTGTCCCTGGTAGCCACGGTCACAGGAGAGGTGTCCGTGGTTACCAGTTACTGTCACAGTAGGTGTGTCCTTGGTTATCATGGTCACAGGTGGGTTTCCCTGATTACCACCGACTGTCACAGGCTGGTGTCCCTGGGCACTGTGAATGTCACAGGTGGGTTTCCCTGGTTACCACCGACTGTCACAGGACGGCTGTCCCTGGGTACCATTGTCACAGGAGGGGTGTCCTTGGTTACCATGGTCACAGGTGGGTTTCCCTGGTTACCACCGACTGTCACAGGAGGGCTGTCCCTGGGTACCATTGTCACAGGAGGGGTGTCCTTGGTTACCATGGTCACAGGTGGGTTTCCCTGGTTACCACCGACTGTCAGAGATGCGTCTCCCTGATAACTACGGTCACAGGAGAGGTGTACTTGGTTACCAGTGACTGTGGGTACGGGTGTCCTTGGTTACCATGGTCACAGGTGTGTTTCCCTGGTTACCACCGACTGTCACAGGAGGGCTGTCTCTGGGTACCATTGTCACAGAGGGGTGTCCTTGGTTACGATGGTCACAGGTGGGTTTCCCTGGTTACCACCGACTGTCAGAGATGCGTCTCCCTGGTTACCACCGACTGTCACATGCCGGTGTCCCTGGGCACTGTGAATTTCACAGGTGGGTTTCCCTGGTTACCACCAACTGTCACAGGTGAGTGTACATGGTTACCACTGACTGTCACAGGAGGGCTGTCCCTGGGTACCATTGTGACAGGAGGGGTGTCCTTGGTTACCACTAGCACAGGAGGTGTGTCCCTGGTTACCACTGACTGTCACAGGAGGGGTGTCCTTGGTTACCATGGTCGCAGGTGGGTTTCCCTGGTTACCACTGACTGTCAGAAATGCGTGTCCCTGGTTACCACCGACTGTCATATGTGCTTGTCCTGGTAACCACGGTCACAGGAGAGGTGTCCTTGGTTACCAGTGACTGTGGGTAGGGGTGTCCTTGGTTACCATGGTCACAGGTGGTTTTCCCTGGTTACCACCGACTGTCACAGGAGGGCTGTCCCTGGGTACCATTTTCACAGGAGGGGTGTCCTTGGTTACCACTGGCACAGGAGGTGTGTCCCTGGTTACCACTGACTGTCACAGGAGGGGTGTCCTTGGTTACCATGGTCGCAGGTTGGTTTCCCTGGTTACCACTGACTGATAGAGATGCGTGTCCCTGGTTACCACCGACTGTCATATGTGCGTGTCCTGGTAATCACGGTCACAGGAGAGGTGTCCTTGGTTACGAGTGACTGTGGGTAGGGGTGTCCTTGGTTACCATGGTCACAGGTGGTTTTCCCTGGTTACCACCGACTGTCACAGGAGGGCTGTCCCTGGGTACCATTGTCACAGGAGGGGTGTCCTTGGTTACCACTGGCACAGGAGGTGTGTCCCTGGTTACCACTGACTGTCACAGGAGGGGTGTCCTTGGTTAACATGGTCGCAGGTGGGTTTCCCTGGTTACCACGGACTGTCAGAAATGCGTGTCCCTGGTTACCACCGACTGTCATATGTGCGTGTCCCTGGTAGCCACGGTCACAGGAGAAGTGTCCGTGGTTACCATTGACTGGCACAGTAGGTGTGTCCTTGGTTACCATGGTCACAGGTGGGTTTCCCTGGTTACCACCGACTGTCAGAGATGCGTGTCCCTGATTACCACCGACTGTCACAGGCCGGTGTCCCTGGGCACTGTGAATGTCACAGGTGGGTTTCCCTGGTTACCACCCACTGTCACAGGACGGCTGTCCCTGGGTACCATTGTCACAGGAGGGGTGTCCTTGGTTACCATGGTCACAGGTGGGTTTCCCTGGTTACCACCGACTGTTACAGGAGGGCTGTCCCTGGGTACCATTGTCACAGGAGTGGTGTCCTTGGTTACCATGGTCACAGGTGGGTTTCCCTGGTTACCACCGACTGTCAGAGATGCGTCTCCCTGATAACCACGGTCACAGGAGATGTGTCCTTGGTTACCAGTGACTGTGGGTACGGGTGTCCTTGGTTACCATGGTCACAGGTGTGTTTCCCTGGTTACCACCGACTGTCACAGGAGGGCTGTCCCTGGGTACCATTGTCACAGAGGGGTGTCCTTGGTTACCATGGTCACAGGTGGGTTTCCCTGGTTACCACCGACTGTCACAGGAGGGCTGTCCCTGGGTACCATTGTCACAGGAGGGGTGTCCTTGGTTACCATGGTCACAGGTGGGTTTCCCTGGTTACCCCCGACTGTCAGAGATGCGTCTCCCTGATAACCACGGTCACAGGAGAGGTGTCCTTGGTTACCAGTGACTGTGGGTAGGGGTGTCCTTGGTTACCATGGTCACAAGTGGTTTTCCCTGGTTACCACCGACTGTCACAGGAGGGCCGTCCCTGGGTACCATTGTCACAGGAGGGGTGTCCTTGGTTACCACTGGCACAGGAGGTGTGTCCCTGGTTACCAATGACTGTCACAGGAGGGGTGTCCTTGGTTACCATGGTCGCAGGTGGGTTTCCCTGGTTACCACTGACTGTCAGAGATGCGTGTCCCTGGTTACCACCAACTGTCATATGTGCGTGTCCTGGTAACCACGGTCACAGGAGAGGTGTCCTTGGTTACGAGTGACTGTGGGTAGGGGTGTCCTTGGTTACCATGGTCACAGGTGATTTTCCCTGGTTACCACCGACTGTCACAGGAGGGCTGTCCCTGGGTACCATTGTCACAGGAGGGGTGTCCTTGGTTACCACTGGCACAGGAGGTGTGTCCCTGGTTACCACTGACTGTCACAGGAGGGGTGTCCTTGGTTAACATGGTCGCAGGTGGGTTTCCCTGTTTACCACTGACTGTCAGAGATGCATGTCCCTGGTTACCACCGACTGTCATATGTGCGTGTCCCTGGTTGCCACGGTCACAGGAGAGGTGTCCGTGGTTACAAGTGACTGTCACAGTAGGTGTGTCCTTGGTTACCATGGTCACAGGTGGGTTTCCCTGGTTACCACCGACTGTCAGAGATGTGTGTCCCTGATTACCACCGACTGTCACAGGCCGGTGTCCCTGGGCACTGTGAATGTCACAGGTGGGTTTCCCTGGTTACCACCGACTGTCAGAGATGCGTCTCCCTGATAACCACGGTCACATGAGAGGTGTCCTTGGTTACCAGTGACTGTGGGTACGGGTGTCCTTGGTTACCATGGTCACAGGTGTGTTTCCCTGGTTACCACCGACTGTCACAGGAGGGCTGTCCCTGGGTACCATTGTCACAGAGGGGTGTCCTTGGTTACCATGGTCACAGGTGGGTTTCCCTGGTTACCACCGACTGTCAGAGATGCGTCTCCCTGGTTACCACCGACTGTCACAGGCCGGTGTCCCTGGGCACTGTGAATGTCACACGTGGGTTTCCCTGGTTACCACCGACTGTCACAGGACGGCTGTCCCTGGGTACCATTGTCACAGGAGGGGTGTCCTTGGTTACCATGGTCACAGGTGGGTTTCCCTGGTTACCACCGACTGTCACAGGAGGGCTGTCCCTGGGTACCATTGTGACAGGAGGGGTGTCCTTGGTTACCACTGGCACAGGAGGTGTGTCCCTGGTTACCACTGACTGTCACAGGAGGGGTGTCCTTGGTTACCATGGTCGCAGGTGGGTTTCCCTGGTTACCACTGACTGTCAGAGATGCGTGTCCCTGGTTACCACCGACTGTCATATATGCGTGTCCCTGGTAACCACGGTCACAGGAGAGGTGTCCGTGGTTAGCAGTGACTGTCACAGTAGGTGGGTCCTTGGTTTCCATGGCGACAGGTGGGTTTCCCTGGTTACCACCGACTGTCAGAGATGCGTGTCCCTGGTTACCACCGACTGTCACAGGCTGGTGTCCCTGGGAAATGTGAATGTCACAGGTGGGTTTCCCTGGTTACCACCGACTGTCACAGGTGAGTGTACATGGTTACCACTGACTGTCACAGGAGGGCTGTCCCTGGGTACCATTGTGACAGGAGGGGTGTCCTTGTTTACCACTGGCACAGGAGGTGTGTCCCTGGTTACCACTGACTGTCAGAAATGCGTGTCCCTGGTTACCACCGACTGTCATATGTGCGTGTCCTGGTAACCACGGTCACAGGAGAGGTGTCCTTGGTTACCAGTGACTGTGGGTAGGGGTGTCCTTGGTTACCATGGTCACAGGTGGTTTTCCCTGGTTACCACCGACTGTCACAGGAGGGCTGTCCCTGGGTACCATTGTCACAGGAGGGGTGTCCTTGGTTACCACTGGCACAGGAGGTGTGTCCCTGGTTACCACTGACTGTCACAGGAGGGGTGTCCTTGGTTAACATGGTCGCAGGTGGGTTTCCCTGGTTACCACTGACTGTCAGAGATGCGTGTCCCTGGTTACCACCGGCTGTCATATGTGCATGTCCCTGGTAGCCACGGTCACAGGAGAGGTGTCCGTGGTTACCAGTTACTGTCACAGTAGGTGTGTCCTTGGTTACCATGGTCACAGGTGGGTTTCCCTGATTACCACCGACTGTCACAGGCTGGTGTCCCTGGGCACTGTGAATGTCACAGGTGGGTTTCCCTGGTTAACACCGACTGTCACAGGACGGCTGTCCCTGGGTACCATTGTCACAGGAGGGGTGTCCTTGGTTACCATGGTCACAGGTGGGTTTCCCTGGTTACCACCGACTGTCACAGGAGGGCTGTCCCTGGGTACCATTGTCACAGGAGGGGTGTCCTTGGTTACCATGGTCACAGGTGGGTTTCCCTGGTTACCACCGACTGTCAGAGATGCGTCTCCCTGATAACCACGGTCACAGGAGAGGTGTCCTTGGTTACCAGTGACTGTGGGTACGGGTGTCCTTGGTTACCATGGTCACAGGTGTGTTTCCCTGGTTACCACCGACTGTCACAGGAGGGCTGTCCCTGGGTACCATTGTCACAGAGGGGTGTCCTTGGTTACGATGGTCACAGGTGGGTTTCCATGGTTACCACCGACTGTCAGAGATGCGTCTCCCTGGTTACCACCGACTGCCACAGGCCGGTGTCCCTGGGCACTGTGAATGTCACAGGTGGGTTTCCCTGGTTACCACCAACTGTCACAGGTGAGTGTACATGGTTACCACTGACTGTCACAGGAGGGCTGTCCCTGGGTACCATTGTGACAGGAGGGGTGTCCTTGGTTACCACTAGCACAGGAGGTGTGTCCCTGGTTACCACTGACTGTCACAGGAGGGGTGTCCTTGGTTACCATGGTCGCAGGTGGGTTTCCCTGGTTACCACTGACTGTCAGAAATGCGTGTCCCTGGTTACCACCGACGGTCATATGTGCGTGTCCTGGTAACCACGGTCACAGGAGAGGTGTCCTTGGTTACCAGTGACTGTGGGTAGGGGTGTCCTTGGTTACCATGGTCACAGGTGGTTTTCCCTGGTTACCACCGACTGTCACAGGAGGGCTGTCCCTGGGTACCATTTTCACAGGAGGGGTGTCCTTGGTTACCACTGGCACAGGAGGTGTGTCCCTGGTTACCACTGACTGTCACAGGAGGGGTGTCCTTCGTTACCATGGTCGCAGGTGGGTTTCCCTGGTTACCACTGACTGATAGAGATGCGTGTCCCTGGTTACCACCGACTGTCATATGTGCGTGTCCTGGTAATCACGGTCACAGGAGAGGTGTCCTTGGTTACGAGTGACTGTGGGTAGGGGTGTCCTTGGTTACCATGGTCACAGGTGGTTTTCCCTGGTTACCACCGACTGTCACAGGAGGGCTGTCCCTGGGTACCATTGTCACAGGAGGGGTGTCCTTGGTTACCACTGGCACAGGAGGTGTGTCCCTGGTTACCACTGACTGTCACAGGAGGGGTGTCCTTGGTTAACATGGTCGCAGGTGGGTTTCCCTGGTTACCACTGACTGTCAGAAATGCGTGTCCCTGGTTACCACCGACTGTCATATGTGCGTGTCCCTGGCAGCCACGGTCACAGGAGAAGTGTCCGTGGTTACCAGTGACTGGCACAGTAGGTGTGTCCTTGGTTACCATGGTCACAGGTGGGTTTCCCTGGTTACCACCGACTGTCAGAGATGCATGTCCCTGATTACCACCGACTGTCACAGGCCGGTGTCCCTGGGCACTGTGAATGTCACAGGTGGGTTTCCCTTGTTACCACCGAATGTCACAGGACGGCTGTCCCTGGATACCATTGTCACAGGAGGGGTGTCCTTGGTTACCATGGTCACAGGTGGGTTTCCCTGGTTACCACCGACTGTCACAGGAGGGCTGTCCCTGGGTACCATTGTCACAGGAGGGGTGTCCTTGGTTACCATGGTCACAGGTGGGTTTCCCTGGTTACCACCGACTGTCAGAGATGCGTCTCCCTGATAACCACGGTCACAGGAGAGGTGTCCTTGGTTACCAGTGACTGTGGGTAGGGGTGTCCTTGGTTACCATGGTAACAGGTGGTTTTCCCTGGTTACCACCGACTGTCACAGGAGGGCTGTCCCTGGGTACGATTGTCACAGGAGGGGTGTCCTTGGTTACCATGGTCACAGGTGGGTTTCCCTGGTTACCACTGACTGTCACAGGAGGGCTGTCCCTGGGTACCATTGTCACAGAGGGGTGTCCTTGTTTACCATGGTCACAGGTGGGTTTCCCTGGTTACCACTGACTGTCAGAAATGCGTGTCCCTGGTTACCACAGACTGTCATATGTGCGTGTCCCTGGCAGCCACGGTCACAGGAGAAGTGTCCGTGGTTACCAGTGACTGGCACAGTAGGTGTGTCCTTGGTTACCATGGTCACAGGTGGGTTTCCCTGGTTACCACCGACTGTCAGAGATGCGTGTCCCTGGTTACCACCGACTGTCATATGTGCGTGTCCTGGTAACCACGGTCACAGGAGAGGTGTCCTTGGTTACCAGTGACTGTGGGTAGGGGTGTCCTTGGTTACCATGGTCACAGGTGTGTTTCCCTGGTTACCACCGACTGTCACAGGAGGGCTGTCCCTGGGTCCCATTGTCACAGGAGGGGTGTCCTTGGTTACCATGGTCACAGGTGGGTTTCCCTGGTTACCACCGACTGTCACAGGAGGGCTTTCCCTGGGTACCATTGTCACAGGAGGGGTGTCCTTGGTTACCATGTTCACAGGTCGGTTTCCCTGGTTACCACCGACTGTCAGAGATGCGTCTCCCTGATAACCACGGTCACAGGAGAGGTGTCCTTGGTTACCAGTGACTGTGGGTACGGGTGTCCTTGGTTACCATGGTCACAGGTGTGTTTCCCTGGTTACCACCGACTGTCACAGGAGGGCTGTCCCTGGGTACCATTGTCACAGAGGGGTGTCCTTGGTTACCATGGTCACAGGTGGGTTTCCCTGGTTACCACAGACTGTCACAGGAGGGCTGTCCCTGGGTACCATTGTCACAGGAGGGGTGTCCTTGGTTACCATGGTCACAGGTGGGTTTCCCTGGTTACCCCCGACTGTCAGAGATGCGTCTCCCTGATAACCACGGTCACAGGAGAGGTGTCCTTGGTTACCAGTGACTGTGTGTAGGGGTGTCCTTGGTTACCATGGTCACAGGTGGTTTTCCCTGGTTACCACCGACTGTCACAGGAGGGCCGTCCCTGGGTACCATTGTCACAGGAGGGGTGTCCTTGGTTACCACTGGCACAGGAGGTGTGTCCCTGGTTACCACTGACTGTCACAGGAGGGGTGTCCTTGGTTACCATGGTCGCAGGTGGGTTTCCCTGGTTACCACTGACTGTCAGAGATGCGTGTCCCTGGTTACCACCGACTGTCATATGTGCGTGTCCTGGTAACCACGGTCACAGGAGAGGTGTCCTTGGTTACGAGTGACTGTGGGTAGGGGTGTCCTTGGTTACCATGGTCACAGATGGTTTTCCCTGGTTACCACCGACTGTCACAGGAGGGCTGTCCCTGGGTACCATTGTCACAGGAGGGGTGTCCTTGGTTACCACTGGCACAGGAGGTGTGTCCCTGGTTACCACTGACTGTCACAGGAGGGGTGTCCTTGGTTAACATGGTCGCAGGTGGGTTTCCCTGATTACCACTGACTGTCAGAGATGCATGTCCCTGGTTACCACCGACTGTCATATGTGCGTGTCCCTGGTAGCCACGGTCAAAGGAGAGGTGTCCGTGGTTACAAGTGACTGTCACAGTAGGTGTGTCCTTGGTTACCATGGTCACAGGTGGGTTTCCCCGGTTACCACCGACTGTCAGAGATGCGTGTCCCTGATTACCACCGACTGTCACAGGCCGGTGTCCCTGGGCACTGTGAATGTCACAGGTGGGTTTCCCTGGTTACCACCGACTGTCAGAGATGCGTCTCCCTGATAACCACGGTCACATGAGAGGTGTCCTTGGTTACCAGTGACTGTGGGTACGGGTGTCCTTGGTTACCATGGTCACAGGTGTGTTTCCCTGGTTACCACCACTGTCACAGGAGGGCTGTCCCTGGGTACCATTGTCACAGAGGGGTGTCCTTGGTTACCATGGTCACAGGTGGGTTTACCTGGTTACCACCGACTGTCAAAGATGCGTCCCCCTGGTTACCACCGACTGTCACAGGCCGGTGTCCCTGGGCACTGTGAATGTCACAGGTGGGTTTCCCTGGTTACCACCAACTGTCACAGGTGAGTGTACATGGTTACCACTGACTGTCACAGGAGGGCTGTCCCTGGGTACCATTGTGACAGGAGGGGTGTCCTTGGTTACCACTAGCACAGGAGGTGTGTCCCTGGTTACCACTGACTGTCACAGGAGGGGTGTCCTTGGTTACCATGGTCACAGGTGGGTTTCCCTGGTTACCACTGACTGTCACAGGAGGGCTGTCCCTGGGTACCATTGTCACAGAGGGGTGTCCTTGGTTACCATGGTCACAGGTGGGTTTCCCTGGTTACCACCGACTGTCAGAGATGCGTGTCCCTGGTTACCACCGACTGTCACAGTCCGGTGTCCCTGTGCACTGTGAATGTCACAGGTGGGTTTCCCTGGTTACCACCAACTGTCACAGGTGAGTGTACATGGTTACCACTGACTGTCACAGGAGGGCAGTCCCTGGGTACCATTGTGACAGGAGGTGTGTCCTTGGTTACCACTAGCACAGGAGGTGTGTCCCTGGTTACCACTGACTGTCACAGTAGGGGTGTCCTTGGTTACCATGGTCGCAGGTGGGTTTCCCTGGTTACCACTGACTGTCAGAAATGCGTGTCCCTGGTTACCACCGACTGTCATATGTGCGTGTCCTGGTAACCACGGACACAGGAGAGGTGTCCTTGGTTACCAGTGACTGTGGGTAGGGGTGTCCTTGGTTACCATGGTCACTGGTGGTTTTCCCTGGTTACCACCGACTGTCAGAGATGCGTGTCACTGGTTACCACCGACTGTCACAGGCTGGTGTCCCTGGGCACTGTGAATGTCACAGGTGGGTTTCCCTGGTTACCACCGACTGTCACAGGACGGCTGTCCCTGGGTACCATTGTCACAGGAGGGGTGTCCTTGGTTACCATGGTCACAGGTGGGTTTCCCTGGTTACCACCGACTGTCACAGGAGGGCTGTCCCTGGGTACCATTGTCACAGAGGGGTGTCCTTGGTTACCATGGTCACAGGTGGGTTTCCCTGGTTACCACCGACTGTCAGAGATGCGTCTCCCTGGTTACCACCGACTGTCACAGGCCGGTGTCCCTGGGCACTGTGAATGTCACAGGTGGATTTCCCTGGTTACCACCGACTGTCAGAGATGCGACTCCCTGACAACCACGGTCAGAGGAGAGGTGTCCTTGGTTACCAGTGACAGTGGGTAGGGGTGTCCTTGGTTACCATGGTCACAGGTGTGTTTCCCTGGTTACCACCGACTGTCACAGGAGGGCTGTCCCTGGGTACCATCGTCACAGGAGGGGTATCCTTGGTTACCATGGTCACAGGTGGGTTTCCCTGGTTACCACCGACTGTCACAGGAGGGCTGTCCCTGGGTACCATTGTCACAGGAGGGGTGTCCTTGGTTACCATGGTCACAGGTGGGTTTCCCTGGTTACCACCGACTGTCACAGGAGGGCTGTCCCTGGGTACCATTGTGACAGGAGGGGTGTCCTTGGTTACCACTGGCACAGGAGGTTTGTCCCTGGTTACCACTGACTGTCACAGGAGGGGTGTCCTTGGTTACCATGGTCGCAGGTGGGTTTCCCTGGTTACCACTGACTGTCAGAGATGCGTGTCCCTGGTTACCACCGACTGTCATATATGCGTGTCCCTGGTAACCAGGGTCACAGGAGAGGTGTCCGTGGTTAGCAGTGACTGTCACAGTAGGTGGGTCCTTGGTTTCCATGGCGACAGGTGGGTTTCCCTGGTTACCACCGACTGTCAGAGATGCGTGTCCCTGGTTACCACCGACTGTCACAGGCTGGTGTCCCTGGGAAATGTGAATGTCACAGGTGGGTTTCCCTGGTTACCACCGACTGTCACAGGTGAGTGTACATGGTTACCACTGACTGTCACAGGAGGGCTGTCCCTGGGTACCATTGTGACAGGAGGGGTGTCCTTGGTTACCACTGGCACAGGAGGTGTGTCCCTGGTTACCACTGACTGTCACAGGAAGGGTGTCCTTGGTTACCATGGTCGCAGGTGGGTTTCCCTGGTTACCACTGACTGTCAGAGATGCGTGTCCCTGGTTACCACCGGCTGTCATATGTGCGTGTCCCTGGTAGCCACGGTCACAGGAGAGGTGTCCGTGGTTACCAGTTACTGTCACAGAAGGTGTGTCCTTGGTTACCATGGTCACAGGTGGGTTTCCCTGATTACCACCGACTGTCACAGGCTGGTGTCCCTGGGCACTGTGAATGTCACAGGTGGGTTTCCCTGGTTACCACCGACTGTCACAGGACGGCTGTCCCTGGGTACCATTGTCACAGGAGGGGTGTCCTTGGTTACCATGGTCACAGGTGGGTTTCCCTGGTTACCACCGACTGTCACAGGAGGGCTGTCCCTGGGTACCATTGTCACAGGAGTGGTGTCCTTGGTTACCATGGTCACAGGTGGGTTTCCCTGGTTACCACCGACTGTCAGAGATGCGTCTCCCTGATAACCACGGTCACAGGAGAGGTGTCCTTGGTTACCAGTGACTGTGGGTACGGGTGTCCTTGGTTACCATGGTCACAGGTGTGTTTCCCTGGTTACCACCGACTGTCACAGGAGGGCTGTCCCTGGGTACCATTGTCACAGAGGGGTGTCCTTGGTTACCATGGTCACAGGTGGGGTTCCCTGGTTACCACCGACTGTCACAGGAGGGCTGTCCCTGGGTACCATTGTCACAGGAGGGGTGTCCTTGGTTACCATGGTCACAGGTGGATTTCCCTGGTTACCCCCGACTGTCAGAGATGCGTCTCCCTGATAACCACGGTCACAGGAGAGGTGTCCTTGGTTACCAGTGACTGTGGTAGGGGTGTCCTTGGTTACCATGGTCACAGGTGGTTTTCCCTGGTTACCACCGACTGTCACAGGAGGGCCGTCCCTGGGTACCATTGTCACAGGAGGGGTGTCCTTGGTTACCACTGGCACAGGAGGTGTGTCCCTGGTTACCAATGACTGTCACAGGAGGGGTGTCCTTGGTTACCATGGTCGCAGGTGGGTTTCCCTGGTTACCACTGACTGTCAGAGATGCGTGTCCCTGGTTACCACCGACTGTCATATGTGCGTGTCCTGGTAACCACGGTCACAGGAGAGGTGTCCTTGGTTACGAGTGACTGTGGGTAGGGGTGTCCTTGGTTACCATGGTCACAGGTGGTTTTCCCTGGTTACCACCGACTGTCACAGGAGGGCTGTCCCTGGGTACCATTGTCACAGGAGGGGTGTCCTTGGTTACCACTAGCACAGGAGGTGTGTCCCTGGTTACCACTGACTGTCACAGGAGGGGTGTCCTTGGTTAACATGGTCGCAGGTGGGTTTCCCTGTTTACCACTGACTGTCAGAGATGCATGTCCCTGGTTACCACCGACTGTCATATGTGCGTGTCCCTGGTAGCCACGGTCACAGGAGAGGTGTCCGTGGTTACAAGTGACTGTCACAGTAGGTGTGTCCTTGGTTACCATGGTACAGGTGGGTTTCCCTGGTTACCACCGACTGTCAGAGATGCGTGTCCCTGATTACCACCGACTGTCACAGACCGGTGTCCCTGGGCACTGTGAATGTCACAGGTGGGTTTCCCTGGTTACCACCGACTGTCAGAGATGCGTCTCCCTGATAACCACGGTCACATGAGAGGTGTCCTTGGTTACCAGTGACTGTGGGTACGGGTGTCCTTGGTTACCATGGTCACAGGTGTGTTTCCCTGGTTACCACCGACTGTCACAGGAGGGATGTCCCTGGGTACCATTGTCACAGAGGGGTGTCCTTGGTTACCATGGTCACAGGTGGGTTTCCCTGGTTACCACCGACTGTCAGAGATGCGTCTCCCTGGTTACCACCGACTGTCACAGGCCGGTGTCCCTGGGCACTGTGAATGTCACAGGTGGGTTTCCCTGGTTACCACCAACTGTCACAGGTGAGTGTACATGGTTACCACTGACTGTCACAGGAGGGCTGTCCCTGGGTACCATTGTGACCGGAGGGGTGTCCTTGGTTACCACTGGCACAGGAGGTGTGTCCCTGGTTACCACTGACTGTCACAGGAGGGGTGTCCTTGGTTACCATGGTCGCAGGTGGGTTTCCCTGGTTACCACTGACTGTCAGAAATGCGTGTCCCTGGTTACCACCGACTGTCATATGTGCGTGTCCTGGTAACCACGGTCACAGGAGAGGTGTCCTTGGTTACCAGTGACTGTGGGTAGGGGTGTCCTTGGTTACCATGGTCACAGGTGGTTTTCCCTGGTTACCACCGACTGTCACAGGAGGGCTGTCCCTGGGTACCATTGTCACAGGAGGGGTGTCCTTGGTTACCACTGGCACAGGAGGTGTGTCCCTGGTTACCACTGACTGTCACAGGAGGGGTGTCCTTGGTTACCATGGTCGCAGGTGGTTTTCCCTGGTTACCACCGACTGTCACAGGAGGGCTGTCCCTGGGTACCATTGTCACAGGATTGGTGTCCTTGGTTACCACTGGCACAGGAGGTGTGTCCCTGTTTACCACTGACTGTCACAGGAGGGGTGTCCTTGGTTAACATGGTCGCAGGTGGGTTTCCCTGGTTACCACTGACTGTCAGAGATGCGTGTCCCTGGTTACCACCGACTGTCATATGTGCGTGTCCCTGGTAGCCACGGTCACAGGAGAGGTGTCCGTGGTTACCAGTGACTGTCACAGTAGGTGTGTCCTTGGTTACCATGGTCGCAGGTGGGTTTCCCTGGTTACCACTGACTGTCAGAGATGCGTGTCCCTGGTTACCACCGACTGTCATATATGCGTGTCCCTGGTAACCACGGTCACAGGAGAGGTGTCCGTGGTTAGCAGTGACTGTCACAGTAGGTGGGTCCTTGGTTTCCATGGCGACAGGTGGGTTTCCCTGGTTACCACCGACTGTCAGAGATGCGTGTCCCTGGTTACCACCGACTGTCACAGGCCGGTGTCCCTGGGCTCTGTGAATGTCACAGGTGGGTTTCCCTGGTTACCACCGACTGTCACAGGTGAGTGAACATGGTTACCACTGACTGTCACAGGAGGGCTGTCCGTGGGTACCATTGTGACAGGAGGGGTGTCCTTGGTTACCACTGGCACAGGAGGTGTGTCCCTGGTTACCACTGACTGTCACAGGAGGGGTGTCCTTGGTTACCATGGTCGCAGGTGGGTTTCCCTGATTACCACCGACTGTCACAGGCTGGTGTCCCTGGGCACTGTGAATGTCACAGGTGGGTTTCCCTGGTTACCACCGACTGTCACAGGACGGCTGTCCCTGGGTACCATTGTCACAGGAGGGGTGTCCTTGGTTACCATGGTCACAGGTGGGTTTCCCTGGTTACCACCGACTGTCACAGGAGGGCTGTCCCTGGGTACCATTGTCACAGGAGGGGTGTCCTTGGTTACCATGGTCACAGGTGGGTTTCCCTGGTTACCACCGACTGTCAGAGATGCGTCTCCCTGATAACTACGGTCACAGGAAAGGTGTACTTGGTTACCAGTGACTGTGGGTACGGGTGTCCTTGGTTACCATGGTCACAGGTGTGTTTCCCTGGTTACCACCGACTGTCACAGGAGGGCTGTCCCTGGGTACCATTGTCACAGAGGGGTGTCCTTGGTTACGATGGTCACAGGTGGGTTTCCCTGGTTACCACCGACTGTCACAGGAGGGCCGTCCCTGGGTACCATTGTCACAGGAGGGGTGTCCTTGGTTACCACTGGCACAGGAGGTGTGTCCCTGGTTACCAATGACTGTCACAGGAGGGGTGTCCTTGGTTACCATGGTCGCAGGTGGGTTTCCCTGGTTACCACTGACTGTCAGAGATGCGTGTCCCTGGTTACCACCGACTGTCATATGTGCGTGTCCTGGTAACCACGGTCACAGGAGAGGTGTCCTTGGTTACGAGTGACTGTGGGTAGGGGTGTCCTTGGTTACCATGGTCACAGGTGGTTTTCCCTGGTTACCACCGACTGTCACAGGAGGGCTGTCCCTGGGTACCATTGTCACAGGAGGGGTGTCCTTGGTTACCACTAGCACAGGAGGTGTGTCCCTGGTTACCACTGACTGTCACAGGAGGGGTGTCCTTGGTTAACATGGTCGCAGGTGGGTTTCCCTGTTTACCACTGACTGTCAGAGATGCATGTCCCTGGTTACCACCGACTGTCATATGTGCGTGTCCCTGGTAGCCACGGTCACAGGAGAGGTGTCCGTGGTTACAAGTGACTGTCACAGTAGGTGTGTCCTTGGTTACCATGGTACAGGTGGGTTTCCCTGGTTACCACCGACTGTCAGAGATGCGTGTCCCTGATTACCACCGACTGTCACAGGCCGGTGTCCCTGGGCACTGTGAATGTCACAGGTGGGTTTCCCTGGTTACCACCGACTGTCAGAGATGCGTCTCCCTGGTAACCACGGTCACATGAGAGGTGTCCTTGGTTACCAGTGACTGTGGGTACGGGTGTCCTTGGTTACCATGGTCACAGGTGTGTTTCCCTGGTTACCACCGACTGTCACAGGAGGGATGTCCCTGGGTACCATTGTCACAGAGGGGTGTCCTTGGTTACCATGGTCACAGGTGGGTTTCCCTGGTTACCACCGACTGTCAGAGATGCGTCTCCCTGGTTACCACCGACTGTCACAGGCCGGTGTCCCTGGGCACTGTGAATGTCACAGGTGGGTTTCCCTGGTTACCACCAACTGTCACAGGTGAGTGTACATGGTTACCACTGACTGTCACAGGAGGGCTGTCCCTGGGTACCATTGTGACAGGAGGGGTGTCCTTGGTTACCACTGGCACAGGAGGTGTGTCCCTGGTTACCACTGACTGTCACAGGAGGGGTGTCCTTGGTTACCATGGTCGCAGGTGGGTTTCCCTGGTTACCACTGACTGTCAGAAATGCGTGTCCCTGGTTACCACCGACTGTCATATGTGCGTGTCCTGGTAACCACGGTCACAGGAGAGGTGTCCTTGGTTACGAGTGACTGTGGGTAGGGGTGTCCTTGGTTACCATGGTCACAGGTGGTTTTCCCTGGTTACCACCGACTGTCACAGGAGGGCTGTCCCTGGGTACCATTGTCACAGGAGGGGTGTCCTTGGTTACCACTGGCACAGGAGGTGTGTCCCTGGTTACCACTGACTGTCACAGGAGGGGTGTCCTTGGTTACCATGGTCGCAGGTGGTTTTCCCTGGTTACCACCGACTGTCACAGGAGGGCTGTCCCTGGGTACCATTGTCACAGGAGGGGTGTCCTTGGTTACCACTGGCACAGGAGGTGTGTCCCTGTTTACCACTGACTGTCACAGGAGGGGTGTCCTTGGTTAACATGGTCGCAGGTGGGTTTCCCTGGTTACCACTGACTGTCAGAGATGCGTGTCCCTGGTTACCACCGACTGTCATATGTGCGTGTCCCTGGTAGCCACGGTCACAGGAGAGGTGTCCGTGGTTACCAGTGACTGTCACAGTAGGTGTGTCCTTGGTTACCATGGTCACAGGTGGGTTTCCCTGTTTACCACTGACTGTCAGAGATGCGTGTCCCTGGTTACCACCGACTGTCATATATGCGTGTCCCTGGTAACCACGGTCACAGGAGAGGTGTCCGTGGTTAGCAGTGACTGTCACAGTAGGTGGGTCCTTGGTTTCCATGGCGACAGGTGGGTTTCCCTGGTTACCACCGACTGTCAGAGATGCGTGTCCCTGGTTACCACCGACTGTCACAGGCCGGTGTCCCTGGGCTCTGTGAATGTCACAGGTGGGTTTCCCTGGTTACCACCGACTGTCACAGGTGAGTGAACATGGTTACCACTGACTGTCACAGGAGGGCTGTCCGTGGGTACCATTGTGACAGGAGGGGTGTCCTTGTTTACCACTGGCACAGGAGGTGTGTCCCTGGTTACCACTGACTGTCAGAAATGCGTGTCCCTGGTTACCACCGACTGTCATATGTGCGTGTCCTGGTAACCACGGTCACAGGAGAGGTGTCCTTGGTTACCAATGACTGTGGGTAGGGGTGTCCTTGGTTACCATGGTCACAGGTGGTTTTCCCTGGTTACCACCGACTGTCAGAGATGCGTGTCACTGGTTACCACCGACTGTCACAGGCTGGTGTCCCTGGGCACTGTGAATGTCACAGGTGGGTTTCCCTGGTTACCACCGACTGTCACAGGACGGCTGTCCCTGGGTACCATTGTCACAGGAGGGGTGTCCTTGGTTACCATGGTCACAGGTGGGTTTCCCTGGTTACCACCGACTGTCACAGGAGGGCTGTCCCTGGGTACCATTGTCACAGGAGGGGTGTCCTTGGTTACCATGGTCACAGGTGGGTTTCCCTGGTTACCACCAACTGTCAGAGATGCGTGTCACTGGTTACCACCGACTGTCACAGGCTGGTGTCCCTGGGCACTGTGAATGTCACAGGTGGGTTTCCCTGGTTACCACCGACTGTCACAGGACGGCTGTCCCTGGGTACCATTGTCACAGGAGGGGTGTCCTTGGTTACCATGGTCACAGGTGGGTTTCCCTGGTTACCACCGACTGTCACAGGAGGGCTGTCCCTGGGTACCATTGTCACAGAGGGGTGTCCTTGGTTACCATGGTCACAGGTGGGTTTCCCTGGTTACCACCGACTGTCAGAGATGCGTCTCCCTGGTTACCACCGACTGTCACAGGCCGGTGTCCCTGGGCACTGTGAATGTCACAGGTGGATTTCCCTGGTTACCACCGACTGTCAGAGATGCGACTCCCTGACAACCACGGTCAAAGGAGAGGTGTCCTTGGTTACCAGTGACAGTGGGTAGGGGTGTCCTTGGTTACCATGGTCACAGGTGTGTTTCCCTGGTTACCACCGACTGTCACAGGAGGGCTGTCCCTGGGTACCATCGTCACAGGAGGGGTATCCTTGGTTACCATGGTCACAGGTGGGTTTCCCTGGTTACCACCGACTGTCACAGGAGGGCTGTCCCTGGGTACCATTGTCACAGGAGGGGTGTCCTTGGTTACCATGGTCACAGGTTGGTTTCCCTGGTTACCACCGACTGTCACAGGAGGGCTGTCCCTGGGTACCATTGTGACAGGAGGGGTGTCCTTGGTTACCACTGGCACAGGAGGTGTGTCCCTGGTTACCACTGACTGTCACAGGAGGGGTGTCCTTGGTTACCATGGTCGCAGGTGGGTTTCCCTGGTTACCACTGACTGTCAGAGATGCGTGTCCCTGGTTACCACCGACTGTCATATATGCGTGTCCCTGGTAACCAGGGTCACAGGAGAGGTGTCCGTGGTTAGCAGTGACTGTCACAGTAGGTGGGTCCTTGGTTTCCATGGCGACAGGTGGGTTTCCCTGGTTACCACCGACTGTCAGAGATGCGTGTCCCTGGTTACCACCGACTGTCACAGGCTGGTGTCCCTGGGAAATGTGAATGTCACAGGTGGGTTTCCCTGGTTACCACCGACTGTCACAGGTGAGTGTACATGGTTACCACTGACTGTCACAGGAGGGCTGTCCCTGGGTACCATTGTGACAGGAGGGGTGTCCTTGGTTACCACTGGCACAGGAGGTGTGTCCCTGGTTACCACTGACTGTCACAGGAAGGGTGTCCTTGGTTACCATGGTCGCAGGTGGGTTTCCCTGGTTACCACTGACTGTCAGAGATGCGTGTCCCTGGTTACCACCGGCTGTCATATGTGCGTGTCCCTGGTAGCCACGGTCACAGGAGAGGTGTCCGTGGTTACCAGTTACTGTCACAGAAGGTGTGTCCTTGGTTACCATGGTCACAGGTGGGTTTCCCTGATTACCACCGACTGTCACAGGCTGGTGTCCCTGGGCACTGTGAATGTCAAAGGTGGGTTTCCCTGGTTACCACCGACTGTCACAGGACGGCTGTCCCTGGGTACCATTGTCACAGGAGGGGTGTCCTTGGTTACCATGGTCACAGGTGGGTTTCCCTGGTTACCACCGACTGTCACAGGAGGGCTGTCCCTGGGTACCATTGTCACAGGAGGGGTGTCCTTGGTTACCATGGTCACAGGTGGGTTTCCCTGGTTACCACCGACTGTCAGAGATGCGTCTCCCTGATAACCACGGTCACAGGAGAGGTGTCCTTGGTTACCAGTGACTGTGGGTACGGGTGTCCTTGGTTACCATGGTCACAGGTGTGTTTCCCTGGTTACCACCGACTGTCACAGGAGGGCTGTCCCTGGGTACCATTGTCACAGAGGGGTGTCCTTGGTTACCATGGTCACAGGTGGGGTTCCCTGGTTACCACCGACTGTCACAGGAGGGCTGTCCCTGGGTACCATTGTCACAGGAGGGGTGTCCTTGGTTACCATGGTCACAGGTGGATTTCCCTGGTTACCCCCGACTGTCAGAGATGCGTCTCCCTGATAACCACGGTCACAGGAGAGGTGTCCTTGGTTACCAGTGACTGTGGTAGGGGTGTCCTTGGTTACCATGGTCACAGGTGGTTTTCCCTGGTTACCACCGACTGTCACAGGAGGGCCGTCCCTGGGTACCATTGTCACAGGAGGGGTGTCCTTGGTTACCACTGGCACAGGAGGTGTGTCCCTGGTTACCAATGACTGTCACAGGAGGGGTGTCCTTGGTTACCATGGTCGCAGGTGGGTTTCCCTGGTTACCACTGACTGTCAGAGATGCGTGTCCCTGGTTACCACCGACTGTCATATGTGCGTGTCCTGGTAACCACGGTCACAGGAGAGGTGTCCTTGGTTACGAGTGACTGTGGGTAGGGGTGTCCTTGGTTACCATGGTCACAGGTGGTTTTCCCTGGTTACCACCGACTGTCACAGGAGGGCTGTCCCTGGGTACCATTGTCACAGGAGGGGTGTCCTTGGTTACCACTAGCACAGGAGGTGTGTCCCTGGTTACCACTGACTGTCACAGGAGGGGTGTCCTTGGTTAACATGGTCGCAGGTGGGTTTCCCTGTTTACCACTGACTGTCAGAGATGCATGTCCCTGGTTACCACCGACTGTCATATGTGCGTGTCCCTGGTAGCCACGGTCACAGGAGAGGTGTCCGTGGTTACAAGTGACTGTCACAGTAGGTGTGTCCTTGGTTACCATGGTACAGGTGGGTTTCCCTGGTTACCACCGACTGTCAGAGATGCGTGTCCCTGATTACCACCGACTGTCACAGACCGGTGTCCCTGGGCACTGTGAATGTCACAGGTGGGTTTCCCTGGTTACCACCGACTGTCAGAGATGCGTCTCCCTGATAACCACGGTCACATGAGAGGTGTCCTTGGTTACCAGTGACTGTGGGTACGGGTGTCCTTGGTTACCATGGTCACAGGTGTGTTTCCCTGGTTACCACCGACTGTCACAGGAGGGATGTCCCTGGGTACCATTGTCACAGAGGGGTGTCCTTGGTTACCATGGTCACAGGTGGGTTTCCCTGGTTACCACCGACTGTCAGAGATGCGTCTCCCTGGTTACCACCGACTGTCACAGGCCGGTGTCCCTGGGCACTGTGAATGTCACAGGTGGGTTTCCCTGGTTACCACCAACTGTCACAGGTGAGTGTACATGGTTACCACTGACTGTCACAGGAGGGCTGTCCCTGGGTACCATTGTGACAGGAGGGGTGTCCTTGGTTACCACTGGCACAGGAGGTGTGTCCCTGGTTACCACTGACTGTCACAGGAGGGGTGTCCTTGGTTACCATGGTCGCAGGTGGGTTTCCCTGGTTACCACTGACTGTCAGAGATGCGTGTCCCTGGTTACCACCGACTGTCATATGTGCGTGTCCTGGTAACCACGGTCACAGGAGAGGTGTCCTTGGTTACGAGTGACTGTGGGTAGGGGTGTCCTTGGTTACCATGGTCACAGGTGGTTTTCCCTGGTTACCACCGACTGTCACAGGAGGGCTTTCCCTGGGTACCATTGTCACAGGAGGGGTGTCCTTGGTTACCACTAGCACAGGAGGTGTGTCCCTGGTTACCACTGACTGTCACAGGAGGGGTGTCCTTGGTTAACATGGTCGCAGGTGGGTTTCCCTGTTTACCACTGACTGTCAGAGATGCATGTCCCTGGTTACCACCGACTGTCATATGTGCGTGTCCCTGGTAGCCACGGTCACAGGAGAGGTGTCCGTGGTTACAAGTGACTGTCACAGTAGGTGTGTCCTTGGTTACCATGGTACAGGTGGGTTTCCCTGGTTACCACCGACTGTCAGAGATGCGTGTCCCTGATTACCACCGACTGTCACAGGCCGGTGTCCCTGGGCACTGTGAATGTCACAGGTGGGTTTCCCTGGTTACCACCGACTGTCAGAGATGCGTCTCCCTGGTAACCACGGTCACATGAGAGGTGTCCTTGGTTACCAGTGACTGTGGGTACGGGTGTCCTTGGTTACCATGGTCACAGGTGTGTTTCCCTGGTTACCACCGACTGTCACAGGAGGGATGTCCCTGGGTACCATTGTCACAGAGGGGTGTCCTTGGTTACCATGGTCACAGGTGGGTTTCCCTGGTTACCACCGACTGTCAGAGATGCGTCTCCCTGGTTACCACCGACTGTCACAGGCCGGTGTCCCTGGGCACTGTGAATGTCACAGGTGGGTTTCCCTGGTTACCACCAACTGTCACAGGTGAGTGTACATGGTTACCACTGACTGTCACAGGAGGGCTGTCCCTGGGTACCATTGTGACAGGAGGGGTGTCCTTGGTTACCACTGGCACAGGAGGTGTGTCCCTGGTTACCACTGACTGTCACAGGAGGGGTGTCCTTGGTTACCATGGTCGCAGGTGGGTTTCCCTGGTTACCACTGACTGTCAGAAATGCGTGTCCCTGGTTACCACCGACTGTCATATGTGCGTGTCCTGGTAACCACGGTCACAGGAGAGGTGTCCTTGGTTACGAGTGACTGTGGGTAGGGGTGTCCTTGGTTACCATGGTCACAGGTGGTTTTCCCTGGTTACCACCGACTGTCACAGGAGGGCTGTCCCTGGGTACCATTGTCACAGGAGGGGTGTCCTTGGTTACCACTGGCACAGGAGGTGTGTCCCTGGTTACCACTGACTGTCACAGGAGGGGTGTCCTTGGTTACCATGGTCGCAGGTGGTTTTCCCTGGTTACCACCGACTGTCACAGGAGGGCTGTCCCTGGGTACCATTGTCACAGGAGGGGTGTCCTTGGTTACCACTGGCACAGGAGGTGTGTCCCTGTTTACCACTGACTGTCACAGGAGGGGTGTCCTTGGTTAACATGGTCGCAGGTGGGTTTCCCTGGTTACCACTGACTGTCAGAGATGCGTGTCCCTGGTTACCACCGACTGTCATATGTGCGTGTCCCTGGTAGCCACGGTCACAGGAGAGGTGTCCGTGGTTACCAGTGACTGTCACAGTAGGTGTGTCCTTGGTTACCATGGTCACAGGTGGGTTTCCCTGTTTACCACTGACTGTCAGAGATGCGTGTCCCTGGTTACCACCGACTGTCATATATGCGTGTCCCTGGTAACCACGGTCACAGGAGAGGTGTCCGTGGTTAGCAGTGACTGTCACAGTAGGTGGGTCCTTGGTTTCCATGGCGACAGGTGGGTTTCCCTGGTTACCACCGACTGTCAGAGATGCGTGTCCCTGGTTACCACCGACTGTCACAGGCCGGTGTCCCTGGGCTCTGTGAATGTCACAGGTGGGTTTCCCTGGTTACCACCGACTGTCACAGGTGAGTGAACATGGTTACCACTGACTGTCACAGGAGGGCTGTCCGTGGGTACCATTGTGACAGGAGGGGTGTCCTTGTTTACCACTGGCACAGGAGGTGTGTCCCTGGTTACCACTGACTGTCAGAAATGCGTGTCCCTGGTTACCACCGACTGTCATATGTGCGTGTCCTGGTAACCACGGTCACAGGAGAGGTGTCCTTGGTTACCAATGACTGTGGGTAGGGGTGTCCTTGGTTACCATGGTCACAGGTGGTTTTCCCTGGTTACCACCGACTGTCAGAGATGCGTGTCACTGGTTACCACCGACTGTCACAGGCTGGTGTCCCTGGGCACTGTGAATGTCACAGGTGGGTTTCCCTGGTTACCACCGACTGTCACAGGACGGCTGTCCCTGGGTACCATTGTCACAGGAGGGGTGTCCTTGGTTACCATGGTCACAGGTGGGTTTCCCTGGTTACCACCGACTGTCACAGGAGGGCTGTCCCTGGGTACCATTGTCACAGGAGGGGTGTCCTTGGTTACCATGGTCACAGGTGGGTTTCCCTGGTTACCACCAACTGTCAGAGATGCGTGTCACTGGTTACCACCGACTGTCACAGGCTGGTGTCCCTGGGCACTGTGAATGTCACAGGTGGGTTTCCCTGGTTACCACCGACTGTCACAGGACGGCTGTCCCTGGGTACCATTGTCACAGGAGGGGTGTCCTTGGTTACCATGGTCACAGGTGGGTTTCCCTGGTTACCACCGACTGTCACAGGAGGGCTGTCCCTGGGTACCATTGTCACAGAGGGGTGTCCTTGGTTACCATGGTCACAGGTGGGTTTCCCTGGTTACCACCGACTGTCAGAGATGCGTCTCCCTGGTTACCACCGACTGTCACAGGCCGGTGTCCCTGGGCACTGTGAATGTCACAGGTGGATTTCCCTGGTTACCACCGACTGTCAGAGATGCGACTCCCTGACAACCACGGTCAAAGGAGAGGTGTCCTTGGTTACCAGTGACAGTGGGTAGGGGTGTCCTTGGTTACCATGGTCACAGGTGTGTTTCCCTGGTTACCACCGACTGTCACAGGAGGGCTGTCCCTGGGTACCATCGTCACAGGAGGGGTATCCTTGGTTACCATGGTCACAGGTGGGTTTCCCTGGTTACCACCGACTGTCACAGGAGGGCTGTCCCTGGGTACCATTGTCACAGGAGGGGTGTCCTTGGTTACCATGGTCACTGGTTGGTTTCCCTGGTTACCACCGACTGTCACAGGAGGGCTGTCCCTGGGTACCATTGTGACAGGAGGGGTGTCCTTGGTTACCACTGGCACAGGAGGTGTGTCCCTGGTTACCACTGACTGTCACAGGAGGGGTGTCCTTGGTTACCATGGTCGCAGGTGGGTTTCCCTGGTTACCACTGACTGTCAGAGATGCGTGTCCCTGGTTACCACCGACTGTCATATATGCGTGTCCCTGGTAACCAGGGTCACAGGAGAGGTGTCCGTGGTTAGCAGTGACTGTCACAGTAGGTGGGTCCTTGGTTTCCATGGCGACAGGTGGGTTTCCCTGGTTACCACCGACTGTCAGAGATGCGTGTCCCTGGTTACCACCGACTGTCACAGGCTGGTGTCCCTGGGAAATGTGAATGTCACAGGTGGGTTTCCCTGGTTACCACCGACTGTCACAGGTGAGTGTACATGGTTACCACTGACTGTCACAGGAGGGCTGTCCCTGGGTACCATTGTGACAGGAGGGGTGTCCTTGGTTACCACTGGCACAGGAGGTGTGTCCCTGGTTACCACTGACTGTCACAGGAAGGGTGTCCTTGGTTACCATGGTCGCAGGTGGGTTTCCCTGGTTACCACTGACTGTCAGAGATGCGTGTCCCTGGTTACCACCGGCTGTCATATGTGCGTGTCCCTGGTAGCCACGGTCACAGGAGAGGTGTCCGTGGTTACCAGTTACTGTCACAGAAGGTGTGTCCTTGGTTACCATGGTCACAGGTGGGTTTCCCTGATTACCACCGACTGTCACAGGCTGGTGTCCCTGGGCACTGTGAATGTCAAAGGTGGGTTTCCCTGGTTACCACCGACTGTCACAGGACGGCTGTCCCTGGGTACCATTGTCACAGGAGGGGTGTCCTTGGTTACCATGGTCACAGGTGGGTTTCCCTGGTTACCACCGACTGTCACAGGAGGGCTGTCCCTGGGTACCATTGTCACAGGAGGGGTGTCCTTGGTTACCATGGTCACAGGTGGGTTTCCCTGGTTACCACCGACTGTCAGAGATGCGTCTCCCTGATAACCACGGTCACAGGAGAGGTGTCCTTGGTTACCAGTGACTGTGGGTACGGGTGTCCTTGGTTACCATGGTCACAGGTGTGTTTCCCTGGTTACCACCGACTGTCACAGGAGGGCTGTCCCTGGGTACCATTGTCACAGAGGGGTGTCCTTGGTTACCATGGTCACAGGTGGGGTTCCCTGGTTACCACCGACTGTCACAGGAGGGCTGTCCCTGGGTACCATTGTCACAGGAGGGGTGTCCTTGGTTACCATGGTCACAGGTGGATTTCCCTGGTTACCCCCGACTGTCAGAGATGCGTCTCCCTGATAACCACGGTCACAGGAGAGGTGTCCTTGGTTACCAGTGACTGTGGTAGGGGTGTCCTTGGTTACCATGGTCACAGGTGGTTTTCCCTGGTTACCACCGACTGTCACAGGAGGGCCGTCCCTGGGTACCATTGTCACAGGAGGGGTGTCCTTGGTTACCACTGGCACAGGAGGTGTGTCCCTGGTTACCAATGACTGTCACAGGAGGGGTGTCCTTGGTTACCATGGTCGCAGGTGGGTTTCCCTGGTTACCACTGACTGTCAGAGATGCGTGTCCCTGGTTACCACCGACTGTCATATGTGCGTGTCCTGGTAACCACGGTCACAGGAGAGGTGTCCTTGGTTACGAGTGACTGTGGGTAGGGGTGTCCTTGGTTACCATGGTCACAGGTGGTTTTCCCTGGTTACCACCGACTGTCACAGGAGGGCTGTCCCTGGGTACCATTGTCACAGGAGGGGTGTCCTTGGTTACCACTAGCACAGGAGGTGTGTCCCTGGTTACCACTGACTGTCACAGGAGGGGTGTCCTTGGTTAACATGGTCGCAGGTGGGTTTCCCTGTTTACCACTGACTGTCAGAGATGCATGTCCCTGGTTACCACCGACTGTCATATGTGCGTGTCCCTGGTAGCCACGGTCACAGGAGAGGTGTCCGTGGTTACAAGTGACTGTCACAGTAGGTGTGTCCTTGGTTACCATGGTACAGGTGGGTTTCCCTGGTTACCACCGACTGTCAGAGATGCGTGTCCCTGATTACCACCGACTGTCACAGACCGGTGTCCCTGGGCACTGTGAATGTCACAGGTGGGTTTCCCTGGTTACCACCGACTGTCAGAGATGCGTCTCCCTGATAACCACGGTCACATGAGAGGTGTCCTTGGTTACCAGTGACTGTGGGTACGGGTGTCCTTGGTTACCATGGTCACAGGTGTGTTTCCCTGGTTACCACCGACTGTCACAGGAGGGATGTCCCTGGGTACCATTGTCACAGAGGGGTGTCCTTGGTTACCATGGTCACAGGTGGGTTTCCCTGGTTACCACCGACTGTCAGAGATGCGTCTCCCTGGTTACCACCGACTGTCACAGGCCGGTGTCCCTGGGCACTGTGAATGTCACAGGTGGGTTTCCCTGGTTACCACCAACTGTCACAGGTGAGTGTACATGGTTACCACTGACTGTCACAGGAGGGCTGTCCCTGGGTACCATTGTGACAGGAGGGGTGTCCTTGGTTACCACTGGCACAGGAGGTGTGTCCCTGGTTACCACTGACTGTCACAGGAGGGGTGTCCTTGGTTACCATGGTCGCAGGTGGGTTTCCCTGGTTACCACTGACTGTCAGAAATGCGTGTCCCTGGTTACCACCGACTGTCATATGTGCGTGTCCTGGTAACCACGGTCACAGGAGAGGTGTCCTTGGTTACCAGTGACTGTGGGTAGGGGTGTCCTTGGTTACCATGGTCACAGGTGGTTTTCCCTGGTTACCACCGACTGTCACAGGAGGGCTGTCCCTGGGTACCATTGTCACAGGAGGGGTGTCCTTGGTTACCACTGGCACAGGAGGTGTGTCCCTGGTTACCACTGACTGTCACAGGAGGGGTGTCCTTGGTTACCATGGTCGCAGGTGGTTTTCCCTGGTTACCACCGACTGTCACAGGAGGGCTGTCCCTGGGTACCATTGTCACAGGATTGGTGTCCTTGGTTACCACTGGCACAGGAGGTGTGTCCCTGTTTACCACTGACTGTCACAGGAGGGGTGTCCTTGGTTAACATGGTCGCAGGTGGGTTTCCCTGGTTACCACTGACTGTCAGAGATGCGTGTCCCTGGTTACCACCGACTGTCATATGTGCGTGTCCCTGGTAGCCACGGTCACAGGAGAGGTGTCCGTGGTTACCAGTGACTGTCACAGTAGGTGTGTCCTTGGTTACCATGGTCGCAGGTGGGTTTCCCTGGTTACCACTGACTGTCAGAGATGCGTGTCCCTGGTTACCACCGACTGTCATATATGCGTGTCCCTGGTAACCACGGTCACAGGAGAGGTGTCCGTGGTTAGCAGTGACTGTCACAGTAGGTGGGTCCTTGGTTTCCATGGCGACAGGTGGGTTTCCCTGGTTACCACCGACTGTCAGAGATGCGTGTCCCTGGTTACCACCGACTGTCACAGGCCGGTGTCCCTGGGCTCTGTGAATGTCACAGGTGGGTTTCCCTGGTTACCACCGACTGTCACAGGTGAGTGAACATGGTTACCACTGACTGTCACAGGAGGGCTGTCCGTGGGTACCATTGTGACAGGAGGGGTGTCCTTGGTTACCACTGGCACAGGAGGTGTGTCCCTGGTTACCACTGACTGTCACAGGAGGGGTGTCCTTGGTTACCATGGTCGCAGGTGGGTTTCCCTGATTACCACCGACTGTCACAGGCTGGTGTCCCTGGGCACTGTGAATGTCACAGGTGGGTTTCCCTGGTTACCACCGACTGTCACAGGACGGCTGTCCCTGGGTACCATTGTCACAGGAGGGGTGTCCTTGGTTACCATGGTCACAGGTGGGTTTCCCTGGTTACCACCGACTGTCACAGGAGGGCTGTCCCTGGGTACCATTGTCACAGGAGGGGTGTCCTTGGTTACCATGGTCACAGGTGGGTTTCCCTGGTTACCACCGACTGTCAGAGATGCGTCTCCCTGATAACTACGGTCACAGGAAAGGTGTACTTGGTTACCAGTGACTGTGGGTACGGGTGTCCTTGGTTACCATGGTCACAGGTGTGTTTCCCTGGTTACCACCGACTGTCACAGGAGGGCTGTCCCTGGGTACCATTGTCACAGAGGGGTGTCCTTGGTTACGATGGTCACAGGTGGGTTTCCCTGGTTACCACCGACTGTCACAGGAGGGCCGTCCCTGGGTACCATTGTCACAGGAGGGGTGTCCTTGGTTACCACTGGCACAGGAGGTGTGTCCCTGGTTACCAATGACTGTCACAGGAGGGGTGTCCTTGGTTACCATGGTCGCAGGTGGGTTTCCCTGGTTACCACTGACTGTCAGAGATGCGTGTCCCTGGTTACCACCGACTGTCATATGTGCGTGTCCTGGTAACCACGGTCACAGGAGAGGTGTCCTTGGTTACGAGTGACTGTGGGTAGGGGTGTCCTTGGTTACCATGGTCACAGGTGGTTTTCCCTGGTTACCACCGACTGTCACAGGAGGGCTGTCCCTGGGTACCATTGTCACAGGAGGGGTGTCCTTGGTTACCACTAGCACAGGAGGTGTGTCCCTGGTTACCACTGACTGTCACAGGAGGGGTGTCCTTGGTTAACATGGTCGCAGGTGGGTTTCCCTGTTTACCACTGACTGTCAGAGATGCATGTCCCTGGTTACCACCGACTGTCATATGTGCGTGTCCCTGGTAGCCACGGTCACAGGAGAGGTGTCCGTGGTTACAAGTGACTGTCACAGTAGGTGTGTCCTTGGTTACCATGGTACAGGTGGGTTTCCCTGGTTACCACCGACTGTCAGAGATGCGTGTCCCTGATTACCACCGACTGTCACAGGCCGGTGTCCCTGGGCACTGTGAATGTCACAGGTGGGTTTCCCTGGTTACCACCGACTGTCAGAGATGCGTCTCCCTGGTAACCACGGTCACATGAGAGGTGTCCTTGGTTACCAGTGACTGTGGGTACGGGTGTCCTTGGTTACCATGGTCACAGGTGTGTTTCCCTGGTTACCACCGACTGTCACAGGAGGGATGTCCCTGGGTACCATTGTCACAGAGGGGTGTCCTTGGTTACCATGGTCACAGGTGGGTTTCCCTGGTTACCACCGACTGTCAGAGATGCGTCTCCCTGGTTACCACCGACTGTCACAGGCCGGTGTCCCTGGGCACTGTGAATGTCACAGGTGGGTTTCCCTGGTTACCACCAACTGTCACAGGTGAGTGTACATGGTTACCACTGACTGTCACAGGAGGGCTGTCCCTGGGTACCATTGTGACAGGAGGGGTGTCCTTGGTTACCACTGGCACAGGAGGTGTGTCCCTGGTTACCACTGACTGTCACAGGAGGGGTGTCCTTGGTTACCATGGTCGCAGGTGGGTTTCCCTGGTTACCACTGACTGTCAGAAATGCGTGTCCCTGGTTACCACCGACTGTCATATGTGCGTGTCCTGGTAACCACGGTCACAGGAGAGGTGTCCTTGGTTACGAGTGACTGTGGGTAGGGGTGTCCTTGGTTACCATGGTCACAGGTGGTTTTCCCTGGTTACCACCGACTGTCACAGGAGGGCTGTCCCTGGGTACCATTGTCACAGGAGGGGTGTCCTTGGTTACCACTGGCACAGGAGGTGTGTCCCTGGTTACCACTGACTGTCACAGGAGGGGTGTCCTTGGTTACCATGGTCGCAGGTGGTTTTCCCTGGTTACCACCGACTGTCACAGGAGGGCTGTCCCTGGGTACCATTGTCACAGGAGGGGTGTCCTTGGTTACCACTGGCACAGGAGGTGTGTCCCTGTTTACCACTGACTGTCACAGGAGGGGTGTCCTTGGTTAACATGGTCGCAGGTGGGTTTCCCTGGTTACCACTGACTGTCAGAGATGCGTGTCCCTGGTTACCACCGACTGTCATATGTGCGTGTCCCTGGTAGCCACGGTCACAGGAGAGGTGTCCGTGGTTACCAGTGACTGTCACAGTAGGTGTGTCCTTGGTTACCATGGTCACAGGTGGGTTTCCCTGTTTACCACTGACTGTCAGAGATGCGTGTCCCTGGTTACCACCGACTGTCATATATGCGTGTCCCTGGTAACCACGGTCACAGGAGAGGTGTCCGTGGTTAGCAGTGACTGTCACAGTAGGTGGGTCCTTGGTTTCCATGGCGACAGGTGGGTTTCCCTGGTTACCACCGACTGTCAGAGATGCGTGTCCCTGGTTACCACCGACTGTCACAGGCCGGTGTCCCTGGGCTCTGTGAATGTCACAGGTGGGTTTCCCTGGTTACCACCGACTGTCACAGGTGAGTGAACATGGTTACCACTGACTGTCACAGGAGGGCTGTCCGTGGGTACCATTGTGACAGGAGGGGTGTCCTTGTTTACCACTGGCACAGGAGGTGTGTCCCTGGTTACCACTGACTGTCAGAAATGCGTGTCCCTGGTTACCACCGACTGTCATATGTGCGTGTCCTGGTAACCACGGTCACAGGAGAGGTGTCCTTGGTTACCAATGACTGTGGGTAGGGGTGTCCTTGGTTACCATGGTCACAGGTGGTTTTCCCTGGTTACCACCGACTGTCACAGGAGGGCTGTCCCTGGGTACCATTGTCACAGGAGGGGTGTACTTGGTTACCACTGGCAGAGGAGGTGTGTCCCTGGTTACCACTGACTGTCACAGGAGGGGTGTCCTTGGTTAACATGGTCGCAGGTGGGTTTCCCTGGTTACCACTGACTGTCAGAGATGCGTGTCCCTGGTTACCACCGGCTGTCATATGTGCGTGTCCCTGGTAGCCACGGTCACAGGAGAGGTGTCCGTGGTTACCAGTTACTGTCACAGTAGGTGTGTCCTTGGTTACCATGGTCACAGGTGGGTTTCCCTGATTACCACCGACTGTCACAGGCTGGTGTCCCTGGGCACTGTGAATGTCACAGGTGGGTTTCCCTGGTTACCACCGACTGTCACAGGACGGCTGTCCCTGGGTACCATTGTCACAGGAGGGGTGTCCTTGGTTACCATGGTCACAGGTGGGTTTCCCTGGTTACCACCGACTGTCACAGGAGGGCTGTCCCTGGGTACCATTGTCACAGGAGGGGTGTCCTTGGTTACCATGGTCACAGGTGGGTTTCCCTGGTTACCACCGACTGTCAGAGATGCGTGTCACTGGTTACCACCGACTGTCACAGGCTGGTGTCCCTGGGCACTGTGAATGTCACAGGTGGGTTTCCCTGGTTACCACCGACTGTCACAGGACGGCTGCCCTGGGTACCATTGTCACAGGAGGGGTGTCCTTGGTTACCATGGTCACAGGTGGGTTTCCCTGGTTACCACCGACTGTCACAGGAGGGCTGTCCCTGGGTACCATTGTCACAGAGGGGTGTCCTTGGTTACCATGGTCACAGGTGGGTTTCCCTGGTTACCACCGACTGTCAGAGATGCGTCTCCCTGGTTACCACCGACTGTCACAGGCCGGTGTCCCTGGGCACTGTGAATGTCACAGGTGGATTTCCCTGGTTACCACCGACTGTCAGAGATGCGACTCCCTGACAACCACGGTCAAAGGAGAGGTGTCCTTGGTTACCAGTGACAGTGGGTAGGGGTGTCCTTGGTTACCATGGTCACAGGTGTGTTTCCCTGGTTACCACCGACTGTCACAGGAGGGCTGTCCCTGGGTACCATCGTCACAGGAGGGGTATCCTTGGTTACCATGGTCACAGGTGGGTTTCCCTGGTTACCACCGACTGTCACAGGAGGGCTGTCCCTGGGTACCATTGTCACAGGAGGGGTGTCCTTGGTTACCATGGTCACAGGTGGGTTTCCCTGGTTACCACCGACTGTCACAGGAGGGCTGTCCCTGGGTACCATTGTGACAGGAGGGGTGTCCTTGGTTACCACTGGCACAGGAGGTGTGTCCCTGGTTACCACTGACTGTCACAGGAGGGGTGTCCTTGGTTACCATGGTCGCAGGTGGGTTTCCCTGGTTACCACTGACTGTCAGAGATGCGTGTCCCTGGTTACCACCGACTGTCATATATGCGTGTCCCTGGTAACCACGGTCACAGGAGAGGTGTCCGTGGTTAGCAGTGACTGTCACAGTAGGTGGGTCCTTGGTTTCCATGGCGACAGGTGGGTTTCCCTGGTTACCACCGACTGTCAGAGATGCGTGTCCCTGGTTACCACCGACTGTCACAGGCTGGTGTCCCTGGGAAATGTGAATGTCACAGGTGGGTTTCCCTGGTTACCACCGACTGTCACAGGTGAGTGTACATGGTTACCACTGACTGTCACAGGAGGGCTGTCCCTGGGTACCATTGTGACAGGAGGGGTGTCCTTGGTTACCACTGGCACAGGAGGTGTGTCCCTGGTTACCACTGACTGTCACAGGAGGGGTGTCCTTGGGTACCATGGTCGCAGGTGGGTTTCCCTGGTTATCACTGACTGTCAGAGATGCGTGTCCCTGGTTACCACCGACTGTCATATGTGCGTGTCCTGGTAACCACGGTCACAGGAGAGGTGTCCTTGGTTACCAGTGACTGTGGGTAGGGGTGTCCTTGGTTACCATGGTCACAGGTGGGTTTCCCTGGTTACCACCGACTGTCACAGGAGGGCTGTCCCTGGGTACCATTGTCAGAGGAGGGGTGTCCTTGGTTACCACAGGCACAGGAGGTGTGTCCCTGGTTACCACTGACTGTCACAGGAGGGGTGTCCTTGGTTAACATGGTCGCAGGTGGGTTTCCCTGGTTACCACTGACTGTCAGAGATGCGTGTCCCCGGTTACCACCGGCTGTCATATGTGCGTGTCCCTGGTAGCCACGGTCACAGGAGAGGTGTCCGTGGTTACCAGTTACTGTCACAGAAGGTGTGTCCTTGGTTACCATGGTCACAGGTGGGTTTCCCTGATTACCACCGACTGTCACAGGCTGGTGTCCCTGGGCACTGTGAATGTCACAGGTGGGTTTCCCTGGTTACCACCGACTGTCACAGGACGGCTGTCCCTGGGTACCATTGTCACAGGAGGGGTGTCCTTGGTTACCATGGTCACAGGTGGGTTTCCCTGGTTACCACCGACTGTCACAGGAGGGCTGTCCCTGGGTACCATTGTCACAGGAGGGGTGTCCTTGGTTACCATGGTCACAGGTGGGTTTCCCTGGTTACCACCGACTGTCAGAGATGCGTCTCCCTGATAACCACGGTCACAGGAGAGGTGTCCTTGGTTACCAGTGACTGTGGGTACGGGTGTCCTTGGTTACCATGGTCACAGGTGTGTTTCCCTGGTTACCACCGACTGTCACAGGAGGGCTGTCCCTGGGTACCATTGTCACAGAGGGGTGTCCTTGGTTACCATGGTCACAGGTGGGGTTCCCTGGTTACCACCGACTGTCACAGGAGGGCTGTCCCTGGGTACCATTGTCACAGGAGGGGTGTCCTTGGTTACCATGGTCACAGGTGGATTTCCCTGGTTACCCCCGACTGTCAGAGATGCGTCTCCCTGATAACCACGGTCACAGGAGAGGTGTCCTTGGTTACCAGTGACTGTGGTAGGGGTGTCCTTGGTTACCATGGTCACAGGTGGTTTTCCCTGGTTACCACCGACTGTCACAGGAGGGCCGTCCCTGGGTACCATTGTCACAGGAGGGGTGTCCTTGGTTACCACTGGCACAGGAGGTGTGTCCCTGGTTACCAATGACTGTCACAGGAGGGGTGTCCTTGGTTACCATGGTCGCAGGTGGGTTTCCCTGGTTACCACTGACTGTCAGAGATGCGTGTCCCTGGTTACCACCGACTGTCATATGTGCGTGTCCTGGTAACCACGGTCACAGGAGAGGTGTCCTTGGTTACGAGTGACTGTGGGTAGGGGTGTCCTTGGTTACCATGGTCACAGGTGGTTTTCCCTGGTTACCACCGACTGTCACAGGAGGGCTGTCCCTGGGTACCATTGTCACAGGAGGGGTGTCCTTGGTTACCACTAGCACAGGAGGTGTGTCCCTGGTTACCACTGACTGTCACAGGAGGGGTGTCCTTGGTTAACATGGTCGCAGGTGGGTTTCCCTGTTTACCACTGACTGTCAGAGATGCATGTCCCTGGTTACCACCGACTGTCATATGTGCGTGTCCCTGGTAGCCACGGTCACAGGAGAGGTGTCCGTGGTTACAAGTGACTGTCACAGTAGGTGTGTCCTTGGTTACCATGGTACAGGTGGGTTTCCCTGGTTACCACCGACTGTCAGAGATGCGTGTCCCTGATTACCACCGACTGTCACAGGCCGGTGTCCCTGGGCACTGTGAATGTCACAGGTGGGTTTCCCTGGTTACCACCGACTGTCAGAGATGCGTCTCCCTGGTAACCACGGTCACATGAGAGGTGTCCTTGGTTACCAGTGACTGTGGGTACGGGTGTCCTTGGTTACCATGGTCACAGGTGTGTTTCCCTGGTTACCACCGACTGTCACAGGAGGGATGTCCCTGGGTACCATTGTCACAGAGGGGTGTCCTTGGTTACCATGGTCACAGGTGGGTTTCCCTGGTTACCACCGACTGTCAGAGATGCGTCTCCCTGGTTACCACCGACTGTCACAGGCCGGTGTCCCTGGGCACTGTGAATGTCACAGGTGGGTTTCCCTGGTTACCACCAACTGTCACAGGTGAGTGTACATGGTTACCACTGACTGTCACAGGAGGGCTGTCCCTGGGTACCATTGTGACAGGAGGGGTGTCCTTGGTTACCACTGGCACAGGAGGTGTGTCCCTGGTTACCACTGACTGTCACAGGAGGGGTGTCCTTGGTTACCATGGTCGCAGGTGGGTTTCCCTGGTTACCACTGACTGTCAGAAATGCGTGTCCCTGGTTACCACCGACTGTCATATGTGCGTGTCCTGGTAACCACGGTCACAGGAGAGGTGTCCTTGGTTACCAGTGACTGTGGGTAGGGGTGTCCTTGGTTACCATGGTCACAGGTGGTTTTCCCTGGTTACCACCGACTGTCACAGGAGGGCTGTCCCTGGGTACCATTGTCACAGGAGGGGTGTCCTTGGTTACCACTGGCACAGGAGGTGTGTCCCTGGTTACCACTGACTGTCACAGGAGGGGTGTCCTTGGTTACCATGGTCGCAGGTGGTTTTCCCTGGTTACCACCGACTGTCACAGGAGGGCTGTCCCTGGGTACCATTGTCACAGGAGGGGTGTCCTTGGTTACCACTGGCACAGGAGGTGTGTCCCTGTTTACCACTGACTGTCACAGGAGGGGTGTCCTTGGTTAACATGGTCGCAGGTGGGTTTCCCTGGTTACCACTGACTGTCAGAGATGCGTGTCCCTGGTTACCACCGACTGTCATATGTGCGTGTCCCTGGTAGCCACGGTCACAGGAGAGGTGTCCGTGGTTACCAGTGACTGTCACAGTAGGTGTGTCCTTGGTTACCATGGTCGCAGGTGGGTTTCCCTGGTTACCACTGACTGTCAGAGATGCGTGTCCCTGGTTACCACCGACTGTCATATATGCGTGTCCCTGGTAACCGCGGTCACAGGAGAGGTGTCCGTGGTTAGCAGTGACTGTCACAGTAGGTGGGTCCTTGGTTTCCATGGCGACAGGTGGGTTTCCCTGGTTACCACCGACTGTCAGAGATGCGTGTCCCTGGTTACCACCGACTGTCACAGGCCGGTGTCCCTGGGCTCTGTGAATGTCACAGGTGGGTTTCCCTGGTTACCACCGACTGTCACAGGTGAGTGAACATGGTTACCACTGACTGTCACAGGAGGGCTGTCCGTGGGTACCATTGTGACAGGAGGGGTGTCCTTGTTTACCACTGGCACAGGAGGTGTGTCCCTGGTTACCACTGACTGTCAGAAATGCGTGTCCCTGGTTACCACCGACTGTCATATGTGCGTGTCCTGGTAACCACGGTCACAGGAGAGGTGTCCTTGGTTACCAATGACTGTGGGTAGGGGTGTCCTTGGTTACCATGGTCACAGGTGGTTTTCCCTGGTTACCACCGACTGTCACAGGAGGGCTGTCCCTGGGTACCATTGTCACAGGAGGGGTGTACTTGGTTACCACTGGCAGAGGAGGTGTGTCCCTGGTTACCACTGACTGTCACAGGAGGGGTGTCCTTGGTTAACATGGTCGCAGGTGGGTTTCCCTGGTTACCACTGACTGTCAGAGATGCGTGTCCCTGGTTACCACCGGCTGTCATATGTGCGTGTCCCTGGTAGCCACGGTCACAGGAGAGGTGTCCGTGGTTACCAGTTACTGTCACAGTAGGTGTGTCCTTGGTTACCATGGTCACAGGTGGGTTTCCCTGATTACCACCGACTGTCACAGGCTGGTGTCCCTGGGCACTGTGAATGTCACAGGTGGGTTTCCCTGGTTACCACCGACTGTCACAGGACGGCTGTCCCTGGGTACCATTGTCACAGGAGGGGTGTCCTTGGTTACCATGGTCACAGGTGGGTTTCCCTGGTTACCACCGACTGTCACAGGAGGGCTGTCCCTGGGTACCATTGTCACAGGAGGGGTGTCCTTGGTTACCATGGTCACAGGTGGGTTTCCCTGGTTACCACCGACTGTCAGAGATGCGTCTCCCTGATAACTACGGTCACAGGAGAGGTGTACTTGGTTACCAGTGACTGTGGGTACGGGTGTCCTTGGTTACCATGGTCACAGGTGTGTTTCCCTGGTTACCACCGACTGTCACAGGAAGGCTGTCCCTGGGTACCATTGTCACAGAGGGGTGTCCTTGGTTACGATGGTCACAGGTGGGTTTCCCTGGTTACCACCGACTGTCAGAGATGCGTCTCCCTGGTTACCACCGACTGTCACATGCCGGTGTCCCTGGGCACTGTGAATTTCACAGGTGGGTTTCCCTGGTTACCACCAACTGTCACAGGTGAGTGTACATGGTTACCACTGACTGTCACAGGAGGGCTGTCCCTGGGTACCATTGTGACAGGAGGGGTGTCCTTGGTTACCACTAGCACAGGAGGTGTGTCCCTGGTTACCACTGACTGTCACAGGAGGGGTGTCCTTGGTTACCATGGTCGCAGGTGTGTTTCCCTGGTTACCACTGACTGTCAGAAATGCGTGTCCCTGGTTACCACCGACTGTCATATGTGCGTGTCCTGGTAACCACGGTCACAGGAGAGGTGTCCTTGGTTACCAGTGACTGTGGGTAGGGGTGTCCTTGGTTACCATGGTCACAGGTGGTTTTCCCTGGTTACCACCGACTGTCACAGGAGGGCTGTCCCTGGGTACCATTTTCACAGGATGGGTGTCCTTGGTTACCACTGGCACAGGAGGTGTGTCCCTGGTTACCACTGACTGTCACAGGAGGGGTGTCCTTGGTTACCATGGTCGCAGGTTGGTTTCCCTGGTTACCACTGACTGATAGAGATGCGTGTCCCTGGTTACCACCGACTGTCATATGTGCGTGTCCTGGTAATCACGGTCACAGGAGAGGTGTCCTTGGTTACGAGTGACTGTGGGTAGGGGTGTCCTTGGTTACCATGGTCACAGGTGGTTTTCCCTGGTTACCACCGACTGTCACAGGAGGGCTGTCCCTGGGTACCATTGTCACAGGAGGGGTGTCCTTGGTTACCACTGGCACAGGAGGTGTGTCCCTGGTTACCACTGACTGTCACAGGAGGGGTGTCCTTGGTTAACATGGTCGCAGGTGGGTTTCCCTGGTTACCACGGACTGTCAGAAATGCGTGTCCCTGGTTACCACCGACTGTCATATGTGCGTGTCCCTGGTAGCCACGGTCACAGGAGAAGTGTCCGTGGTTACCATTGACTGGCACAGTAGGTGTGTCCTTGGTTACCATGGTCACAGGTGGGTTTCCCTGGTTACCACCGACTGTCAGAGATGCGTGTCCCTGATTACCACCGACTGTCACAGGCCGGTGTCCCTGGGCACTGTGAATGTCACAGGTGGGTTTCCCTGGTTACCACCCACTGTCACAGGACGGCTGTCCCTGGGTACCATTGTCACAGGAGGGGTGTCCTTGGTTACCATGGTCACAGGTGGGTTTCCCTGGTTACCACCGACTGTTACAGGAGGGCTGTCCCTGGGTACCATTGTCACAGGAGTGGTGTCCTTGGTTACCATGGTCACAGGTGGGTTTCCCTGGTTACCACCGACTGTCAGAGATGCGTCTCCCTGATAACTACGGTCACAGGAGAGGTGTACTTGGTTACCAGTGACTGTGGGTAGGGGTGTCCTTGGTTACCATGGTCACAGGTGTGTTTCCCTGGTTACCACCGACTGTCACAGGAGGGCTGTCCCTGGGTACCATTGTCACAGGAGGGGTGTCCTTGGTTACCATGGTCACAGGTGGGTTTCCCTGGTTACCACCGACTGTCAGAGATGCGTCTCCCTGGTTACCACCGACTGTCACAGGCGGTGTCCCTGGGCACTGTGAATGTCACAGGTGGGTTTCCCTGGTTAATACCGACTGTCACAGGTGAGTGAACATGGTTACCACTGACTGTCACAGGAGGGCTGTCCCTGGGTACCATTGTGACAGGAGGGGTGTCCTTGGTTACCAATGGCACAGGTGGGTTTTCCTGGTTACCACTGACTGTCAGAGTTGCGTGTCCCTGGTTACCACCGACTGTCATATGTGCGTGTCCTGGTAACCACGGTCACAGGAGAGGTGTCCTTGGTTACGAGTGACTGTGGGTAGGGGTGTCCTTGGTTACCATGTTCACAGGTTGTTTTCCCTGGTTACCACCGACTGTCACAGGAGGGCTGTCCCTGGGTACCATTGTCACAGGAGGGGTGTCCTTGGTTACCACTGGCACAGGAAGTGTGTCCCTGGTTAACACTGACTGTCACAGGAGGGTTGTCCTTGGTTAACATGGTCGCAGGTGGGTTTCCCTGGTTACCACTGACTGTCAGAGATGCGTGTCCCTGGTTACCACCGACTGTCATATGTGCGTGTCCCTGGTAGCCACGGTCACAGGAGAGGTGTCCGTGGTTACCAGTGACTGTCACAGTAGGTGTGTCCTTGGTTACCATGGTAACAGGTGGGTTTCCCTGGTTACCACCGACTGTCAGTGATGCGTGTCCCTGGTTACCACCGACTGTCACAGGCCGGTGTCCCTGGGAACTGTGAATGTCACAGGTGGGTTTCCCTGGTTACCACCGACTGTCAGATATGCGTCGCCCTGATAACCACGGTCACAGGAGAGGTGTCCTTGGTTACCAGTGACAGTGGGTAGGGGTGTCCTTGGTTACCATGGTCACAGGTGTGTTTCCCTGGTTACCACCGACTGTCACAGGAGGGCTGTCCCTGGGTACCATTGTCACAGAGGGGTGTCCTTGGTTACCATGGTCACAGGTGGGTTTCCCTGGTTACCACCGACTGTCAGAGATGCGTGTCCCTGGTTACCACCGACTGTCACAGGCCGGTGTCCCTGGGCACTGTAAATGTCACAGGTGGGTTTCCCTGGTTACCACCAACTGTCACAGGTGAGTGTACATGGTTACCACTGACTGTCACAGGAGGGCTGTCCCTGGGTACCATTGTGACAGCAGGGGAGTCCTTGGTTACCACTGGCACAGGAGGTGTGTCCCTGGTTACCACTGACTGTCACAGGAGGGGTGTCCTTGGTTACCATGGTCGCAGGTGGGTTTCCCTGGTTACCACTGACTGTCAGAGATGCGTGTCCCTGGTTACCACCGACTGTCATATATGCGTGTCCCTGGTAACCACGGTCACAGGAGAGGTGTCCGTGGTTAGCAGTGACTGTCACAGTAGGTGGGTCCTTGGTTTCCATGGCGACAGGTGGGTTTCCCTGGTTACCAACGACTGTCAGAGATGCGTGTCCCTGGTTACCACCGACTGTCACAGGCCGGTGTCCCAGGGAAATGTGAATGTCACAGGTGGGTTTCCCTGGTTACCACCGACTGTCACAGGTGAGTGTACATGGTTACCACTGACTGTCACAGGAGGGCTGTCCCTGGGTACCATTGTGACAGGAGGGGTGTCCTTGGTTACCACTGGCACAGGAGGTGTGTCCCTGGTTACCACTGACTGTCACAGGAGGGGTGACCTTGGGTACCATGGTCGCAGGTGGGTTTCCCTGGTTATCACTGACTGTCAGAGATTCGTGTCCCTGGTTACCACCGACTGTCATATGTGCGTGTCCTGGTAACCACGGTCACAGGAGAGGTGTCCTTGGTTACCAGTGACTGCGGGTAGGGGTGTCCTTGGTTACCATGGTCACAGGTGTGTTTCCCTGGTTACCACCGACTGTCACAGGAGGGCTGTTCCTGGGTCCCATTGTCACAGGAGGGGTGTCCTTGGTTACCATGGTCACAGGTGGGTTTCCCTGGTTACCACCGACTGTCAGAGATGCGTCTCCCTGGTTACCACCGACTGTCACAGGCTGGTGTCCCTGGGCACTGTGAATGTCACAGGTGGGTTTCCCTGGTTACCACCGACTGTCAGAGATGCGTGTCCCTGGTTACCACCGACTGTCATATGTGCGTGTCCCTGGTAGCCACGGTCACAGGAGAGGTGTCCGTGGTTACAAGTGACTGTCACAGTAGGTGTGTCCTTGGTTACCATGGTCACAGGTGGGTTTCCCTGGTTACCACCGACTGTCAGAGATGCGTGTCCCTGATTACCACCGACTGTCACAGGCCGGTGTCCCTGGGCACTGTGAATGTCACAGGTGGGTTTCCCTGGTTACCACCGACTGTCAGAGATGCGTGTCCCTGGTTACCACCGACTGTCACAGGCCGGTGTCCCTGGGAAATGGGAATGTCACAGGTGGGTTTCCCTGGTTACCACCGACTGTCACAGGTGAGTGTACATGGTTACCACTGACTGTCACAGGAGGGCTGTCCCTGGGTACCATTGTGACAGGAGGGGTGTCCTTGGTTACCACTGGCACAGGAGGTGTGTCCCTGGTTACCACTGACTGTCACAGGAGGGGTGTCCTTGGGTACCATGGTCGCAGGTGGGTTTCCCTGGTTATCACTGACTGTCAGAGATGCGTGTCCCTGGTTACCACCGACTGTCATATGTGCGTGTCCTGGTAACCACGGTCACAGGAGAGGTGTCCTTGGTTACCAGTGACTGTGGGTAGTGGTGTCTTTGGTTACCATGGTCACAGGTGGGTTACCCTGGTTACCACCGACTGTCACAGTAGTGCTGTCCCTGGGTACCATTGTCACAGGAGGGGTGTCCTTGGTTACCGTGGTCACAGGTGGGTTTCCCTGGTTACCACCGACTGTCAGAGATGCGTGTCCCTGGTAACCATGGTCACAGGAGAGGTGTCCTTGGTTACCAGTGACTGTGGGTAGGGGTGTCCTTGGTTACCATGGTCACAGGTGGGTTTCCCTCGTTACCACCGACTGTCACAGGAGGGCTGTCCATGGATACCATTGTCACAGGAGGGGTGTCCTTGGTTACCATGGTCACAGGTGAATTTCCCTGGTTACCACCGACTGTCAGAAATACGTGTCCCTGGTTACCACCGACTGTCACAGGCAGGTGTCCCTGGGCACTGTGAATGTCACAGGTGGGTTTCCCTGGTTACCACCGACTGTCACAGGTGAGTGTACATGGTTACCACTGACTGTCACAGGAGGGCTGTCCCTGGGTACCATTGTGACAGAAGGGGTGTCCTTGGTTACCACTGGCACAGGAGGTGTTTGCCTGGTTACCACTGACTGTCACAGGAGGGGTGTCCTTGGTTACCATGATCGCAGGTGGGTTTCCCTGGTTACCACTGACTCTCAGAAATGCCTGTCCCTGGTTACCACCGACTGTCATATGTGCGTGTCCTGGTAACCACGGTCACAGGAGAGGTGTACTTGGTTACCAGTTACTGTGGGTATGGGTGTCCTTGGTTACCATGGTCACAGGTGGGTTACCCTGGTTACCACCGACTGTCACAGGAGGGCTGTCCCTGGGTACTATTGTCACAGGAGGGGTGTCCTTGGTTACCGTGGTCACAGGTGGGTTTCCCTGGTTACCACCGACTGTCAGAGATGCGTGTCCCTGGTAACCACGGTCACAGGAGAGGTGTCCTTGGTAACCAGTGACTGTGGGTAGGGGTGTCCTTGGTTAACTTGTTCACAGGTGGGTTTCCCTGGTTACCACTGACTGTCAGAGATGCGTGTCCCTGGTTACCACCGACTGTCATATGTGCGTGTCCCTGGTAACCACGGTCACAGGAGAGGTGTCCGTTGTTACCAGTGACTGGCACAGTAGGTGTGTCCTTGGTTACCATGGTCACAGGTGGGTTTCCCTGGTTACCACCGACTGTCAGAGATGCGTGTCCCTGGTTACCACCGACTGTCACAGGCCGGTGTCCCTGGGCACTGTAAATGTCACAGGTGGGTTTCCCTGGTTACCACCAACTGTCACAGGTGAGTGTACATGGTTACCACTGACTGTCACAGGAGGGCTGTCCCTGGGTACCATTGTGACAGCAGGGGAGTCCTTGGTTACCACTGGCACAGGAGGTGTGTCCCTGGTTACCACTGACTGTCACAGGAGGGGTGTCCTTGGTTACCATGGTCGCAGGTGGGTTTCCCTGGTTACCACTGACTGTCAGAGATGCGTGTCCCTGGTTACCACCGACTGTCATATATGCGTGTCCCTGGTAACCACGGTCACAGGAGAGGTGTCCGTGGTTAGCAGTGACTGTCACAGTAGGTGGGTCCTTGGTTTCCATGGCGACAGGTGGGTTTCCCTGGTTACCAACGACTGTCAGAGATGCGTGTCCCTGGTTACCACCGACTGTCACAGGCCGGTGTCCCAGGGAAATGTGAATGTCACAGGTGGGTTTCCCTGGTTACCACCGACTGTCACAGGTGAGTGTACATGGTTACCACTGACTGTCACAGGAGGGCTGTCTCTGGGTACCATTGTGACAGGAGGGGTGTCCTTGGTTACCACTGGCACAGGAGGTGTGTCCCTGGTTACCACTGACTGTCACAGGAGGGGTGACCTTGGGTACCATGGTCGCAGGTGGGTTTCCCTGGTTATCACTGACTGTCAGAGATTCGTGTCCCTGGTTACCACCGACTGTCATATGTGCGTGTCCTGGTAACCACGGTCACAGGAGAGGTGTCCTTGGTTACCAGTGACTGCGGGTAGGGGTGTCCTTGGTTACCATGGTCACAGGTGTGTTTCCCTGGTTACCACCGACTGTCACAGGAGGGCTGTTCCTGGGTCCCATTGTCACAGGAGGGGTGTCCTTGGTTACCATGGTCACAGGTGGGTTTCCGTGGTTACCACCGACTGTCAGAGATGCGTCTCCCTGGTTACCACCGACTGTCACAGGCTGGTGTCCCTGGGCACTGTGAATGTCACAGGTGGGTTTCCCTGGTTACCACCGACTGTCACAGGTGAGTGTACATGGTTACCACTGACTGTCACAGGAGGGCTGTCCCTGGGTACCATTGTGACAGGAGGGGTGTCCTTGGTTACCACTGGCACAGGAGGTGTGTCCCTGGTTACCACTGACTGTCACAGGAGGGGTGTCCTTGGGTACCATGGTCGCAGGTGGGTTTCCCTGGTTATCACTGACTGTCAGAGATGCGTGTCCCTGGTTACCACCGACTGTCATATGTGCGTGTCCTGGTAACCACGGTCACAGGAGAGGTGTCCTTGGTTACCAGTGACTGTGGGTAGTGGTGTCTTTGGTTACCATGGTCACAGGTGGGTTACCCTGGTTACCACCGACTGTCACAGTAGTGCTGTCCCTGGGTACCATTGTCACAGGAGGGGTGTCCTTGGTTACCGTGGTCACAGGTGGGTTTCCCTGGTTACCACCGACTGTCAGAGATGCGTGTCCCTGGTAACCATGGTCACAGGAGAGGTGTCCTTGGTTACCAGTGACTGTGGGTAGGGGTGTCCTTGGTTACCATGGTCACAGGTGGGTTTCCCTCGTTACCACCGACTGTCACAGGAGGGCTGTCCATGGATACCATTGTCACAGGAGGGGTGTCCTTGGTTACCATGGTCACAGGTGAATTTCCCTGGTTACCACCGACTGTCAGAAATACGTGTCCCTGGTTACCACCGACTGTCACAGGCAGGTGTCCCTGGGCACTGTGAATGTCACAGGTGGGTTTCCCTGGTTACCACCGACTGTCACAGGTGAGTGTACATGGTTACCACTGACTGTCACAGGAGGGCTGTCCCTGGGTACCATTGTGACAGAAGGGGTGTCCTTGGTTACCACTGGCACAGGAGGTGTTTGCCTGGTTACCACTGACTGTCACAGGAGGGGTGTCCTTGGTTACCATGATCGCAGGTGGGTTTCCCTGGTTACCACTGACTGTCAGAAATGCCTGTCCCTGGTTACCACCGACTGTCATATGTGCGTGTCCTGGTAACCACGGTCACAGCAGAGGTGTACTTGGTTACCAGTTACTGTGGGTATGGGTGTCCTTGGTTACCATGGTCACAGGTGGGTTACCCTGGTTACCACCGACTGTCACAGGAGGGCTGTCCCTGGGTACTATTGTCACAGGAGGGGTGTCCTTGGTTACCGTGGTCACAGGTGGGTTTCCCTGGTTACCACCGACTGTCAGAGATGCGTGTCCCTGGTAACCACGGTCACAGGAGAGGTGTCCTTGGTAACCAGTGACTGTGGGTAGGGGTGTCCTTGGTTAACTTGTTCACAGGTGGGTTTCCCTGGTTACCACTGACTGTCAGAGATGCGTGTCCCTGGTTACCACCGACTGTCATATGTGCGTGTCCCTGGTAACCACGGTCACAGGAGAGGTGTCCGTTGTTACCAGTGACTGGCACAGTAGGTGTGTCCTTGGTTACCATGGTCACAGGTGGGTTTCCCTGGTTACCACCGACTGTCAGAGATGCGTGTCCCTGGTTACCACCGACTGTCACAGGCCGGTGTCCCTGGGCACTGTAAATGTCACAGGTGGGTTTCCCTGGTTACCACCAACTGTCACAGGTGAGTGTACATGGTTACCACTGACTGTCACAGGAGGGCTGTCCCTGGGTACCATTGTGACAGCAGGGGAGTCCTTGGTTACCACTGGCACAGGAGGTGTGTCCCTGGTTACCACTGACTGTCACAGGAGGGGTGTCCTTGGTTACCATGGTCGCAGGTGGGTTTCCCTGGTTACCACTGACTGTCAGAGATGCGTGTCCCTGGTTACCACCGACTGTCATATATGCGTGTCCCTGGTAACCACGGTCACAGGAGAGGTGTCCGTGGTTAGCAGTGACTGTCACAGTAGGTGGGTCCTTGGTTTCCATGGCGACAGGTGGGTTTCCCTGGTTACCAACGACTGTCAGAGATGCGTGTCCCTGGTTACCACCGACTGTCACAGGCCGGTGTCCCAGGGAAATGTGAATGTCACAGGTGGGTTTCCCTGGTTACCACCGACTGTCACAGGTGAGTGTACATGGTTACCACTGACTGTCACAGGAGGGCTGTCCCTGGGTACCATTGTGACAGGAGGGGTGTCCTTGGTTACCACTGGCACAGGAGGTGTGTCCCTGGTTACCACTGACTGTCACAGGAGGGGTGACCTTGGGTACCATGGTCGCAGGTGGGTTTCCCTGGTTATCACTGACTGTCAGAGATTCGTGTCCCTGGTTACCACCGACTGTCATATGTGCGTGTCCTGGTAACCACGGTCACAGGAGAGGTGTCCTTGGTTACCAGTGACTGCGGGTAGGGGTGTCCTTGGTTACCATGGTCACAGGTGTGTTTCCCTGGTTACCACCGACTGTCACAGGAGGGCTGTTCCTGGGTCCCATTGTCACAGGAGGGGTGTCCTTGGTTACCATGGTCACAGGTGGGTTTCCCTGGTTACCACCGACTGTCAGAGATGCGTCTCCCTGGTTACCACCGACTGTCACAGGCTGGTGTCCCTGGGCACTGTGAATGTCACAGGTGGGTTTCCCTGGTTACCACCGACTGTCACAGGTGAGTGTACATGGTTACCACTGACTGTCACAGGAGGGCTGTCCCTGGGTACCATTGTGACAGGAGGGGTGTCCTTGGTTACCACTGGCACAGGAGGTGTGTCCCTGGTTACCACTGACTGTCACAGGAGGGGTGTCCTTGGGTACCATGGTCGCAGGTGGGTTTCCCTGGTTATCACTGACTGTCAGAGATGCGTGTCCCTGGTTACCACCGACTGTCATATGTGCGTGTCCTGGTAACCACGGTCACAGGAGAGGTGTCCTTGGTTACCAGTGACTGTGGGTAGTGGTGTCTTTGGTTACCATGGTCACAGGTGGGTTACCCTGGTTACCACCGACTGTCACAGGAGGGCTGTCCCTGGGTACCATTGTCACAGGAGGGGTGTCCTTGGTTACCATGGTCACAGGTGGGTTTCCCTGGTTACCACCGACTGTCAGAGATGCGTCTCCCTGATAACTACGGTCACAGGAGAGGTGTACTTGGTTACCAGTGACTGTGGGTACGGGTGTCCTTGGTTACCATGGTCACAGGTGTGTTTCCCTGGTTACCACCGACTGTCACAGGAAGGCTGTCCATGGGTACCATTGTCACAGGAGGGGTGTCCTTGGTTACCATGGTCACAGGTGAATTTCCCTGGTTACCACCGACTGTCAGAAATACGTGTCCCTGGTTACCACCGACTGTCACATGCCGGTGTCCCTGGGCACTGTGAATTTCACAGGTGGGTTTCCCTGGTTACCACCAACTGTCACAGGTGAGTGTACATGGTTACCACTGACTGTCACAGGAGGGCTGTCCCTGGGTACCATTGTGACAGGAGGGGTGTCCTTCGTTACCACTAGCACAGGAGGTGTGTCCCTGGTTACCACTGACTGTCACAGGAGGGGTGTCCTTGGTTACCATGGTCGCAGGTGTGTTTCCCTGGTTACCACTGACTGTCAGAAATGCGTGTCCCTGGTTACCACCGACTGTCATATGTGCGTGTCCTGGTAACCACGGTCACAGGAGAGGTGTCCTTGGTTACCAGTGACTGTGGGTAGGGGTGTCCTTGGTTACCATGGTCACAGGTGGTTTTCCCTGGTTACCACCGTCTGTCACAGGAGGGCTGTCCCTGGGTACCATTTTCACAGGAGGGGTGTCCTTGGTTACCACTGGCACAGGAGGTGTGTCCCTGGTTACCACTGACTGTCACAGGAGGGGTGTCCTTGGTTACCATGGTCGCAGGTTGGTTTCCCTGGTTACCACTGACTGATAGAGATGCGTGTCCCTGGTTACCACCGACTGTCATATGTGCGTGTCCTGGTAATCACGGTCACAGGAGAGGTGTCCTTGGTTACGAGTGACTGTGGGTAGGGGTGTCCTTGGTTACCATGGTCACAGGTGGTTTTCCCTGGTTACCACCGACTGTCACAGGAGGGCTGTCCCTGGGTACCATTGTCACAGGAGGGGTGTCCTTGGTTACCACTGGCACAGGAGGTGTGTCCCTGGTTACCACTGACTGTCACAGGAGGGGTGTCCTTGGTTAACATGGTCGCAGGTGGGTTTCCCTGGTTACCACGGACTGTCAGAAATGCGTGTCCCTGGTTACCACCGACTGTCATATGTGCGTGTCCCTGGTAGCCACGGTCACAGGAGAAGTGTCCGTGGTTACCATTGACTGGCACAGTAGGTGTGTCCTTGGTTACCATGGTCACAGGTGGGTTTCCCTGGTTACCACCGACTGTCAGAGATGCGTGTCCCTGATTACCACCGACTGTCACAGGCCGGTGTCCCTGGGCACTGTGAATGTCACAGGTGGGTTTCCCTGGTTACCACCCACTGTCACAGGACGGCTGTCCCTGGGTACCATTGTCACAGGAGGGGTGTCCTTGGTTACCATGGTCACAGGTGGGTTTCCCTGGTTACCACCGACTGTTACAGGAGGGCTGTCCCTGTGTACCATTGTCACAGGAGTGGTGTCCTTGGTTACCATGGTCACAGGTGGGTTTCCCTGGTTACCACCGACTTTCAGAGATGCGTCTCCCTGGTTACCACCGACTGTCACAGGCGGTGTCCCTGGGCACTGTGAATGTCACAGGTGGGTTTCCCTGGTTAATACCGACTGTCACAGGTGAGTGAACATGGTTACCACTGACTGTCACAGGAGGGCTGTCCCTGGGTACCATTGTGACAGGAGGGGTGTCCTTGGTTACCAATGGCACAGGTGGGTTTTCCTGGTTACCACTGACTGTCAGAGTTGCGTGTCCCTTTTTACCACCGACTGTCATATGTGCGTGTCCTGGTAACCACGGTCACAGGAGAGGTGTCCTTGGTTACGAGTGACTGTGGGTAGGGGTGTCCTTGGTTACCATGTTCACAGGTTGTTTTCCCTGGTTACCACCGACTGTCACAGGAGGGCTGTCCCTGGGTACCATTGTCACAGGAGGGGTGTCCTTGGTTACCACTGGCACAGGAAGTGTGTCCCTGGTTAACACTGACTGTCACAGGAGGGTTGTCCTTGGTTAACATGGTCGCAGGTGGGTTTCCCTGGTTACCACTGACTGTCAGAGATGCGTGTCCCTGGTTACCACCGACTGTCATATGTGCGTGTCCCTGGTAGCCACGGTCACAGGAGAGGTGTCCGTGGTTACCAGTGACTGTCACAGTAGGTGTGTCCTTGGTTACCATGGTAACAGGTGGGTTTCCCTGGTTACCACCGACTGTCAGTGATGCGTGTCCCTGGTTACCACCGACTGTCACAGGCCGGTGTCCCTGGGAACTGTGAATGTCACAGGTGGGTTTCCCTGGTTACCACCGACTGTCAGATATGCGTCTCCCTGATAACCACGGTCACAGGAGAGGTGTCCTTGGTTACCAGTGACAGTGGGTAGGGGTGTCCTTGGTTACCATGGTCACAGGTGTGTTTCCCTGGTTACCACCGACTGTCACAGGAGGGCTGTCCCTGGGTACCATTGTCACAGAGGGGTGTCCTTGGTTACCATGGTCACAGGTGGGTTTCCCTGGTTACCACCGACTGTCAGAGATGCGTGTCCCTGGTTACCACCGACTGTCATATGTGCGTGTCCTGGTAACCACGGTCACAGGAGAGGTGTCCTTGGTTACCAGTGACTGCGGGTAGGGGTGTCCTTGGTTACCATGGTCACAGGTGTGTTTCCCTGGTTACCACCGACTGTCACAGGAGGGCTGTTCCTGGGTCCCATTGTCACAGGAGGGGTGTCCTTGGTTACCATGGTCACAGGTGGGTTTCCCTGGTTACCACCGACTGTCAGAGATGCGTCTCCCTGGTTACCACCGACTGTCACAGGCTGGTGTCCCTGGGCACTGTGAATGTCACAGGTGGGTTTCCCTGGTTACCACCGACTGTCACAGGTGAGTGTACATGGTTACCACTGACTGTCACAGGAGGGCTGTCCCTGGGTACCATTGTGACAGGAGGGGTGTCCTTGGTTACCACTGGCACAGGAGGTGTGTCCCTGGTTACCACTGACTGTCACAGGAGGGGTGTCCTTGGGTACCATGGTCGCAGGTGGGTTTCCCTGGTTATCACTGACTGTCAGAGATGCGTGTCCCTGGTTACCACCGACTGTCATATGTGCGTGTCCTGGTAACCACGGTCACAGGAGAGGTGTCCTTGGTTACCAGTGACTGTGGGTAGTGGTGTCTTTGGTTACCATGGTCACAGGTGGGTTACCCTGGTTACCACCGACTGTCACAGTAGTGCTGTCCCTGGGTACCATTGTCACAGGAGGGGTGTCCTTGGTTACCGTGGTCACAGGTGGGTTTCCCTGGTTACCACCGACTGTCAGAGATGCGTGTCCCTGGTAACCATGGTCACAGGAGAGGTGTCCTTGGTTACCAGTGACTCTGGGTAGGGGTGTCCTTGGTTACCATGGTCACAGGTGGGTTTCCCTCGTTACCACCGACTGTCACAGGAGGGCTGTCCATGGATACCATTGTCACAGGAGGGGTGTCCTTGGTTACCATGGTCACAGGTGAATTTCCCTGGTTACCACCGACTGTCAGAAATACGTGTCCCTGGTTACCACCGACTGTCACAGGCAGGTGTCCCTGGGCACTGTGAATGTCACAGGTGGGTTTCCCTGGTTACCACCGACTGTCACAGGTGAGTGTACATGGTTACCACTGACTGTCACAGGAGGGCTGTCCCTGGGTACCATTGTGACAGAAGGGGTGTCCTTGGTTACCAGTGGCACAGGAGGTGTTTGCCTGGTTACCACTGACTGTCACAGGAGGGGTGTCCTTGGTTACCATGATCGCAGGTGGGTTTCCCTGGTTACCACTGACTGTCAGAAATGCCTGTCCCTGGTTACCACCGACTGTCATATGTGCGTGTCCTGGTAACCACGGTCACAGGAGAGGTGTACTTGGTTACCAGTTACTGTGGGTATGGGTGTCCTTGGTTACCATGGTCACAGGTGGGTTTCCCTGGTTACCACCGACTGTCACAGGAGGGCTGTCCCTGGGTACTATTGTCACAGGAGGGGTGTCCTTGGTTACCGTGGTCACAGGTGGGTTTCCCTGGTTACCACCGACTGTCAGAGATGCGTGTCCCTGGTAACCACGGTCACAGGAGAGGTGTCCTTGGTAACCAGTGACTGTGGGTAGGGGTGTCCTTGGTTAACTTGTTCACAGGTGGGTTTCCCTGGTTACCACTGACTGTCAGAGATGCGTGTCCCTGGTTACCACCGACTGTCATATGTGCGTGTCCCTGGTAACCACGGTCACAGGAGAGGTGTCCGTTGTTACCAGTGACTGGCACAGTAGGTGTGTCCTTGGTTACCATGGTCACAGGTGGGTTTCCCTGGTTACCACCGACTGTCAGAGATGCGTGTCCCTGGTTACCACCGACTGTCACAGGCCGGTGTCCCTGGGCACTGTAAATGTCACAGGTGGGTTTCCCTGGTTACCACCAACTGTCACAGGTGAGTGTACATGGTTACCACTGACTGTCACAGGAGGGCTGTCCCTGGGTACCATTGTGACAGCAGGGGAGTCCTTGGTTACCACTGGCACAGGAGGTGTGTCCCTGGTTACCACTGAATGTCACAGGAGGGGTGTCCTTGGTTACCATGGTCGCAGGTGGGTTTCCCTGGTTACCACTGACTGTCAGAGATGCGTGTCCCTGGTTACCACCGACTGTCATATATGCGTGTCCCTGGTAACCACGGTCACAGGAGAGGTGTCCGTGGTTAGCAGTGACTGTCACAGTAGGTGGGTCCTTGGTTTCCATGGCGACAGGTGGGTTTCCCTGGTTACCAACGACTGTCAGAGATGCGTGTCCCTGGTTACCACCGACTGTCACAGGCCGGTGTCCCAGGGAAATGTGAATGTCACAGGTGGGTTTCCCTGGTTACCACCGACTGTCACAGGTGAGTGTACATGGTTACCACTGACTGTCACAGGAGGGCTGTCCCTGGGTACCATTGTGACAGGAGGGGTGTCCTTGGTTACCACTGGCACAGGAGGTGTTTGCCTGGTTACCACTGACTGTCACAGGAGGGGTGTCCTTGGTTACCATGATCGCAGGTGGGTTTCCCTGGTTACCACTGACTGTCAGAAATGCCTGTCCCTGGTTACCACCGACTGTCATATGTGCGTGTCCTGGTAACCACGGTCACAGGAGAGGTGTACTTGGTTACCAGTTACTGTGGGTATGGGTGTCCTTGGTTACCATGGTCACAGGTGGGTTACCCTGGTTACCACCGACTGTCACAGGAGGGCTGTCCCTGGGTACTATTGTCACAGGAGGGGTGTCCTTGGTTACCGTGGTCACAGGTGGGTTTCCCTGGTTACCACCGACTGTCAGAGATGCGTGTCCCTGGTAACCACGGTCACAGGAGAGGTGTCCTTGGTAACCAGTGACTGTGGGTAGGGGTGTCCTTGGTTAACTTGTTCACAGGTGGGTTTCCCTGGTTACCACTGACTGTCAGAGATGCGTGTCCCTGGTTACCACCGACTGTCATATGTGCGTGTCCCTGGTAACCACGGTCACAGGAGAGGTGTCCGTTGTTACCAGTGACTGGCACAGTAGGTGTGTCCTTGGGTACCATGGTCGCAGGTGGGTTTCCCTGGTTATCACTGACTGTCAGAGATTCGTGTCCCTGGTTACCACCGACTGTCACAGGCCGGTGTCCCTGGGCACTGTAAATGTCACAGGTGGGTTTCCCTGGTTACCACCAACTGTCACAGGTGAGTGTACATGGTTACCACTGACTGTCACAGGAGGGCTGTCCCTGGGTACCATTGTGACAGCAGGGGAGTCCTTGGTTACCACTGGCACAGGAGGTGTGTCCCTGGTTACCACTGACTGTCACAGGAGGGGTGTCCTTGGTTACCATGGTCGCAGGTGGGTTTCCCTGGTTACCACTGACTGTCAGAGATGCGTGTCCCTGGTTACCACCGACTGTCATATATGCGTGTCCCTGGTAACCACGGTCACAGGAGAGGTGTCCGTGGTTAGCAGTGACTGTCACAGTAGGTGGGTCCTTGGTTTCCATGGCGACAGGTGGGTTTCCCTGGTTACCAACGACTGTCAGAGATGCGTGTCCCTGGTTACCACCGACTGTCACAGGCCGGTGTCCCAGGGAAATGTGAATGTCACAGGTGGGTTTCCCTGGTTACCACCGACTGTCACAGGTGAGTGTACATGGTTACCACTGACTGTCACAGGAGGGCTGTCCCTGGGTACCATTGTGACAGGAGGGGTGTCCTTGGTTACCACTGGCACAGGAGGTGTGTCCCTGGTTACCACTGACTGTCACAGGAGGGGTGACCTTGGGTACCATGGTCGCAGGTGGGTTTCCCTGGTTATCACTGACTGTCAGAGATTCGTGTCCCTGGTTACCACCGACTGTCATATGTGCGTGTCCTGGTAACCACGGTCACAGGAGAGGTGTCCTTGGTTACCAGTGACTGCGGGTAGGGGTGTCCTTGGTTACCATGGTCACAGGTGTGTTTCCCTGGTTACCACCGACTGTCACAGGAGGGCTGTTCCTGGGTCCCATTGTCACAGGAGGGGTGTCCTTGGTTACCATGGTCACAGGTGGGTTTCCCTGGTTACCACCGACTGTCAGAGATGCGTCTCCCTGGTTACCACCGACTGTCACAGGCTGGTGTCCCTGGGCACTGTGAATGTCACAGGTGGGTTTCCCTGGTTACCACCGACTGTCACAGGTGAGTGTACATGGTTACCACTGACTGTCACAGGAGGGCTGTCCCTGGGTACCATTGTGACAGGAGGGGTGTCCTTGGTTACCACTGGCACAGGAGGTGTGTCCCTGGTTACCACTGACTGTCACAGGAGGGGTGTCCTTGGGTACCATGGTCGCAGGTGGGTTTCCCTGGTTATCACTGACTGTCAGAGATGCGTGTCCCTGGTTACCACCGACTGTCATATGTGCGTGTCCTGGTAACCACGGTCACAGGAGAGGTGTCCTTGGTTACCAGTGACTGTGGGTAGTGGTGTCTTTGGTTACCATGGTCACAGGTGGGTTACCCTGGTTACCACCGACTGTCACAGTAGTGCTGTCCCTGGGTACCATTGTCACAGGAGGGGTGTCCTTGGTTACCGTGGTCACAGGTGGGTTTCCCTGGTTACCACCGACTGTCAGAGATGCGTGTCCCTGGTAACCATGGTCACAGGAGAGGTGTCCTTGGTTACCAGTGACTGTGGGTAGGGGTGTCCTTGGTTACCATGGTCACAGGTGGGTTTCCCTCGTTACCACCGACTGTCACAGGAGGGCTGTCCATGGATACCATTGTCACAGGAGGGGTGTCCTTGGTTACCATGGTCACAGGTGAATTTCCCTGGTTACCACCGACTGTCAGAAATACGTGTCCCTGGTTACCACCGACTGTCACAGGCAGGTGTCCCTGGGCACTGTGAATGTCACAGGTGGGTTTCCCTGGTTACCACCGACTGTCACAGGTGAGTGTACATGGTTACCACTGACTGTCACAGGAGGGCTGTCCCTGGGTACCATTGTGACAGAAGGGGTGTCCTTGGTTACCACTGGCACAGGAGGTGTTTGCCTGGTTACCACTGACTGTCACAGGAGGGGTGTCCTTCGTTACCATGATCGCAGGTGGGTTTCCCTGGTTACCACTGACTGTCAGAAATGCCTGTCCCTGGTTACCACCGACTGTCATATGTGCGTGTCCTGGTAACCACGGTCACAGGAGAGGTGTACTTGGTTACCAGTTACTGTGGGTATGGGTGTCCTTGGTTACCATGGTCACAGGTGGGTTACCCTGGTTACCACCGACTGTCACAGGAGGGCTGTCCCTGGGTACTATTGTCACAGGAGGGGTGTCCTTGGTTACCGTGGTCACAGGTGGGTTTCCCTGGTTACCACCGACTGTCAGAGATGCGTGTCCCTGGTAACCACGGTCACAGGAGAGGTGTCCTTGGTAACCAGTGACTGTGGGTAGGGGTGTCCTTGGTTAACTTGTTCACAGGTGGGTTTCCCTGGTTACCACTGACTGTCAGAGATGCGTGTCCCTGGTTACCACCGACTGTCATATGTGCGTGTCCCTGGTAACCACGGTCACAGGAGAGGTGTCCGTTGTTACCAGTGACTGGCACAGTAGGTGTGTCCTTGGTTACCATGGTCACAGGTGGGTTTCCCTGGTTACCACCGACTGTCAGAGATGCGTGTCCCTGGTTACCACCGACTGTCACAGGCCGGTGTCCCTGGGCTCTGTGAATGTCACAGGTGGGTTTCCCTAGTTACCACCGACTGTCACAGTTGAGTGTACATGGTTACCACTTACTGTCACAGGAGGGCTGTCCCTGGGTACCATTGTGAAAGGAGGGGTGTCCTTGGTTACCTCTGGCACAGGAGGTGTGTCCCTGGTTACCACTGACTGTCACAGGAGGGGTGTCCTTGGGTACCATGGTCGCAGGTGGGTTTCCCTGGTTATCACTGACTGTCAGAAATGCGTGTCCCTGGTTACCACCGACTGTCATATGTGCGTGTCCTGGTAACCACGGTCACAGGAGAGGTGTCCTTGGATACCAGTGACTGTGGGTAGGGGTGTCCTTGGTTACCATGGTCACAGGTGTGTTTCCCTGGTTACCACCGACTGTCACAGGAGGGCTGTCCCTGGGTACCATTGTCACAGGAGGGGTGTCCTTGGTTACCATGGTCACAGGTGGGTTTCCCTGGTTACCACCGACTGTCAGAGATGCGTCTCCCTGGTTACCACCGACTGTCACAGGCGGTGTCCCTGGGCACTGTGAATGTCACAGGTGGGTTTCCCTGGTTAATACCGACTGTCACAGGTGAGTGAACATGGTTACCACTGACTGTCACAGGAGGGCTGTCCCTGGGTACCATTGTGACAGGAGGGGTGTCCTTGGTTACCAATGGCACAGGTGGGTTTCCCTGGTTATCACTGACTGTCAGAAATGCGTGTCCCTGGTTACCACCGACTGTCATATGTGCGTGTCCTGGTAACCACGGTCACAGGAGAGGTGTCCTTGGATACCAGTGACTGTGGGTAGGGGTGTCCTTGGTTACCATGGTCACAGGTGTGTTTCCCTGGTTACCACCGACTGTCACAGGAGGGCTGTCCCTGGGTACCATTGTCACAGGAGGGGTGTCCTTGGTTACCATGGTCACAGGTGGGTTTCCCTGGTTACCACCGACTGTCAGAGATGCGTCTCCCTGGTTACCACCGACTGTCACAGGCGGTGTCCCTGGGCACTGTGAATGTCACAGGTGGGTTTCCCTGGTTAATACCGACTGTCACAGGTGAGTGAACATGGTTACCACTGACTGTCACAGGAGGGCTGTCCCTGGGTACCATTGTGACAGGAGGGGTGTCCTTGGTTACCATGTTCACAGGTTGTTTTCCCTGGTTACCACCGACTGTCACAGGAGGGCTGTCCCTGGGTACCATTGTCACAGGAGGGGTGTCCTTGGTTACCACTGGCACAGGAAGTGTGTCCCTGGTTAACACTGACTGTCACAGGAGGGGTGTCCTTGGTTAACATGGTCGCAGGTGGGTTTCCCTGGTTACCACTGACTGTCAGAGATGCGTGTCCCTGGTTACCACCGACTGTCATATGTGCGTGTCCCTGGTAGCCACGGTCACAGGAGAGGTGTCCGTGGTTACCAGTGACTGTCACAGTAGGTGTGTCCTTGGTTACCATGGTAACAGGTGGGTTTCCCTGGTTACCACCGACTGTCAGTGATGCGTGTCCCTGGTTACCACCGACTGTCACAGGCCGGTGTCCCTGGGCACTGTGAATGTCACAGGTGGGTTTCCCTGGTTACCACCGACTGTCAGATATGCGTCTCCCTGATAACCACGGTCACAGGAGAGGTGTCCTTGGTTACCAGTGACAGTGGGTAGGGGTGTCCTTGGTTACCATGGTCACAGGTGTGTTTCCCTGGTTACCACCGACTGTCACAGGAGGGCTGTCCCTGGGTACCATTGTCACAGAGGGGTGTCCTTGGTTACCATGGTCACAGGTGGGTTTCCCTGGTTACCACCGACTGTCAGAGATGCGTGTCCCTGGTTACCACCGACTGTCACAGGCCGGTGTCCCTGGGCACTGTAAATGTCACAGGTGGGTTTCCCTGGTTACCACCAACTGTCACAGGTGAGTGTACATGGTTACCACTGACTGTCACAGGAGGGCTGTCCCTGGGTACCATTGTGACAGCAGGGGAGTCCTTGGTTACCACTGGCACAGGAGGTGTGTCCCTGGTTACCACTGACTGTCACAGGAGGGGTGTCCTTGGTTACCATGGTCGCAGGTGGGTTTCCCTGGTTACCACTGACTGTCAGAGATGCGTGTCCCTGGTTACCACCGACTGTCATATATGCGTGTCCCTGGTAACCACGGTCACAGGAGAGGTGTCCGTGGTTAGCAGTGACTGTCACAGTAGGTGGGTCCTTGGTTTCCATGGCGACAGGTGGGTTTCCCTGGTTACCACCGACTGTCAGAGATGCGTGTCCCTGGTTACCACCGACTGTCACAGGCCGGTGTCCCAGGGAAATGTGAATGTCACAGGTGGGTTTCCCTGGTTACCACCGACTGTCACAGGTGAGTGTACATGGTTACCACTGACTGTCACAGGAGGGCTGTCCCTGGGTACCATTGTGACAGGAGGGGTGTCCTTGGTTACCACTGGCACAGGAGGTGTGTCCCTGGTTACCACTGACTGTCACAGGAGGGGTGACCTTGGGTACCATGGTCGCAGGTGGGTTTCCCTGGTTATCACTGACTGTCAGAGATTCGTGTCCCTGGTTACCACCGACTGTCATATGTGCGTGTCCTGGTAACCACGGTCACAGGAGAGGTGTCCTTGATTACCAGTGACTGCGGGTAGGGGTGTCCTTGGTTACCATGGTCACAGGTGTGTTTCCCTGGTTACCACCGACTGTCACAGGAGGGCTGTTCCTGGGTCCCATTGTCACAGGAGGGGTGTCCTTGGTTACCATGGTCACAGGTGGGTTTCCCTGGTTACCACCGACTGTCAGAGATGCGTCTCCCTGGTTACCACCGACTGTCACAGGCTGGTGTCCCTGGGCACTGTGAATGTCACAGGTGGGTTTCCCTGGTTACCACCGACTGTCACAGGTGAGTGTACATGGTTACCACTGACTGTCACAGGAGGGCTGTCCCTGGGTACCATTGTGACAGGAGGGGTGTCCTTGGTTACCACTGGCACAGGAGGTGTGTCCCTGGTTACCACTGACTGTCACAGGAGGGGTGTTCTTGGGTACCATGGTCGCAGGTGGGTTTCCCTGGTTATCACTGACTGTCAGAGATGCGTGTCCCTGGTTACCACCGACTGTCATATGTGCGTGTCCTGGTAACCACGGTCACAGGAGAGGTGTCCTTGGTTACCAGTGACTGTGGGTAGTGGTGTCTTTGGTTACCATGGTCACAGGTGGGTTACCCTGGTTACCACCGACTGTCACAGTAGTGCTGTCCCTGGGTACTATTGTCACAGGAGGGGTGTCCTTGGTTACCGTGGTCACAGGTGGGTTTCCCTGGTTACCACCGACTGTCAGAGATGCGTGTCCCTGGTAACCATGGTCACAGGAGAGGTGTCCTTGGTTACCAGTGACTGTGGGTAGGGGTGTCCTTGGTTACCATGGTCACAGGTGGGTTTCCCTCGTTACCACCGACTGTCACAGGAGGGCTGTCCATGGATACCATTGTCACAGGAGGGGTGTCCTTGGTTACCATGGTCACAGGTGAATTTCCCTGGTTACCACCGACTGTCAGAAATACGTGTCCCTGGTTACCACCGACTGTCACAGGCAGGTGTCCCTGGGCACTGTGAATGTCACAGGTGGGTTTCCCTGGTTACCACCGACTGTCACAGTTGAGTGTACATGGTTACCACTGACTGTCACAGGAGGGCTGTCCATGGATACCATTGTCACAGGAGGGGTGTCCTTGGTTACCATGGTCACAGGTGGGTTTCCCTGGTTACCACCGACTGTCAGAGATGCGTCTCCCTGGTTACCACCGACTGTCACAGGCCGGTGTCCCTGGGCACTGTGAATGTCACAGGTGGGTTTCCCTGGTTACCACCAACTGTCACAGGTGAGTGTACATGGTTACCACTGACTGTCACAGGAGGGCTGTCCCTGGGTACCATTGTGACAGGAGGGGTGTCCTTGGTTACCAATGGCACAGGTGGGTTTCCCTGGTTACCACTGACTGTCAGAGTTGCGTGTCCCTGGTTACCACCGACTGTCATATGTGCGTGTCCTGGTAACCACGGTCACAGGAGAGGTGTCCTTGGTTACGAGTGACTGTGGGTAGGGGTGTCCTTGGTTACCATGGTCACAGGTTGTTTTCCCTGGTTACCACCGACTGTCACAGGAGGGCTGTCCCTGGGTACCATTGTAACAGGAGGGGTGTCCTTGGTTACCATGGTCACAGGTGGGTTTCCCTGGTTACCACCGACTGTCAGAGATGCGTGTCCCTGATTACCACCGACTGTCACAGGCCGGTGTCCCTGGGCACTCTGAATGTCACAGGTGGGTTTCCCTGGTTACCACCGACTGTCACAGGAGGGCTGTCCCTGGGTACCATTGTCACAGGAGGGGTGTCCTTGGTTACCATGGTCACAGGTGGGTTTCCCTGGTTACCACCGACTGTCACAGGAGGGCTGTCCCTGGGTACCATTGTGACAGCAGGGGTGTCCTTGGTTACCACTGGCACAGGAGGTGTGTCCCTGGTTACCACTGACTGTCACAGGAGGGGTGTCCTTGGTTACCATGGTCGCAGGTGGGTTTCCCTGGTTACCACTGACTGTCAGAGATGCGTGTCCCTGGTTACCACCGACTGTCATATATGCGTGTCCCTGGTAACCACGGTCACAGGAGAGGTGTCCGTGGTTAGCAGTGACTGTCACAGTAGGTGGGTCCTTGGTTTCCATGGCGACAGGTGGGTTTCCCTGGTTACCACCGACTGTCAGAGATGCGTGTCCCTGGTTACCACCGACTGTCACAGGCCGGTGTCCCTGGGAAATGTGAATGTCACAGGTGGGTTTCCCTGGTTACCACCGACTGTCACAGGTGAGTGTACATGGTTACCACTGACTGTCACAGGAGGGCTGTCCCTGGGTACCATTGTGACAGGAGGGGTGTCCTTGGTTACCACTGGCACAGGAGGTGTGTCCCTGGTTACCACTGACTGTCACAGGAGGGGTGACCTTGGGTACCATGGTCGCAGGTGGGTTTCCCTGGTTATCACTGACTGTCAGAGATGCGTGTCCCTGGTTACCACCGACTGTCATATGTGCGTGTCCTGGTAACCACGGTCACAGGAGAGGTGTCCTTGGTTACCAGTGACTGTGGGTAGGGGTGTCCTTGGTTACCATGGTCACAGGTGTGTTTCCCTGGTTACCACCGACTGTCACAGGAGGGCTGTCCCTGGGTCCCATTGTCACAGGAGGGGTGTCCTTGGTTACCATGGTCACAGGTGGGTTTCCCTGGTTACCACCGACTGTCAGAGATGCGTCTCCCTGGTTACCACCGACTGTTACAGGCCGCTGTCCCTGGGCACTGTGAATGTCACAGGTGGGTTTCCCTGGTTACCACCGACTGTCACAGGTGAGTGTACATGGTTACCACTGACTGTCACAGGAGGGCTGTCCCTGGGTACCATTGTGACAGGAGGGGTGTCCTTGGTTACCACTGGCACAGGAGGTGTTTGCCTGGTTACCACTGACTGTCACAGGAGGGGTGTCCTTGGTTACCATGATCGCAGGTGGGTTTCCCTGGTTACCACTGACTGTCAGAGATGCGTGTCCCTGGTTACCACCGACTGTCATATGTGCGTGTCCTGGTAACCACGGTCACAGGAGAGGTGTACTTGGTTACCAGTGACTGTGGGTAGGGGTGTCCTTGGTTACCATGGTCACAGGTGGGTTACCCTGGTTACCACCGACTGTCACAGGAGTGCTGTCCCTGGGTACTATTGTCACAGGAGGGGTGTCCTTGGTTACCATGGTCACAGGTGGGTTTCCCTGGTTACCAACGACTGTCAGAGATGCGTGTCCCTGGTAACCATGGTCACAGGAGAGGTGTCCTTGGTTACCAGTGACTGTGGGTAGGGGTGTCCTTGGTTACCATGGTCACAGGTGGGTTTCCCTCGTTACCACCGACTGTCAGAAATACGTGTCCCTGGTTACCACCGACTGTCACAGGCAGGTGTCCCTGGGCACTGTGAATGTCACAGGTGGGTTTCCCTGGTTACCACCGACTGTCACAGTTGAGTGTACATGGTTACCACTGACTGTCACAGGAGGGCTGTCCATGGATACCATTGTCACAGAAGGGGTGTCCTTCGTTACCATTGTCACAGGTGGGTTTCCCTGGTTACCACCGACTGTCAGAAATACGTGTCCCTGGTTACCACCTACTGTCACAGGCAGGTGTCCCTGGGCACTGTGAATGTCACAGGTGGGTTTCCCTGGTTACCACCAACTGTCACAGTTGAGTGTACATGGTTACCACTGACTGTCACAGGAGGGCTGTCCCTGGATACCATTGTCACAGGAGGGGTGTCCCTGGTTACCACTGACTGTCACAGGAGGGGTGTCCTTGGTTACCATGGTCGCAGGTGGGTTTCCCTGGTTACCACTGACTGTCAGAGATGCGTGTCCCTGGTTACCACCGACTGTCATATGTGCGTGTCCTGGTAACCACGGTCACAGGAGAGGTGTCCTTGGTTACGAGTGACTGCGGGTAGGGGTGTCCTTGTTAAGCATGGTCACAGGTTGTTTTCCCTGGTTACCACCGACTGTCACAGGAGGGCTCTCCCTTGGTACCATTGTCACAGGACGGGTGTCCTTGGTTACCACTGGCACAGGAAGTGTGTCCCTGGTTACCACTGACTGTCACTGGAGGGGTGTCCTTGGTTAACATGGTCACAGGTGGGTTTCCCTGGTTACCACTGACTGTCAGAGATGCGTGTCCCTGGTTACCACCGACTGTCATATGTGCGTGTCCCTGGTAGCCACGGTCACAGGAGAGGTGTCCGTGGTTACCAGTGACTGTCACAGTAGTTGTGTCCTTTGTTACCATGGTCACAGGTGGGTTTCCCTGGTTACCACCGACTGTCAGAGATGCGTGTCCCTGGTTACCACCGACTGTCACAGGCCGGTGTCCCTGGGCACTGTGAATGTCACAGGTGGGTTTCCCTGGTTACCACCGACTGTCACAGGATGGCTGTCCCTGGGTACCATTGTCACAGGAGGGGTGTCCTTGGTTACCATGGTCACAGGTGGGTTTCCCTGGTTACCACCGACTGTCACAGGAGGGCTGTCCCTGGGTACCATTGTCACATGAGGGGTGTCCTTGGTTACCATGGTCACAGGTGGGTTTCCCTGGTTACCACCGACTGTCAGAGATGCGTCTCCCTGATAACCACGGTCACAGGAGAGGTGTCCTTGTTTACCAGTGACAGTGGGTAGGGGTGTCCTTGGTTACCATGGTCACAGGTGTGTTTCCCTGGTTACCACCGACTGTCACAGGAGGGCTGTCCCGGGGTACCATTGTCACAGGAGGGGTGTCCTTGGTTACCATGGTCACAGGTGGGTTTCCCTGGTAACCACCGACTGTCACAGGAGGGCTGTCCCTGGGTACCATTGTCACATGAGGGGTGTCCTTGGTTACCATGGTCACAGGTGGGTTTCCCTGGTTACCACCGACTGTCAGAGATGCGTCTCCCTGATAACCACGGTCACAGGAGATGTGTCCTTGTTTACCAGTGACAGTGGGTAGGGGTGTCCTTGGTTACCATGGTCACAGGTGGGTTTCCCTGGTTACCACCGACTGTCAGAGATGCGTCTCCCTGGTTACCACCGACTGTCACAGGCCGGTGTCCCTGGGCACTGTGAATGTCACAGGTGGGTTTCCCTGGTTACCACCGACTGTCAGAGATGCGTCTCCCTGATAACCACGGTCACAGGAGAGGTGTCCTTGGTTACCAGTGACTGTGGGTAGGGGTGTCCTTGGTTACCACTGGCACAGGAGGTGTGTCCCTGGTTACCACTGACTGTCACAGGAGGGGTGTCCTTGGTTACCATGGTCGCAGGTGGGTTTCCCTGGTTACCACTGACGGTCAGAAATGCGTGTCCCTGGTTACCACCGACTGTCATATGTGCGTGTCCTGGTAAACACGTTCACAGGAGAGGTGTCCTTGGTTACCAGTGACTGTGGGTAGGGGTTTCCTTGGTTAACTTGGTCACAGGTGGTTTTCCCTGGTTACCACTGACTGTCAGAGATGCGTGTCCCTGGTTACCACCGACTGTCATATGTGCGTGTCCCTGGTAACCACGGTCACAGGAGAGGTGTCCGTGGTTACCAGTGACTGGCACAGTCGGTGTGTCCTTGGTTACCATGGTCACAGGTGGGTTTCCCTGTTTACCACCGACTGTCAGAGATGCGTGTCCCTGGTTACCACCGACTGTCACAGGCCGGTGTCCCTGGGCTCTGTGAATGTCACAGGTGGGTTTCCCTAGTTACCACCGACTGTCACAGTTGAGTGTACATGGTTACCACTGACTGTCACAGGAGGGCTGTCCCTGGGTACCATTGTGACAGGAGGGGTGTCCTTGGTTACCACTGGCACAGGAGGTGTGTCCCTGGTTACCACTGACTGTCACAGGAGGGGTGACCTTGGGTACCATGGTCGCAGGTGGGTTTCCCTGGTTATCACTGACTGTCAGAGATGCGTGTCCCTGGTTACCACCGACTGTCATATGTGCGTGTCCTGGTAACCACGGTCACAGGAGAGGTGTCCTTGGTTACCAGTGACTGTGGGTAGGGGTGTCCTTGGTTACCATGGTCACAGGTGTGTTTCCCTGGTTACCACCGACTGTCACAGGAGGGCTGTTCCTGGGTCCCATTGTCACAGGAGGGGTGTCCTTGGTTACCATGGTCACAGGTGGGTTTTCCTGGTTACCACCGACTGTCAGAGATGCGTCTCCCTGGTTACCACCGACTGTCACAGGCCGGTGTCCCTGGGCACTGTGAATGTCACAGGTGGGTTTCCCTGGTTACCACCGACTGTCACAGGTGAGTGTACATTGTTACCACTGACTGTCACAGGAGGGCTGTCCCTGGGTACCATTGTGACAGGAGGGGTGTCCTTGGTTACCACTGGCACAGGAGGTGTTTGCCTGGTTACCACTGACTGTCACAGGAGGGGTGTCCTTGGTTACCATGATCGCAGGTGGGTTTCCCTGGTTACCACTGACTGTCAGAAATGCCTGTCCCTGGTTACCACCGACTGTCATATGTGCGTGTCCTGGTAACCACGGTCACAGGAGAGGTGTACTTGGTTATCAGTGACTGTGGGTAGGGGTGTCCTTGGTTACCATGGTCACAGGTGGGTTACCCTGGTTACCACCGACTGTCACAGGAGTGCTGTCCCTGGGTACTATTGTCACAGGAGGGGTGTCCTTGGTTACCGTGGTCACAGGTGGGTTTCCCTGGTTACCAACGACTGTCAGAGATGCGTGTCCCTGGTAACCATGGTCACAGGAGAGGTGTCCTTGGTTACCACTGACTGTGGGTAGGGGTGTCCTTGGTTACCATGGTCACAGGTGGGTTTCCCTCGTTACCACCGACTGTCAGAAATACGTGTCCCTGGTTACCACCGACTGTCACAGGCAGGTGTCCCTGGGCACTGTGAATGTCACAGGTGGGTTTCCCTGGTTACCACCGACTGTCACAGTTGAGTGTACATGGTTACCACTGACTGTCACAGGAGGGCTGTCCATGGATACCATTGTCACAGAAGGGGTGTCCTTCGTTACCATGGTCACAGGTGGGTTTCCCTGGTTACCACCGACTGTCAGAAATACGTGTCCCTGGTTACCACCGACTGTCACAGGCAGGTGTCCCTGGGCACTGTGAATGTCACAGGTGGGTTTCCCTGGTTACCACCGACTGTCAGAGATGCGTCTCCCTGATAACCACGGTCACAGGAGATGTGTCCTTGGTTACCAGTGACTGTGGGTACGGGTGTCCTTGGTTACCATGGTCACAGGTGTGTTTCCCTGGTTACCACCGACTGTCACAGGAGGGCTGTCCCTGGGTACCATTGTCACAGGAGGGGTGTCCCTGGTTACCACTGACTGTCACAGGAGGGGTGTCCTTGGTTACCATGGTCGCAGGTGGGTTTCCCTGGTTACCACTGACTGTCAGAGATGCGTGTCCCTGGTTACCACCGACTGTCATATGTGCGTGTCCTGGTAACCACGGTCACAGGAGAGGTGTCCTTGGTTACCAGTGACTGTGGGCAGGGGTGTCCTTGGTTACCATGGTCACAGGTGGTTTTCCCTGGTTGCCACCGACTGTCACAGGAGGGCTGTCCCTGGGTACCATTGTCACAGGAGGGGTGTCCTTGGTTACCACTGGCACAGGAGGTGTGTCCCTGGTTACCACTGACTGTCACAGGAGGGGTGTCCTTGGGTACCATGGTCGCAGGTGGGTTTCCCTGGTTACCACTGACTGTCAGAGATGCGTGTCCCTGGTTACCACCGACTGTCATATGTGCGTGTCCTGGTAACCACGGTCACAGGAGAGGTGTCCTTGGTTACGAGTGACTGTGGGTAGGGGTGTCCTTGGTTACCATTGTCACAGGTGGTTTTCCCTGGTTACCACCGACTGTCACAGGAGGGCTGTCCCTGGGTACCATTGTCACAGGAGGGGTGTCCTTGGTTACCACTGGCACAGGAGGTGTGTCCCTGGTTACCACTGACTGTCACAGGAGGGGTGTCCTTGGTTAACATGGTCGCAGGTGGGTTTCCCTGGTTACCACTGACTGTCAGAGATGCGTGTCCCTGGTTACCACCGACTGTCATATGTGCGTGTCCCTGGTAGCCACGGTCACAGGAGAGGTGTCCGTGGTTACCAGTGACTGTCACAGTAGGTGTGTCCTTGGTTACCATGGTCATAGGTGGGTTTCCCTGGTTACCACCGACTGTCAGAGATGCGTGTCCCTGATTACCACCGACTGTCACAGGCCGGTGTCCCTGGGCACTGTGAATGTCACAGGTGGGTTTCCCTGGTTACCACCGACTGTCACAGGAGGGCTGTCCCTGGGTACCATTGTCAAAGGAGGGGTGTCCTTGGTTACCACTGGCACAGGAGGTGTGTCCCTGGTTACCACTGACTGTCACAGGAGGGGTGTCCTTGGGTACCATGGTCGCAGGTGGGTTTCCCTGGTTATCACTGACTGTCAGAGATGCGTGTCCCTGGTTACCACCGACTGTCATATGTGCGTGTCCTGGTAACCACGGTCACAGGAGAGGTGTCCTTGGTTACCAGTGACTGTGGGTAGTGGTGTCTTTGGTTACCATGGTCACAGGTGGGTTACCCTGGTTACCACCGACTGTCACAGTAGTGCTGTCCCTGGGTACTATTGTCACAGGAGGGGTGTCCTTGGTTACCGTGGTCACAGGTGGGTTTCCCTGGTTACCACCGACTGTCACAGGAGGGCTGTCCCTGGGTACCATTGTCACAGGAGGGGTGTCCTTGGTTACCATGGTCACAGGTGGGTTTCCCTGGTTACCACCGACTGTCACAGGAGGGCTGTCCCTGGGTACCATTGTGACAGGAGGGGTGTCCTTGGTTACCACTGGCACAGGAGGTGTGTCCCTGGTTACCACTGACTGTCACAGGAGGGTGTCCTTGGTTACCATGGTCGCAGGTGGGTTTCCCTGGTTACCACTGACTGTCAGAGATGCGTGTCCCTGGTTACCACCGACTGTCATATATGCGTGTCCCTGGTAACCACGGTCACAGGATAGGTGTCCGTGGTTAGCAGTGACTGTCACAGTAGGTGGGTCCTTGGTTTCCATGGCGACAGGTGGGTTTCCCTGGTTACCACCGACTGTCAGAGATGCGTGTCCCTGGTTACCACCGACTGTCACAGGCCGGTGTCCCAGGGAAATGTGAATGTCACAGGTGGGTTTCCCTGGTTACCACCGACTGTCACAGGTGAGTGTACATGGTTACCACTGACTGTCACAGGAGGGCTGTCCCTGGGTACCATTGTGACAGGAGGGGTGTCCTTGGTTACCACTGGCACAGGAGGTGTGTCCCTGGTTACCACTGACTGTCACAGGAGGGGTGACCTGGGGTACCATGGTCGCAGGTGGGTTTCCCTGGTTATCACTGACTGTCAGAGATGCGTGTCCCTGGTTACCACCGACTGTCATATGTGCGTGTCCTGGTAACCACGGTCACAGGAGAGGTGTCCTTGGTTACCAGTGACTGTGGGTAGGGGTGTCCTTGGTTACCATGGTCACAGGTGTGTTTCCCTGGTTACCACCGACTGTCACAGGAGGGCTGTTCCTGGGTCCCATTGTCAGAGGAGGGGTGTCCTTGGTTACCATGGTCACAGGTGGGTTTCCCTGGTTACCACCGACTGTCAGAGATGCGTCTCCCTGGTTACCACCGACTGTCACAGGCCGGTGTCCCTGGGCACTGTGAATGTCACAGGTGGGTTTCCCTGGTTACCACCGACTGTCACAGGTGAGTGAACATGGTTACCACTGACTGTCACAGGAGGGCTGTCCCTGGGTACCATTGTGACAGGAGGGGTGTCCTTGGTTACCACTGGCACAGGAGGTGTTTGCCTGGTTACCACTGACTGTCACAGGAGGGGTGTCCTTGGTTACCATGATCGCAGGTGGGTTTCCCTGGTTACCACTGACTGTCAGAAATGCCTTTCCCTGGTTACCACCGACTGTCACAGGAGTGCTGTCCCTGGGTACTATTGTCACAGGAGGGGTGTCCTTGGTTACCGTGGTCACAGGTGGGTTTCCCTGGTTACCAACGACTGTCAGAGATGCGTGTCCCTGGTAACCATGGTCACAGGAGGGGTGTCCTTGGTTACCGTGGTCACAGGTGGGTTTCCCTGGTTACCACCGACTGTCAGAGATGCGTGTCCCTGGTAACCATGGTCACAGGAGAGGTGTCCTTCGTTACCAGTGACTGTGGGTAGGGGTGTCCTTGGTTACCATGGTCACAGGTGGGTTTCCCTCGTTACCACCGACTGTCACAGGAGGGCTGTCCATGGATACCATTGTCACAGGAGGGGTGTCCTTGGTTACCATTGTCACAGGTGGGTTTCCCTGGTTACCACCGACTGTCAGAAATACGTGTCCCTGGTTACCACCGACTGTCACAGGCAGGTGTCCCTGGGCACTGTGAATGTCACAGGTGGGTTTCCCTGGTTACCACCGACTGTCACAGTTGAGTGTACATGGTTACCACTGACTGTCACAGGACGGCTGTCCATGGATACCATTGTCACAGGAGGGGTGTCCTTGGTTACCATGGTCACAGGTGGGTTTCCCTGGTTACCACCGACTGTCAGAGATGCGTCTCCCTGGTTACCACCGACTGTCACAGGCCGGTGTCCCTGGGCACTGTGAATGTCACAGGTGGGTTTCCCTGGTTACCACCAACTGTCACAGGTGAGTGTACATGGTTACCACTGACTGTCACAGGAGGGCTGTCCCTGGGTACCATTGTGACAGCAGGGGAGTCCTTGGTTAACACTGGCACAGGAGGTGTGTCCCTGGTTACCACTGACTGTCACAGGAGGGGTGTCCTTGGTTACCATGGTCGCAGGTGGGTTTCCCTGGTTACCACTGACTGTCAGAGATGCGTGTCCCTGGTTACCACCGACTGTCATATATGCGTGTCCCTGGTAACCACGGTCACAGGAGAGGTGTCCGTGGTTAGCAGTGACTGTCACAGTAGGTGGGTCCTTGGTTTCCATGGCGACAGGTGGGTTTCCCTGGTTACCAACGACTGTCAGAGATGCGTGTCCCTGGTTACCACCGACTGTCACAGGCCGGTGTCCCAGGGAAATGTGAATGTCACAGGTGGGTTTCCCTGGTTACCACCGACTGTCACAGGTGAGTGTACATGGTTACCACTGACTGTCACAGGAGGGCTGTCCCTGGGTACCATTGTGACAGGAGGGGTGTCCTTGGTTACCACTGGCACAGGAGGTGTGTCCCTGGTTACCACTGACTGTCACAGGAGGGGTGACCTTGGGTACCATGGTCGCAGGTGGGTTTCCCTGGTTATCACTGACTGTCAGAGATTCGTGTCCCTGGTTACCACCGACTGTCATATGTGCGTGTCCTGGTAACCACGGTCACAGGAGAGGTGTCCTTGGTTACCAGTGACTGTGGGTAGGGGTGTCCTTGGTTACCATGGTCACAGGTGTGTTTCCCTGGTTACCACCGACTGTCACAGGAGGGCTGTTCCTGGGTCCCATTGTCACAGGAGGGGTGTCCTTGGTTACCATGGTCACAGGTGGGTTTCCCTGGTTACCACCGACTGTCAGAGATGCGTCTCCCTGGTTACCACCGACTGTCACAGGCTGGTGTCCCTGGGCACTGTGAATGTCACAGGTGGGTTTCCCTGGTTACCACCGACTGTCACAGGTGAGTGTACATGGTTACCACTGACTGTCACAGGAGGGCTGTCCCTGGGTACCATTGTGACAGGAGGGGTGTCCTTGGTTACCACTGGCACAGGAGGTGTTTGCCTGGTTACCACTGACTGTCACAGGAGGGGTGTCCTTGGTTACCATGATCGCAGGTGGGTTTCCCTGGTTACCACTGACTGTCAGAGATGCCTGTCCCTGGTTACCACCGACTGTCATATGTGCGTGTCCTGGTAACCACGGTCACAGGAGAGGTGTACTTGGTTACCAGTGACTGTGGGTAGGGGTGTCCTTGGTTACCATGGTCACAGGTGGGTTACCCTGGTTACCAACGACTGTCAGAGATGCGTGTCCCTGGTAACCATGGTCACAGGAGAGGTGTCCTTGGTTACCAGTGACTGTGGGTAGGGGTGTCCTTGGTTACCATGGTCACAGGTGGGTTTCCCTCGTTACCACCGACTGTCAGAAATACGTGTCCCTGGTTACCACCGACTGTCACAGGCAGGTGTCCCTGGGCACTGTGAATGTCACAGGTGGGTTTCCCTGGTTACCACCGACTGTCACAGTTGAGTGTACATGGTTACCACTGACTGTCACAGGAGGGCTGTCCATGGATACCATTGTCACAGAAGGGGTGTCCTTCGTTACCATGGTCACAGGTGGGTTTCCCTGGTTACCACCGACTGTCAGAAATACGTGTCCCTGGTTACCACCGACTGTCACAGGCAGGTGTCCCTGGGCACTGTGAATGTCACAGGTGGGTTTCCCTGGTTACCACCAACTGTCACAGTTGAGTGTACATGGTTACCACTGACTGTCACAGGAGGGCTGTCCCTGGGTACCATTGTCACAGGAGGGGTGTCCCTGGTTACCACTGACTGTCACAGGAGGGGTGTCCTTGGTTACCATGGTCGCAGGTGGGTTTCCCTGGTTACCACTGACTGTCAGAGATGCGTGTCCCTGGTTACCACCGACTGTCATATGTGCGTGTCCTGGTAACCACGGTCACAGGAGAGGTGTCCTTGGTTACCAGTGACTGTGGGCAGGGGTGTCCTTGGTTACCATGGTCACAGGTGGTTTTCCCTGGTTGCCACCGACTGTCACAGGAGGGCTGTCCCTGGGTACCATTGTCACAGGAGGGGTGTCCTTGGTTACCACTGGCACAGGAGGTGTGTCCCTGGTTACCACTGACTGTCACAGGAGGGGTGTCCTTGGGTACCATGGTTGCAGGTGGGTTTCCCTGTTTACCACTGACTGTCAGAGATGCGTGTCCCTGGTTACCACCGACTGTCATATGTGCGTGTCCTGGTAACCACGGTCACAGGAGAGGTGTCCTTGGTTACGAGTGACTGTGGGTAGGGGTGTCCTTGGTTACCATGGTCACAGGTGGTTTTCCCTGGTTACCACCGACTGTCACAGGAGGGCTGTCCCTGGGTACCATTGTCACAGGAGGGGTGTCCTTGGTTACCACTGGCACAGGAGGTGTATCCCTGGTTACCACTGACTGTCACAGGAGGGGTGTCCTTGGTTAACATGGTCGCAGGTGGGTTTCCCTGGTTACCACTGACTGTCAGAGATGCGTGTCCCTGGTTACCACCGACTGTCATATGTGCGTGTCCCTGGTAGCCACGGTCACAGGAGAGGTGTCCGTGGTTACCAGTGACTGTCACAGTAGGTGTGTCCTTGGTTACCATGGTCACAGGTGGGTTTCCCTGGTTACCACCGACTGTCAGAGATGCGTGTCCCTGATTACCACCGACTGTCACAGGCCGGTGTCACTGGGCACTGTGAATGTCACAGGTGGGTTTCCCTGGTTACCACTGACTGTCACAGGAGGGCTGTCCCTGGGTACCATTGTCACAGGAGGGGTGTCCTTGGTTACCATGGTCACAGGTGGGTTTCCTTGGTTACCACCGACTGTCACAGGAGGGCTGTCCCTGGGTACCATTGTGACAGGAGGGGTGTCCTTGGTTACCACTGGCACAGGAGGTGTGTCCCTGGTTACCACTGACTGTCACAGGAGGGGTGTCCTTGGTTACCATGGTCGCAGGTGGGTTTCCCTGGTTACCACTGACTGTCAGAGATGCGTGTCCCTGGTTACCACCGACTGTCATATATGCGTGTCCCTGGTAACCACGGTCACAGGAGAGGTGTCCGTGGTTAGCAGTGACTGTCACAGTAGGTGGGTCCTTGGTTTCCATGGCGACAGGTGGGTTTCCCTGGTTACCACCGACTGTCAGAGATGCGTGTCCCTGGTTACCACCGACTGTCACAGGCCGGTGTCCCTGGGAAATGGGAATGTCACAGGTGGGTTTCCCTGGTTACCACCGACTGTCACAGGTGAGTGTACATGGTTACCACTGACTGTCACAGGAGGGCTGTCCCTGGGTACCATTGTGACAGGAGGGGTGTCCTTGGTTACCACTGGCACAGGAGGTGTGTCCCTGGTTACCACTGACTGTCACAGGAGGGGTGTCCTTGGGTACCATGGTCGCAGGTGGGTTTCCCTGGTTATCACTGACTGTCAGAGATGCGTGTCCCTGGTTACCACCGACTGTCATATGTGCGTGTCCTGGTAACCACGGTCACAGGAGAGGTGTCCTTGGTTACCAGTGACTGTGGGTAGTGGTGTCTTTGGTTACCATGGTCACAGGTGGGTTACCCTGGTTACCACCGACTGTCACAGTAGTGCTGTCCCTGGGTACTATTGTCACAGGAGGGGTGTCCTTGGTTACCGTGGTCACAGGTGGGTTTCCCTGGTTACCACCGACTGTCAGAGATGCGTGTCCCTGGTAACCATGGTCACAGGAGAGGTGTCCTTGGTTACCAGTGACTGTGGGTAGGGGTGTCCTTGGTTACCATGGTCACAGGTGGGTTTCCCTCGTTACCACCGACTGTCACAGGAGGGCTGTCCATGGATACCATTGTCACAGGAGGGGTGTCCTTGGTTACCATGGTCACAGGTGAATTTCCCTGGTTACCACCGACTGTCAGAAATACGTGTCCCTGGTTACCACCGACTGTCACAGGCAGGTGTCCCTGGGCACTGTGAATGTCACAGGTGGGTTTCCCTGGTTACCACCGACTGTCACAGTTGAGTGTACATGGTTACCACTGACTGTCACAGGAGGGCTGTCCATGGATACCATTGTCACAGGAGGGGTGTCCTTGGTTACCATGGTCACAGGTGGGTTTCCCTGGTTACCACCGACTGTCAGAGATGCGTCTCCCTGGTTACCACCGACTGTCACAGGCCGGTGTCCCTGGGCACTGTGAATGTCACAGGTGGGTTTCCCTGGTTACCACCAACTGTCACAGGTGAGTGTACATGGTTACCACTGACTGTCACAGGAGGGCTGTCCCTGGGTACCATTGTGACAGGAGGGGTGTCCTTGGTTACCAATGGCACAGGTGGGTTTCCCTGGTTACCACTGACTGTCAGAGTTGCGTGTCCCTGGTTACCACCGACTGTCATATGTGCGTGTCCTGGTAACCACGGTCACAGGAGAGGTGTCCTTGGTTACGAGTGACTGTGGGTAGGGGTGTCCTTGGTTACCATGGTCACAGGTTGTTTTCCCTGGTTACCACCGACTGTCACAGGAGGGCTGTCCCTGGGTACCATTGTAACAGGAGGGGTGTCCTTGGTTACCACTGGCACAGGAGGTGTGTCCCTGGTTACCACTGACTGTCACAGGAGGGGTGTCCTTGGTTAACATGGTCGCAGGTGGGTTTCCCTGGTTACCACTGACTGTCAGAGATGCGTGTCCCTGGTTACCACCGACTGTCATATGTGCGTGTCCCTGGTAGCCACGGTCACAGGAGAGGTGTCCGTGGTTACAAGTGACTGTCACAGTAGGTGTGTCCTTGGTTACCATGGTCACAGGTGGGTTTCCCTGGTTACCACCGACTGTCAGAGATGCGTGTCCCTGATTACCACCGACTGTCACAGGCCGGTGTCCCTGGGCACTGTGAATGTCACAGGTGGGTTTCCCTGGTTACCACCGACTGTCACAGGAGGGCTGTCCCTGGGTACCATTGTCACAGGAGGGGTGTCCTTGGTTACCATGGTCACAGGTGGGTTTCCCTGGTTACCACCGACTGTCACAGGAGGGCTGTCCCTGGGTACCACTGTGACAGCAGGGGTGTCCTTGGTTACCACTGGCACAGGAGGTGTGTCCCTGGTTACCACTGACTGTCACAGGAGGGGTGTCCTTGGTTACCATGGTCGCAGGTGGGTTTCCCTGGTTACCACTGACTGTCAGAGATGCGTGTCCCTGGTTACCACCGACTGTCATATATGCGTGTCCCTGGTAACCACGGTCACAGGAGAGGTGTCCGTGGTTAGCAGTGACTGTCACAGTAGGTGGGTCCTTGGTTTCCATGGCGACAGGTGGGTTTCCCTGGTTACCACCGACTGTCAGAGATGCGTGTCCCTGGTTACCACCGACTGTCACAGGCCGGTGTCCCTGGGAAATGTGAATGTCACAGGTGGGTTTCCCTGGTTACCACCGACTGTCACAGGTGAGTGTACATGGTTACCACTGACTGTCACAGGAGGGCTATCCCTGGGTACCATTGTGACAGGAGGGGTGTCCTTGGTTACCACTGGCACAGGAGGTGTGTCCCTGGTTACCACTGACTGTCACAGGAGGGGTGACCTTGGGTACCATGGTCGCAGGTGGGTTTCCCTGGTTATCACTGACTGTCAGAGATGCGTGTCCCTGGTTACCACCGACTGTCATATGTGCGTGTCCTGGTAACCACGGTCACAGGAGAGGTGTCCTTGGTTACCAGTGACTGTGGGTAGGGGTGTCCTTGGTTACCATGGTCACAGGTGTGTTTCCCTGGTTACCACCGACTGTCACAGGAGGGCTGTCCCTGGGTCCCATTGTCACAGGAGGGGTGTCCTTGGTTACCATGGTCACAGGTGGGTTTCCCTGGTTACCACCGACTGTCAGAGATGCGTCTCCCTGGTTACCACCGACTGTTACAGGCCGCTGTCCCTGGGCACTGTGAATGTCACAGGTGGGTTTCCCTGGTTACCACCGACTGTCACAGGTGAGTGTACATGGTTACCACTGACTGTCACAGGAGGGCTGTCCCTGGGTACCATTGTGACAGGAGGGGTGTCCTTGGTTACCACTGGCACAGGAGGTGTTTGCCTGGTTACCACTGACTGTCACAGGAGGGGTGTCCTTGGTTACCATGATCGCAGGTGGGTTTCCCTGGTTACCACTGACTGTCAGAGATGCGTGTCCCTGGTTACCACCGACTGTCATATGTGCGTGTCCTGGTAACCACGGTCACAGGAGAGGTGTACTTGGTTACCAGTGACTGTGGGTAGGGGTGTCCTTGGTTACCATGGTCACAGGTGGGTTACCCTGGTTACCACCGACTGTCACAGGAGTGCTGTCCCTGGGTACTATTGTCACAGGAGGGGTGTCCTTGGTTACCGTGGTCACAGGTGGGTTTCCCTGGTTACCAACGACTGTCAGAGATGCGTGTCCCTGGTAACCATGGTCACAGGAGAGGTGTCATTGGTTACCAGTGACTGTGGGTAGGGGTGTCCTTGGTTACCATGGTCACAGGTGGGTTTCCCTCGTTACCACCGACTGTCAGAAATACGTGTCCCTGGTTACCACCGACTGTCACAGGCAGGTGTCCCTGGGCACTGTGAATGTCACAGGTTTGTTTCCCTGGTTACCACCGACTGTCACAGTTGAGTGTACATGGTTACCACTGACTGTCATAGGAGGGCTGTCCATGGATACCATTGTCACAGAAGGGGTGTCCTTCGTTACCATTGTCACAGGTGGGTTTCCCTGGTTACCACCGACTGTCAGAAATACGTGTCCCTGGTTACCACCTACTGTCACAGGCAGGTGTCCCTGGGCACTGTGAATGTCACAGGTGGGTTTCCCTTGTTACCACCAACTGTCACAGTTGAGTGTACATGGTTACCACTGACTGTCACAGGAGGGCTGTCCCTGGATACCATTGTCACAGGAGGGGTGTCCCTGGTTACCACTGACTGTCACAGGAGGGGTGTCCTTGGTTACCATGGTCGCAGGTGGGTTTCCCTGGTTACCACTGACTGTCAGAGATGCGTGTCCCTGGTTACCACCGACTGTCATATGTGCGTGTCCTGGTAACCACGGTCACAGGAGAGGTGTCCTTGGTTACGAGTGACTGCGGGTAGGGGTGTCCTTGTTAAGCATGGTCACAGGTTGTTTTCCCTGGTTACCACCGACTGTCACAGGAGGGCTCTCCCTTGGTACCATTGTCACAGGACGGGTGTCCTTGGTTACCACTGGCACAGGAAGTGTGTCCCTGGTTACCACTGACTGTCACTGGAGGGGTGTCCTTGGTTAACATGGTCACAGGTGGGTTTCCCTGGTTACCACTGACTGTCAGAGATGCGTGTCCCTGGTTACCACCGACTGTCATATGTGCGTGTCCCTGGTAGCCACGGTCACAGGAGAGGTGTCCGTGGTTACAAGTGACTGTCACAGTAGTTGTGTCCTTTGTTACCATGGTCACAGGTGGGTTTCCCTGGTTACCACCGACTGTCAGAGATGCGTGTCCCTGGTTACCACCGACTGTCACAGGCCGGTGTCCCTGGGCACTGTGAATGTCACAGGTGGGTTTCCCTGGTTAGCACCGACTGTCACAGGATGGCTGTCCCTGGGTACCATTGTCACAGGAGGGGTGTCCTTGGTTACCATGGTCACAGGTGGGTTTCCCTGGTTACCACCGACTGTCACAGGAGGGCTGTCCCTGGGTACCATTGTCACATGAGGGGTGTCCTTGGTTACCATGGTCACAGGTGGGTTTCCCTGGTTACCACCGACTGTCAGAGATGCGTCTCCCTGATAACCACGGTCACAGGAGAGGTGTCCTTGTTTACCAGTGACAGTGGGTAGGGGTGTCCTTGGTTACCATGGTCACAGGTGTGTTTCCCTGGTTACCACCGACTGTCACAGGAGGGCTGTCCCGGGGTACCATTGTCACAGGAGGGGTGTCCTTGGTTACCATGGTCACAGGTGGGTTTCCCTGGTAACCACCGACTGTCACAGGAGGGCTGTCCCTGGGTACCATTGTCACATGAGGGGTGTCCTTGGTTACCATGGTCACAGGTGGGTTTCCCTGGTTACCACCGACTGTCAGAGATGCGTCTCCCTGATAACCACGGTCACAGGAGATGTGTCCTTGTTTACCAGTGACAGTGGGTAGGGGTGTCCTTGGTTACCATGGTCACAGGTGGGTTTCCCTGGTTACCACCGACTGTCAGAGATGCGTCTCCCTGGTTACCACCGACTGTCACAGGCCGGTGTCCCTGGGCACTGTGAATGTCACAGGTGGGTTTCCCTGGTTACCACCGACTGTCAGAGATGCGTCTCCCTGATAACCACGGTCACAGGAGAGGTGTCCTTGGTTACCAGTGACTGTGGGTAGGGGTGTCCTTGGTTACCACTGGCACAGGAGGTGTGTCCCTGGTTACCACTGACTGTCACAGGAGGGGTGTCCTTGGTTACCATGGTCGCAGGTGGGTTTCCCTGGTTACCACTGACGGTCAGAAATGCGTGTCCCTGGTTACCACCGACTGTCATATGTGCGTGTCCTGGTAAACACGGTCACAGGAGAGGTGTCCTTGGTTACCAGTGACTGTGGGTAGGGGTTTCCTTGGTTAACTTGGTCACAGGTGGTTTTCCCTGGTTACCACTGACTGTCAGAGATGCGTGTCCCTGGTTACCACCGACTGTCATATGTGCGTGTCCCTGGTAACCACGGTCACAGGAGAGGTGTCCGTGGTTACCAGTGACTGGCACAGTAGGTGTGTCCTTGGTTACCATGGTCACAGGTGGGTTTCCCTGGTTACCACCGACTGTCAGAGATGCGTGTCCCTGGTTACCACCGACTGTCACAGGCCGGTGTCCCTGGGCTCTGTGAATGTCACAGGTGGGTTTCCCTAGTTACCACCGACTGTCACAGTTGAGTGTACATGGTTACCACTTACTGTCACAGGAGGGCTGTCCCTGGGTACCATTGTTAAAGGAGGGGTGTCCTTGGTTACCACTGGCACAGGAGGTGTGTCCCTGGTTACCACTGACTGTCACAGGAGGGGTGTCCTTGGTTACCATGGTCACAGGTGGTTTTCCCTGGTTACCACCGACTGTCACAGGAGGGCTGTCCCTGGGTACCATTGTCACAGGAGGGGTGTCCTTGGTTACCACTGGCACAGGAGGTGTGTCCCTGGTTACCACTGACTGTCACAGGAGGGGTGTCCTTGGTTACCATGATTGCAGGTGGGTTTCCCTGGTTACCACTGACTGTCAGAAATGCCTGTCCCTGGTTACCACCGACTGTCATATGTGCGTGTCCTGGTAACCACAGTCACAGGAGAGGTGTCCTTGGTTACCAGTGACTGTGGGTTGGGGTTTCCTTGGTTACCATGGTCACAGGTGGGTTTCCCTGGTTACCACCGACTGTCACAGGAGGGCTGTCCCTGGGTCCCATTGTCACAGGAGGGGTGTCCTTGGTTACCATGGTCACAGGTGGGTTTCCCTGGTTACCACCGACTGTCACAGGAGGGCTGTCCCTGGGTACCATTGTGACAGGAGGGGTGTCCTTGGTTACCACTGGCACAGGAGGTGTGTCCCTGGTTACCACTGACTGTCACAGGAGGGGTGTCCTTGGTTACCATGGTCGCAGGTGGGTTTCCCTGGTTACCACTGACTGTCAGAGATGCGTGTCCCTGGTTACAACCGACTGTCATATGTGCGTGTCCTGGTAACCACGGTCACAGGAGAGGTGTCCGTGGTTAGCAGTGACTGTCACAGTAGGTGGGTCCTTGCTTTCCATGGCGACAGGTGGGTTTCCCTGGTTACCACCGACTGTCAGAGATGCGTCTCCCTGGTTACCACCGACTGTCACAGGCCGGTGTCCCTGGGCACTGTGAATGTCACAGGTGGGTTTCCCTGGTTACCACCGACTGTCAGAGATGCGTCTCCCTGATAACCACGGTCACAGGAGAGGTGTCCTTGGTTACCAGTGACTGTGGGTAGGGGTGTCCTTGGTTACCACTGGCACAGGAGGTGTGTCCCTGGTTACCACTGACTGTCACAGGAGGGGTGTCCTTGGTTACCATGGTCGCAGGTGGGTTTCCCTGGTTACCACTGACGGTCAGAAATGCGTGTCCCTGGTTACCACCGACTGTCATATGTGCGTGTCCTGGTAAACACGGTCACAGGAGAGGTGTCCTTGGTTACCAGTGACTGTGGGTAGGGGTTTCCTTGGTTAACTTGGTCACAGGTGGTTTTCCCTGGTTACCACTGACTGTCAGAGATGCGTGTCCCTGGTTACCACCGACTGTCATATGTGCGTGTCCCTGGTAACCACGGTCACAGGAGAGGTGTCCGTGGTTACCAGTGACTGGCACAGTAGGTGTGTCCTTGGTTACCATGGTCACAGGTGGGTTTCCCTGGTTACCACCGACTGTCAGAGATGCGTGTCCCTGGTTACCACCGACTGTCACAGGCCGGTGTCCCTGGGCTCTGTGAATGTCACAGGTGGGTTTCCCTAGTTACCACCGACTGTCACAGTTGAGTGTACATGGTTACCACTTACTGTCACAGGAGGGCTGTCCCTGGGTACCATTGTGAAAGGAGGGGTGTCCTTGGTTACCACTGGCACAGGAGGTGTGTCCCTGGTTACCACTGACTGTCACAGGAGGGGTGTCCTTGGTTACCATGGTCACAGGTGGTTTTCCCTGGTTACCACCGACTGTCACAGGAGGGCTGTCCCTGGGTACCATTGTCACAGGAGGGGTGTCCTTGGTTACCACTGGCACAGGAGGTGTGTCCCTGGTTACCACTGACTGTCACAGGAGGGGTGTCCTTGGTTACCATGATTGCAGGTGGGTTTCCCTTGTTACCACTGACTGTCAGAAATGCCTGTCCCTGGTTACCACCGACTGTCATATGTGCGTGTCCTGGTAACCACAGTCACAGGAGAGGTGTCCTTGGTTACCAGTGACTGTGGGTTGGGGTTTCCTTGGTTACCATGGTCACAGGTGGGTTTCCCTGGTTACCACCGACTGTCACAGGAGGGCTGTCCCTGGGTCCCATTGTCACAGGAGGGGTGTCCTTGGTTACCATGGTCACAGGTGGGTTTCCCTGGTTACCACCGACTGTCACAGGAGGGCTGTCCCTGGGTACCATTGTGACAGGAGGGGTGTCCTTGGTTACCACTGGCACAGGAGGTGTGTCCCTGGTTACCACTGACTGTCACAGGAGGGGTGTCCTTGGTTACCATGGTCGCAGGTGGGTTTCCCTGGTTACCACTGACTGTCAGAGATGCGTGTCCCTGGTTACAACCGACTGTCATATGTGCGTGTCCTGGTAACCACGGTCACAGGAGAGGTGTCCGTGGTTAGCAGTGACTGTCACAGTAGGTGGGTCCTTGCTTTCCATGGCGACAGGTGGGTTTCCCTGGTTACCACAGACTGTCAGAAATACGTGTCCCTGGTTACCACCGACTGTCACAGGCAGGTGTCCCTGGGCACTGTGAATGTCACAGGTGGGTTTCCCTGGTTACCACCAACTGTCACAGTTGAGTGTACATGGTTACCACTGACTGTCACAGGAGGGCTGTCCCTGGGTACCATTGTCACTGGAGGGGTGTCCCTGGTTACCACTGACTGTCACAGGAGGGGTGTCCTTGGTTACCATGGTCGCAGGTGGGTTTCCCTGGTTACCACTGACTGTCAGAGATGCGTGTCCCTGGTTACCACCGACTGTCATATGTGCGTGTCCTGGTAACCACGGTCACAGGAGAGGTGTCCTTGGTTACCAGTGACTGTGGGTAGGGGTGTCCTTGGTTAACTTGTTCACAGGTGGGTTTCCCTGGTTACCAGTGACTGTCAGAGATGCGTGTCCCTGGTTACCACCGACTGTCATATGTGCGTGTCCCTGGTAACCACGGTCACAGGAGAGGTGTCCGTGGTTACCAGTGACTGGCACAGTAGGTGTGTCGTTGGTTACCATGGTCACAGGTGGGTTTCCCTGGATACCACCGACTGTCAGAGATGCGTGTCCCTGGTTACCACCGACTGTCACAGGCCGGTGTCCCTGGGCACTGTGAGGGTCACATGTGAGTTTCCCTGATTACCACCGACTGTCACAGGAGGGCTGTCCCTGGGTACCATTGTCACAGGAGGGGTGTCCTTGGTTACCATGGTCACAGGTGGGTTTCCCTGGTTACCACTGACTGTCAAAGGAGGGCTGTCCCTGGGTACCATTGTCACAGAGGGGTGTCCTTGGATACCATGGTCACAGGTGGGTTTCCCTGGTTACCACCGACTGTCAGAGATGCGTCTTCCTGGTTAACACCGACTGTCACAGTCCGGTGTCCCTGGGCACTGTGAATGTCACCGGTGGGTTTCCCTGGTTACCACCAACTGTCACAGGTGAGTGTACATGGTTACCACTGACTGTCACAGGAGGGCTGTCCCTGGGTACCATTGTGACAGGAGGGGTGTCCTTGGTTACCACTAGCACAGGAGGTGTGTCCCTGGTTACCACTGACTGTCACAGGAGGGGTGTCCTTGGTTAACATGGTCGCAGGTGGGTTTCCCTGGTTACCACTGACTGTCAGAAATGCGTGTCCCTGGTTACCACCGACTGTCATATGTGCGTGTCCTGGTAACCACGGTCACAGGAGAGGTGTCCTTGGTTACCAGTGACTGTGGGTAGGGGTGTCCTTGGTTACCATGGTCACAGGTGGTTTTCCCTGGTTACCACCGACTGTCACAGGAGGGCTGTCCCTGGGTACCATTGTCACAGGAGGGGTGTCCTTGGTTACCACTGGCACAGGAGGTGTGTCCCTGGTTACCACTGACTGTCACAGGAGGCGTGTCCTTGGTTAACATGGTCGCAGGTGGGTTTCCCTGGTTACCACCGACTGTCAGAGATGCGTGTCCCTGATTACCACCGACTGTCACAGGCTGGTGTCCCTGGGCACTGTGAATGTCACAGGTGGGTTTCCCTGGTTACCACCGACTGTCACAGGACGGCTGTCCCTGGGTACCATTGTCACAGGAGGGGTGTCCTTGGTTACCATGGTCACAGGTGGGTTTCCCTGGTTACCACCGACTGTCACAGGAGGGCTGTCCCTGGGTACCATTGTCACAGAGGGGTGTCCTTGGTTACCATGGTCACAGGTGGGTTTCCCTGGTTACCACCGACTGTCAGAGATGCGTCTTCCTGGTTAACACCGACTGTCACAGTCCGGTGTCCCTGGGCACTGTGAATGTCACCGGTGGGTTTCCCTGGTTACCACCAACTGTCACAGGTGAGTGTACATGGTTACCACTGACTGTCACAGGAGGGCTGTCCCTGGGTACCATTGTGAAAGGAGGGGTGTCCTTGGTTACCACTGGCACAGGAGGTGTGTCCCTGGTTACCACTGACTGTCACAGGAGGGGTGTCCTTGGTTACCATGGTCACAGGTGGTTTTCCCTGGTTACCACCGACTGTCACAGGAGGGCTGTCCCTGGGTACCATTGTCACAGGAGGGGTGTCCTTGGTTACCACTGGCACAGGAGGTGTGTCCCTGGTTACCACTGACTGTCACAGGAGGGGTGTCCTTGGTTACCATGATTGCAGGTGGGTTTCCCTGGTTACCACTGACTGTCAGAAATGCCTGTCCCTGGTTACCACCGACTGTCATATGTGCGTGTCCTGGTAACCACAGTCACAGGAGAGGTGTCCTTGGTTACCAGTGACTGTGGGTTGGGGTTTCCTTGGTTACCATGGTCACAGGTGGGTTTCCCTGGTTACCACCGACTGTCACAGGAGGGCTGTCCCTGGGTCCCATTGTCACAGGAGGGGTGTCCTTGGTTACCATGGTCACAGGTGGGTTTCCCTGGTTACCACCGACTGTCACAGGAGGGCTGTCCCTGGGTACCATTTTGACAGGAGGGGTGTCCTTGGTTACCACTGGCACAGGAGGTGTGTCCCTGGTTACCACTGACTGTCACAGGAGGGGTGTCCTTGGTTACCATGGTCGCAGGTGGGTTTCCCTGGTTACCACTGACTGTCAGAGATGCGTGTCCCTGGTTACAACCGACTGTCATATGTGCGTGTCCTGGTAACCACGGTCACAGGAGAGGTGTCCGTGGTTAGCAGTGACTGTCACAGTAGGTGGGTCCTTGCTTTCCATGGCGACAGGTGGGTTTCCCTGGTTACCACAGACTGTCAGAAATACGTGTCCCTGGTTACCACCGACTGTCACAGGCAGGTGTCCCTGGGCACTGTGAATGTCACAGGTGGGTTTCCCTGGTTACCACCAACTGTCACAGTTGAGTGTACATGGTTACCACTGACTGTCACAGGAGGGCTGTCCCTGGGTACCATTGTCACAGGAGGGGTGTCCCTGGTTACCACTGACTGTCACAGGAGGGGTGTCCTTGGTTACCATGGTCGCAGGTGGGTTTCCCTGGTTACCACTGACTGTCAGAGATGCGTGTCCCTGGTTACCACCGACTGTCATATGTGCGTGTCCTGGTAACCACGGTCACAGGAGAGGTGTCCTTGGTTACCAGTGACTGTGGGTAGGGGTGTCCTTGGTTAACTTGTTCACAGGTGGGTTTCCCTGGTTACCAGTGACTGTCAGAGATGCGTGTCCCTGGTTACCACCGACTGTCATATGTGCGTGTCCCTGGTAACCACGGTCACAGGAGAGGTGTCCGTGGTTACCAGTGACTGGCACAGTAGGTGTGTTGTTGGTTACCATGGTCACAGGTGGGTTTCCCTGGATACCACCGACTGTCAGAGATGCGTGTCCCTGGTTACCACCGACTGTCACAGGCCGGTGTCCCTGGGCACTGTGAGGGTCACATGTGAGTTTCCCTGATTACCACCGACTGTCACAGGAGGGCTGTCCCTGGGTACCATTGTCACAGGAGGGGTGTCCTTGGTTACCATGGTCACAGGTGGGTTTCCCTGGTTACCACTGACTGTCAAAGGAGGGCTGTCCCTGGGTACCATTGTCACAGAGGGGTGTCCTTGGATACCATGGTCACAGGTGGGTTTCCCTGGTTACCACCGACTGTCAGAGATGCGTCTTCCTGGTTAACACCGACTGTCAAAGTCCGGTGTCCCTGGGCACTGTGAATGTCACCGGTGGGTTTCCCTGGTTACCACCAACTGTCACAGGTGAGTGTACATGGTTACCACTGACTGTCACAGGAGGGCTGTCCCTGGGTACCATTGTGACAGGAGGGGTGTCCTTGGTTACCACTAGCACAGGAGGTGTGTCCCTGGTTACCACTGACTGTCACAGGAGGGGTGTCCTTGGTTAACATGGTCGCAGGTGGGTTTCCCTGGTTACCACTGACTGTCAGAAATGCGTGTCCCTGGTTACCACCGACTGTCATATGTGCGTGTCCTGGTAACCACGGTCACAGGAGAGGTGTCCTTGGTTACCAGTGACTGTGGGTAGGGGTGTCCTTGGTTACCATGGTCACAGGTGGTTTTCCCTGGTTACCACCGACTGTCACAGGAGGGCTGTCCCTGGGTACCATTGTCACAGGAGGGGTGTCCTTGGTTACCACTGGCACAGGAGGTGTGTCCCTGGTTACCACTGACTGTCACAGGAGGGGTGTCCTTGGTTAACATGGTCGCAGGTGGGTTTCCCTGGTTACCACCGACTGTCAGAGATGCGTGTCCCTGATTACCACCGACTGTCACAGGCTGGTGTCCCTGGGCACTGTGAATGTCACAGGTGGGTTTCCCTGGTTACCACCGACTGTCACAGGACGGCTGTCCCTGGGTACCATTGTCACAGGAGGGGTGTCCTTGGTTACCATGGTCACAGGTGGGTTTCCCTGGTTACCACCGACTGTCACAGGAGGGCTGTCCCTGGGTACCATTGTCACAGAGGGGTGTCCTTGGTTACCATGGTCACAGGTGGGTTTCCCTGGTTACCACCGACTGTCAGAGATGCGTCTCCCTGGTTACCACCGACTGTCACAGGCCGGTGTCCCTGGGCACTGTGAATGTCACAGGTGGGTTTCCCTGGTTACCACCGACTGTCAGAGATGCGACTCCCTGACAACCACGGTCAAAGGAGAGGTGTCCTTGGTTACCAGTGACAGTGGGTAGGGGTGTCCTTGGTTACCATGGTCACAGGTGTGTTTCCCTGGTTACCACCGACTGTCACAGGAGGGCTTTCCCTGGGTACCATCGTCACAGGAGGGGTATCCTTGGTTACCATGGTCACAGGTGGGTTTCCCTGGTTACCACCGACTGTCAGAGATGCGTCTCCCTGGTTACCACCGACTGTCACAGGCCGGTGTCCCTGGGCACTGTGAATGTCACAGGTGGGTTTCCCTGGTTACCACCGACTGTCAGAGATGCGACTCCCTGACAACCACGGTCAAAGGAGAGGTGTCCTTGGTTACCAGTGACAGTGGGTAGGGGTGTCCTTGGTTACCATGGTCACAGGTGTGTTTCCCTGGTTACCACCGACTGTCACAGGAGGGCTGTCCCTGGGTACCATCGTCACAGGAGGGGTATCCTTGGTTACCATGGTCACAGGTGGGTTTCCCTGGTTACCACCGACTGTCACAGGAGGGCTGTCCCTGGGTACCATTGTCACAGGAGGGGTGTCCTTGGTTACCATGGTCACAGGTGGGTTTCCCTGGTTACCACCGACTGTCACAGGAGGACTGTCCCTGGGTACCATTGTGACAGGAGGGGTGTCCTTGGTTACCACTGGCACAGGAAGTGTGTCCCTGGTTACCACTGACTGTCACAGGAGGGGTGTCCTTGGTTACCATGGTCGCAGGTGGGTTTCCCTGGTTACCACTGACTGTCAGAGATGCGTGTCCCTGGTTACCACCGACTGTCATATATGCGTGTCCCTGGTAACCACGGTCACAGGAGAGGTGTCCTTGGTTACGAGTGACTGTGGGTAGGGGTGTCCTTGGTTACCATGGTCACAGGTGGTTTTCCCTGGTTACCACCGACTGTCACAGGAGGGCCGTCCCTGGGTACCATTGTCACAGGAGGGGTGTCCTTGGTTACCACTGGCACAGGAGGTGTGTCCCTGGTTACCAATGACTGTCACAGGAGGGGTGTCCTTGGTTACCATGGTCGCAGGTGGGTTTCCCTGGTTACCACTGACTGTCAGAGATGCGTGTCCCTGGTTACCACCGACTGTCATATGTGCGTGTCCTGGTAACCACGGTCACAGGAGAGGTGTCCTTGGTTACGAGTGACTGTGGGTAGGGGTGTCCTTGGTTACCATGGTCACAGGTGGTTTTCCCTGGTTACCACCGACTGTCACAGGAGGGCTGTCCCTGGGTACCATTGTCACAGGAGGGGTGTCCTTGGTTACCACTAGCACAGGAGGTGTGTCCCTGGTTACCACTGACTGTCACAGGAGGGGTGTCCTTGGTTAACATGGTCGCAGGTGGGTTTCCCTGTTTACCACTGACTGTCAGAGATGCATGTCCCTGGTTACCACCGACTGTCATATGTGCGTGTCCCTGGTAGCCACGGTCACAGGAGAGGTGTCCGTGGTTACAAGTGACTGTCACAGTAGGTGTGTCCTTGGTTACCATGGTACAGGTGGGTTTCCCTGGTTACCACCGACTGTCAGAGATGCGTGTCCCTGATTACCACCGACTGTCACAGGCCGGTGTCCCTGGGCACTGTGAATGTCACAGGTGGGTTTCCCTGGTTACCACCGACTGTCAGAGATGCGTCTCCCTGATAACCACGGTCACATGAGAGGTGTCCTTGGTTACCAGTGACTGTGGGTACGGGTGTCCTTGGTTACCATGGTCACAGGTGTGTTTCCCTGGTTACCACCGACTGTCACAGGAGGGCTGTCCCTGGGTACCATTGTCACAGAGGGGTGTCCTTGGTTACCATGGTCACAGGTGGGTTTCCCTGGTTACCACCGACTGTCAGAGATGCGTCTCCCTGGTTACCACCGACTGTCACAGGCCGGTGTCCCTGGGCACTGTGAATGTCACAGGTGGGTTTCCCTGGTTACCACCAACTGTCACAGGTGAGTGTACATGGTTACCACTGACTGTCACAGGAGGGCTGTCCCTGGGTACCATTGTGACAGGAGGGGTGTCCTTGGTTACCACTAGCACAGGAGGTGTGTCCCTGGTTACCACTGACTGTCACAGGAGGGGTGTCCTTGGTTACCATGGTCGCAGGTGGGTTTCCCTGGTTACCACTGACTGTCAGAAATGCGTGTCCCTGGTTACCACCGACTGTCATATGTGCGTGTCCTGGTAACCACGGTCACAGGAGAGGTGTCCTTGGTTACCAGTGACTGTGGGTAGGGGTGTCCTTGGTTACCATGGTCACAGGTGGTTTTCCCTGGTTACCACCGACTGTCACAGGAGGGCTGTCCCTGGGTACCATTGTCACAGGAGGGGTGTCCTTGGTTACCACTGGCACAGGAGGTGTGTCCCTGGTTACCACTGACTGTCACAGGAGGGGTGTCCTTGGTTACCATGGTCGCAGGTGGTTTTCCCTGGTTACCACCGACTGTCACAGGAGGGCTGTCCCTGGGTACCATTGTCACAGGAGGGGTGTCCTTGGTTACCACTGGCACAGGAGGTGTGTCCCTGTTTACCACTGACTGTCACAGGAGGGGTGTCCTTGGTTAACATGGTCGCAGGTGGGTTTCCCTGGTTACCACTGACTGTCAGAGATGCGTGTCCCTGGTTACCACCGACTGTCATATGTGCGTGTCCCTGGTAGCCACGGTCACAGGAGAGGTGTCCGTGGTTACCAGTGACTGTCACAGTAGGTGTATCCTTGGTTACCATGGTCACAGGTGGGTTTCCCTGGTTACCTCCGACTGTCAGAGATGCGTGTCCCTGATTACCACCGACTGTCACAGGCCGGTGTCCCTGGGCACTGTGAATGTCACACGTGGGTTTCACTGGTTACCACCGACTGTCACAGGACGGCTGTCCCTGGGTACCATTGTCACAGGAGGGGTGTCCTTGGTTACCATGGTCACAGGTGGGTTTCCCTGGTTACCACCGACTGTCACAGGAGGGCTGTCCCTGGGTACCATTGTGACAGGAGGGGTGTCCTTGGTTACCACTGGCACAGGAGGTGTGTCCCTGGTTACCACTGACTGTCACAGGAGGGGTGTCCTTGGTTACCATGGTCGCAGGTGGGTTTCCCTGGTTACCACTGACTGTCAGAGATGCGTGTCCCTGGTTACCACCGACTGTCATATATGCGTGTCCCTGGTAACCACGGTCACAGGAGAGGTGTCCGTGGTTTGCAGTGACTGTCACAGTAGGTGGGTCCTTGGTTTCCATGGCGACAGCTGGGTTTCCCTGGTTACCACCGACTGTCAGAGATGCGTGTCCCTGGTTACCACCGACTGTCACAGGCCGGTGTCCCTGGGAAGTGTGAATGTCACAGGTGGGTTTCCCTGGTTACCACCGACTGTCACAGGTGAGTGTACATGGTTACCACTGACTGTCACAGGAGGGCTGTCCCTTTGTACCATTGTGACAGGAGGGGTGTCCTTGTTTACCACTGGCACAGGAGGTGTGTCCCTGGTTACCACTGACTGTCAGAAATGCGTGTCCCTGGTTACCACCGACTGTCATATGTGCGTGTCCTGGTAACCACGGTCACAGGAGAGGTGTCCTTGGTTACCAGTGACTGTGGGTAGGGGTGTCCTTGGTTACCATGGTCACAGGTGGTTTTCCCTGGTTACCACCGACTGTCACAGGAGGGCTGTCCCTGGGTACCATTGTCACAGGAGGGGTGTCCTTGGTTACCACTGGCACAGGAGGTGTGTCCCTGGTTACCACTGACTGTCACAGGAGGGGTGTCCTTGGTTAACATGGTCGCAGGTGGGTTTCCCTGATTACCACTGACTGTCAGAGATGCGTGTCCCTGGTTAAAACCGGCTGTCATATGTGCGTGTCCCTGGTAGCCACTGTCACAGGAGAGGTGTCCGTGGTTACCAGTTACTGTCACAGTAGGTGTGTCCTTGGTTACCATGGTCACAGGTGGGTTTCCCTGATTACCACCGACTGTCACAGGCTGGTGTCCCTGGGCACTGTGAATGTCACAGGTGGGTTTCCCTGGTTACCACCGACTGTCACAGGACGGCTGTCCCTGGGTACCATTGTCACAGGAGGGGTGTCCTTGGTTACCATGGTCACAGGTGGGTTTCCCTGGTTACCACCGACTGTCACAGGAGGGCTGTCCCTGGGTACCATTGTCACAGGAGGGGTGTCCTTGGTTACCATGGTCACAGGTGGGTTTCCCTGGTTACCACCGACTGTCAGAGATGCGTCTCCCTGATAAACACGGTCACAGGAGAGGTGTACTTTGTTACCAGTGACTGTGGGTACGGGTGTCCTTGGTTACCATGGTCACAGGTGTGTTTCCCTGGTTACCACCGACTGTCACAGGAGGGCTGTCCCTGGGTACCATTGTCACAGAGGGGTGTCCTTGGTTACGATGGTCACAGGTGGGTTTCCCTGGTTACCACCGACTGTCAGAGATGCGTCTCCCTGGTTACCACCGACTGTCAAAGGCCGGTGTCCCTGGGCACTGTGAATGTCACAGGTGTGTTTCCCTGGTTACCACCAACTGTCACAGGTGAGTGTACATGGTTACCACTGACTGTCACAGGAGGGCTGTCCCTGGGTACCATTGTGACAGGAGGGGTGTCCTTGGTTACCACTAGCACAGGAGGTGTGTCCCTGGTTACCACTGACTGTCACAGGAGGGGTGTCCTTGGTTACCATGGTCGCAGGTGGGTTTCCCTGGTTACCACTGACTGTCAGAAATGCGTGTCCCTGGTTACCACCGACTGTCATATGTGCGTGTCCTGGTAACCACGGTCACAGGAGAGGTGTCCTTGGTTACCAGTGACTGTGGGTAGGGGTGTCCTTGGTTACCATGGTCACAGGTGGTTTTCCCTGGTTACCACCGACTGTCACAGGAGGGCTGTCCCTGGGTACCATTTTCACAGGATGGGTGTCCTTGGTTACCACTGGCACAGGAGGTGTGTCCCTGGTTACCACTGACTGTCACAGGAGGGGTGTCCTTGGTTACCATGGTCGCAGGTGGGTTTCCCTGGTTACCACTGACTGATAGAGATGCGTGTCCCTGGTTACCACCGACTGTCATATGTGCGTGTCCTGGTAATCACGGTCACAGGAGAGGTGTCCTTGGTTACGAGTGACTGTGGGTAGGGGTGTCCTTGGTTACCATGGTCACAGGTGGTTTTCCCTGGTTACCACCGACTGTCACAGGAGGGCTGTCCCTGGGTACCATTGTCACAGGAGGGGTGTCCTTGGTTACCACTGGCACAGGAGGTGTGTCCCTGGTTACCATTGACTGTCACAGGAGGGGTGTCCTTGGTTAACATGGTCGCAGGTGGGTTTCCCTGGTTACCACGGACTGTCAGAAATGCGTGTCCCTGGTTACCACCGACTGTCATATGTGCGTGTCCCTGGTAGCCACGGTCACAGGAGAAGTGTCCGTGGTTACCAGTGACTGGCACAGTAGGTGTGTCCTTGGTTACCATGGTCACAGGTGGGTTTCCCTGGTTACCACCGACTGTCAGAGATGCGTGTCCCTGATTACCACCGACTGTCACAGGCCGGTGTCCCTGGGCACTGTGAATGTCACAGGTGGGTTTCCCTGGTTACCACCCACTGTCACAGGACGGCTGTCCCTGGGTACCATTGTCACAGGAGGGGTATCCTTGGTTACCATGGTCACAGGTGGGTTTCCCTGGTTACCACCGACTGTTACAGGAGGGCTGTCCCTGGGTACCATTGTCACAGGAGTGGTGTCCTTGGTTACCATGGTCACAGGTGGGTTTCCCTGGTTACCACCGACTGTCAGAGATGCGTCTCCCTGATAACCACGGTCACAGGAGATGTGTCCTTGGTTACGAGTGACTGTGGGTACGGGTGTCCTTGGTTACCATGGTCACAGGTGTGTTTCCCTGGTTACCACCGACTGTCACAGGAGGGCTGTCCCTGGGTACCATTGTCACAGAGGGGTGTCCTTGGTTACGATGGTCACAGGTGGGTTTCCCTGGTTACCACCGACTCTCAGAGATGCGTCTCCCTGGTTACCACCGACTGTCACAGGCCGGTGTCCCTGGGCACTGTGAATGTCACAGGTGGGTTTCCCTGGTTACCACCAACTGTCACAGGTGAGTGTACATGGTTACCACTGACTGTCACAGGAGGGCTGTCCCTGGGTACCATTGTGACAGGAGGGGTGTCCTTGGTTACCACTAGCACAGGAGGTGTGTCCCTGGTTACCACTGACTGTCACAGGAGGGGTGTCCTTGGTTACCATGGTCGCAGGTGGGTTTCCCTGGTTACCACTGACTGTCAGAAATGCGTGTCCCTGGTTACCACCGACTGTCATATGTGCGTGTCCTGGTAACCACGGTCACAGGAGAGGTGTCCTTGGTTACCAGTGACTGTGGGTAGGGGTGTCCTTGGTTACCATGGTCACAGGTGGTTTTCCCTGGTTACCACCGACTGTCACAGGAGGGCTGTCCCTGGGTACCATTGTCACAGGAGGGGTGTCCTTGGTTACCACTGGCACAGGAGGTGTGTCCCTGGTTACCACTGACTGTCACAGGAGGGGTGTCCTTGGTTACCATGGTCGCAGGTGGGTTTCCCTGGTTACCACTGACTGATAGAGATGCGTGTCCCTGGTTACCACCGACTGTCATATGTGCGTGTCCTGGTAATCACGGTCACAGGAGAGGTGTCCTTGGTTACGAGTGACTGTGGGTAGGGGTGTCCTTGGTTACCATGGTCACAGGTGGTTTTCCCTGGTTACCACCGACTGTCACAGGAGGGCTGTCCCTGGGTACCATTGTCACAGGAGGGGTGTCCTTGGTTACCACTGGCACAGGAGGTGTGTCCCTGGTTACCACTGACTGTCACAGGAGGGGTGTCCTTGGTTAACATGGTCGCAGGTGGGTTTCCCTGGTTACCACGGACTGTCAGAAATGCGTGTCCCTGGTTACCACCGACTGTCACAGGCCGGTGTCCCTGGGCACTGTGAATGTCACAGGTGGGTTTCCCTGGTTACCACCCACTGTCACAGGACGGCTGTCCCTGGGTACCATTGTCACAGGAGGGGTGTACTTGGTTACCATGGTCACAGGTGGGTTTCCCTGGTTACCACCGACTGTTACAGGAGGGCTGTCCCTGGGTACCATTGTCACAGGAGTGGTGTCCTTGGTTACCATGGTCACAGGTGGGTTTCCCTGGTTACCCCCGACTGTCAGAGATGCGTCTCCCTGATAACCACGGTCACAGGAGAGGTGTCCTTGGTTACCAGTGACTGTGGGTAGGGGTGTCCTTGGTTACCATGGTCACAAGTGGTTTTCCCTGGTTACCACCGACTGTCACAGGAGGGCCGTCCCTGGGTACCATTGTCACAGGAGGGGTGTCCTTGGTTACCACTGGCACAGGAGGTGTGTCCCTGGTTACCAATGACTGTCACAGGAGGGGTGTCCTTGGTTACCATGGTCGCAGGTGGGTTTCCCTGGTTACCACTGACTGTCAGAGATGCGTGTCCCTGGTTACCACCGACTGTCATATGTGCGTGTCCTGGTAACCACGGTCACAGGAGAGGTGTCCTTGGTTACGAGTGACTGTGGGTAGGGGTGTCCTTGGTTACCATGGTCACAGGTGGTTTTCCCTGGTTACCACCGACTGTCACAGGAGGGCTGTCCCTGGGTACCATTGTCACAGGAGGGGTGTCCTTGGTTACCACTGGCACAGGAGGTGTGTCCCTGGTTACCACTGACTGTCACAGGAGGGGTGTCCTTGGTTAACATGGTCGCAGGTGGGTTTCCCTGGTTACCACTGACTGTCAGAGATGCGTGTCCCTGGTTACCACCGACTGTCATATGTGCGTGTCCCTGGTAGCCACGGTCACAGGAGAGGTGTCCGTGGTTACCATTGACTGGCACAGTAGGTGTGTCCTTGGTTACCATGGTCACAGGTGGGTTTCCCTGGTTACCACCGACTGTCAGAGATGCGTGTCCCTGATTACCACCGACTGTCACAGGCCGGTGTCCCTGGGCACTGTGAATGTCACAGGTGGGTTTCCCTGGTTACCACCGACTGTCAGAGATGCGTCTCCCTGATAACCACGGTCACATGAGAGGTGTCCTTGGTTACCAGTGACTGTGGGTACGGGTGTCCTTGGTTACCATGGTCACAGGTGTGTTTCCCTGGTTACCACCGACTGTCACAGGAGGGCTGTCCCTGGGTACCATTGTCACAGAGGGGTGTCCTTGGTTACCATGGTCACAGGTGGGTTTCCCTGGTTACCACCGACTGTCAGAGATGCGTCTCCCTGGTTACCACCGACTGTCACAGGCCGGTGTCCCTGGGCACTGTGAATGTCACAGGTGGGTTTCCCTGGTTACCACCGACTGTCACAGGACGGCTGTCCCTGGGTACCATTGTCACAGGAGGGGTGTCCTTGGTTACCATGGTCACAGGTTGGTTTCCCTGGTTACCACCGACTGTCACAGGAGGGCTGTCCCTGGGTACCATTGTGACAGGAGGGGTGTCCTTGGTTACCACTGGCACAGGAGGTGTGTCCCTGGTTACCACTGACTGTCACAGGAGGGGTGTCCTTGGTTACCATGGTCGCAGGTGGGTTTCCCTGGTTACCACTGACTGTCAGAGATGCGTGTCCCTGGTTACCACCGACTGTCATATATGCGTGTCCCTGGTAACCACGGTCACAGGAGAGGTGTCCGTGGTTAGCAGTGACTGTCACAGTAGGTGGGTCCTTGGTTTCCATGGCGACAGGTGGGTTTCCCTGGTTACCACCGACTGTCAGAGATGCGTGTCCCTGGTTACCACCGACTGTCACAGGCCGGTGTCCCTGGGCACTGTGGATGTCACAGGTGGGTTTCCCTGGTTACCACCGACTGTCACAGGACGGCTGTCCCTGGGTACCATTGTCACAGGAGGGGTGTCCTTGGTTACCATGGTCACAGGTGGGTTTCCCTGGTTACCACCGACTGTCAGAGATGCGCCTCCCTGATAACCACGGTCACAGGAGAGGTGTCCTTGGTTACCAGTGACTGTGGGTACGGGTGTCCTTGGTTACCATGGTCACAGGTGTGTTTCCCTGGTTACCACCGACTGTCACAGGAGGGCTGTCCCTGGGTACCATTGTCACAGAGGGGTGTCCTTGGTTACGATGGTCACAGGTGGGTTTCCCTGGTTACCACCGACTGTCAGAGATGCGTCTCCCTGGTTACCACCGACTGTCACAGGCCGGTGTCCCTGGGCACTGTGAATGTCACAGGTGGGTTTCCCTGGTTACCACCAACTGTCACAGGTGAGTGTACATAGTTACCACTGACTGTCACAGGAGGGCTGTCCCTGGGTACCATTGTGACAGGAGGGGTGTCCTTGGTTACCACTAGCACAGGAGGTGTGTCCCTGGTTACCACTGACTGTCACAGGAGGGGTGTCCTTGGTTACCATGGTCGCAGGTGGGTTTCCCTGGTTACCACTGACTGTCAGAAATGCGTGTCCCTGGTTACCACCGACTGTCATATGTGCGTGTCCTGGTAACCACGGTCACAGGAGAGGTGTCCTTGGTTACCAGTGACTGTGGGTAGGGGTGTCCTTGGTTACCATGGTCACAGGTGGTTTCCCTGGTTACCACCGACTGTCACAGGAGGGCTGTCCCTGGGTACCATTTTCACAGGTGGGGTGTCCTTGGTTACAATGGCACAGGAGGTGTGTCCCTGGTTACCACTGACTGTCACAGGATGGGTGTCCTTGGTTACCATGGTCGCAGGTGGGTTTCCCTGGTTACCACTGACTGATAGAGATGCGTGTCCCTGGTTACCACCGACTGTCATATGTGCGTGTCCTGGTAATCACGGTCACAGGAGAGGTGTCCTTGGTTACGAGTGACTGTGGGTAGGGGTGTCCTTGGTTACCATGGTCACAGGTGGTTTTCCCTGGTTACCACCGACTGTCACAGGAGGGCTGTCCCTGGGTACCATTGTCACAGGAGGGGTGTCCTTGGTTACCACTGGCACAGGAGGTGTGTCCCTGGTTACCACTGACTGTCACAGGAGGGGTGTCCTTGGTTAACATGGTCGCAGGTGGGTTTCCCTGGTTACCACGGACTGTCAGAAATGCGTGTCCCTGGTTACCACCGACTGTCATATGTGCGTGTCCCTGGTAGCCACGGTCACAGGAGAAGTGTCCGTGGTTACCATTGACTGGCACAGTAGGTGTGTCCTTCGTTACCATGGTCACAGGTGGGTTTCCCTGGTTACCACCGACTGTCAGAGATGCGTGTCCCTGATTACCACCGACTGTCACAGGCCGGTGTCCCTGGGCACTGTGAATGTCACAGGTGGGTTTCCCTGGTTACCACCGACTGTCACAGGACGGCTGTCCCTGGGTACCATTGTCACAGGAGGGGTGTCCTTGGTTACCATGGTCACAGGTGGGTTTCCCTGGTTACCACCGACTGTTACAGGAGGGCTGTCCCTGGGTACCATTGTCACAGGAGGGGTGTCCTTGGTTACCATGGTCACAGGTGGGTTTCCCTGGTTACCACCGACTGTCAGAGATGCGTCTCCCTGATAACCACGGTCACAGGAGATGTGTCCTTGGTTACCAGTGACTGTGGGTACGGGTGTCCTTGGTTACCATGGTCACAGGTGTGTTTCCCTGGTTACCACCGACTGTCACAGGAGGGCTGTCCCTGGGTACCATTGTCACAGAGGGGTGTCCTTGGTTACCATGGTCACAGGTGGGTTTCCCTGGTTACCACCGACTGTCACTGGAGGGCTGTCCCTGGGTACCATTGTCACAGGAGGGGTGTCCTTGGTTACCATGGTCACAGGTGGGTTTCCCTGGTTACCCCCGACTGTCAGAGATGCGTCTCCCTGATAACCACGGTCACAGGAGAGGTGTCCTTGGTTACCAGTGACTGTGGGTAGGGGTGTCCTTGGTTACCATGGTCACAGGTGGTTTTCCCTGGTTACCACCGACTGTCACAGGAGGGCCGTCCCTGGGTACCATTGTCACAGGAGGGGTGTCCTTGGTTACCACTGGCACAGGAGGTGTGTCCCTGGTTACCAATGACTGTCACAGGAGGGGTGTCCTTGGTTACCATGGTCGCAGGTGGGTTTCCCTGGTTACCACTGACTGTCAGAGATGCGTGTCCCTGGTTACCACCGACTGCCATATGTGCGTGTCCTGGTAACCACGGTCAAAGGAGAGGTGTCCTTGGTTACGAGTGACTGTGGGTAGGGGTGTCCTTGGTTACCATGGTCACAGGTGGTTTTCCCTGGTTACCACCGACTGTCACAGGAGGGCTGTCCCTGGGTACCATTGTCACAGGAGGGGTGTCCTTGGTTACCACTGGCACAGGAGGTGTGCCCTGGTTACCACTGACTGTCACAGGAGGGGTGTCCTTGGTTAACATGGTCGCAGGTGGTTTTCCCTGTTTACCACTGACTGTCAGAGATGCATGTCCCTGGTTACCACCGACTGTCATATGTGCGTGTCCCTGGTAGCCACGGTCACAGGAGAGGTGTCCGTGGTTACAAGTGACTGTCACAGTAGGTGTGTCCTTGGTTACCATGGTCACAGGTGGGTTTCCCTGGTTACCACCGACTGTCAGAGATGCGTGTCCCTGATTACCACCGACTGTCACAGGCCGGTGTCCCTGGGCACTGTGAATGTCACAGGTGGGTTTCCCTGGTTACCACCGACTGTCAGAGATGCGTCTCCCTGATAACCACGGTCACATGAGAGGTGTCCTTGGTTACCAGTGACTGTGGGTACGGGTGTCCTTGGTTACCATGGTCACAGGTGTGTTTCCCTGGTTACCACCGACTGTCACAGGAGGGCTGTCCCTGGGTACCATTGTCACAGAGGGGTGTCCTTGGTTACCATGGTCACAGGTGGGTTTCCCTGGTTACCACCGACTGTCAGAGATGCGTCTCCCTGGTTACCACCGACTGTCACAGGCCGGTGTCCCTGGGCACTGTGAATGTCACAGGTGGGTTTCCCTGGTTACCACCAACTGTCACAGGTGAGTGTACATGGTTACCACTGACTGTCACAGGAGGGCTGTCCCTGGGTACCATTGTGACAGGAGGGGTGTCCTTGGTTACCACTAGCACAGGAGGTGTGTCCCTGGTTACCACTGACTGTCACAGGAGGGGTGTCCTTGGTTAACATGGTCGCAGGTGGGTTTCCCTGGTTACCACCGACTGTCACAGGAGGGCTGTCCCTGGGTACCATTGTCACAGGAGGGGTGTCCTTGGTTACCACTGGCACAGGAGGTGTGTCCCTGGTTAGCACTGACTGTCACAGGAGGGGTGTCCTTGGTTAACATGGTCGCAGGTGGGTTTCTCTGGTTACCACTTACTGTCAGAGATGCGTGTCCCTGGTTACCACCGACTGTCATATGTGCGTGTCCCTGGTAGCCACGGTCACAGGAGAGGTGTCCGTGGTTACCAGTGACTGTCACAGTAGGTGTGTCCTTGGTTACCATGGTCACAGGTGGGTTTCCCTGGTTACCACCGACTGTCAGAGATGCGTGTCCCTGATTACCACCGACTGTCACAGGCCGGTGTCCCTGGGAACTGTGAATGTCACAGGTGGGTTTCCCTGGTTACCACCGACTGTCACAGGACGGCTGTCCCTGGGTACCATTGTCACAGGAGGGGTTTCCTTGGTTACCATGGTCACAGGTGGGTTTCCCTGGTTACCACCGACTGTCACAGGAGGGTTGTCCCTGGGTACCATTGTGACAGGAGGGGTGTCCTTGGTTACCACTAGCACAAGAGGTGTGTAACTGGTTACCACTGACTGTCACAGGAGGGGTGTCCTTGGTTACCATGGTCGCAGGTGGGTTTCCCTGGTTACCACCGACTGTCACAGGAGGGCTGTCCCTGGGTACCATTGTCACAGGAGGGGTGTCCTTGGTTACCACTGGCACAGGAGGTGTGTCCCTGGTTAGCACTGACTGTCACAGGAGGGGTGTCCTTGGTTAACATGGTCGCAGGTGGGTTTCCCTGGTTACCACTGACTGTTAGAGATGCGTGTCCCTGGTTACCACCGACTGTCATATGTGCGTGTCCCTGGTAGCCACGGTCACAGGAGAGGTGTCCGTGGTTACCAGTGACTGTCACAGTAGGTGTGTCCTTGGTTACCATGGTCACAGGTGGGTTTCCCTGGTTACCACCGACTGTCAGAGATGCGTGTCCCTGATTACCACCGACTGTCACAGGCCGGTGTCCCTGGGCACTGTGAATGTCACAGGTGGGTTTCCCTGGTTACCACCGACTGTCACAGGACGGCTGTCCCTGGGTACCATTGTCACAGGAGGGGTTTCCTTGGTTACCATGGTCACAGGTGGGTTTCCCTGGTTACCACCGACTGTCACAGGAGGGCTGTCCCTGGGTACCATTGTGACAGGAGGGGTGTCCTTGGTTACCACTGGCACAGGAGGTGTGTCCCTGGTTACCACTGTCTGTCACAGGAGGGGTGTCCTTGGTTACCATGGTCGCAGTTGGGTTTCCCTGGTTACCACTGACTGTCAGAGATGCGTGTCCCTGGTTACCACCGACTGTCATATATGCGTGTCCCTGGTAACCACGGTCACAGGAGAGGTGTCCGTGGTTAGCAGTGACTGTAACAGTAGGTGGGTCCTTGGTTTCCATGGCGACAGGTGGGTTTCCCTGGTTACCACCGACTGTCACAGTTGAGTGTACATGGTTACCACTTACTGTCACAGGAGGGCTGTCCCTGGGTACCATTGTGACAGGAGGGGTGTCCTTGGTTACCACTGGCACAGGAGGTGTGTCCCTGGTTACCACTGACTGTCACAGGAGGGGTGTCCTTGGTTACCATGGTCGCAGGTGGGTTTCCCTGGTTACCACTGACTGTCAGAGATGCGTGTCCCTGGTTACCACCGACTGTCATATGTGCGTGTCCTGGTAACCACGGTCACAGGAGAGGTGTCCTTGGTTACGAGTGACTGTGGGTAGGGGTGTCCTTGGTTACCATGGTCACAGGTGGTTTTCCCTGGTTACCACCGACTGTCACAGGAGGGCTGTCCCTGGGTACCATTGTCACAGGAGGGGTGTCCTTGGTAACCACTGGCACAGGAGGTGTGTCCCTGGTTACCACTGACTGTCACAGGAGGGGTGTCCTTGGTTAACATGGTCGCAGGTGGGTTTCCCTGTTTACCACTGACTGTCAGAGATGCATGTCCCTGGTTACCACCGACTGTCATATGTGCGTGTCCCTGGTAGCCACGGTCAAAGGAGAGGTGTCCGTGGTTACAAGTGACAGTCACAGTAGGTGTGTCCTTGGTTACCATGGTCACAGGTGGGTTTCCCTGGTTACCACCGACTGTCAGAGATGCGTGTCCCTGATAACCACGTCACATGAGAGGTGTCCTTGGTTACCAGTGACTGTGGGTACGGGTGTCCTTGGTTACCATGGTCACAGGTGTGTTTCCCTGGTTACCACCACTGTCACAGGAGGGCTGTCCCTGGGTCCCATTGTCACAGAGGGGTGTCCTTGGTTACCATGGTCACAGGTGTGTTTCCCTGGTTACCACCACTGTCACAGGAGGGCTGTCCCTGGGTCCCATTGTCACAGAGGGGTGTCCTTGGTTACCATGGTCACAGGTGGGTTTCCCTGGTTACCACCGACTGTCAGAGATGCGTCCCCCTGGTTACCACCGACTGTCACAGGCCGGTGTCCCTGGGCACTGTGAATGTCACAGGTGGGTTTCCCTGGTTACCACCGACTGTCACAGGTGAGTGTACATGGTTACCACTGACTGTCACAGGAGGGCTGTCCCTGGGTACCATTGTGACAGGAGGGGTGTCCTTGGTTACCACTGGCACAGGAGGTGTGTCCCTGGTTACCACTGACTGTCACAGGAGGGGTGTCCTTGGGTACCATGGTCGCAGGTGGGTTTCCCTGGTTATCACTGACTGTCAGAGATGCGTGTCCCTGGTTACCACCGACTGTCATATGTGCGTGTCCTGGCAACCACGGTCACAGGAGAGGTGTCCTTGGTTACCAGTGACTGTGGGTAGGGGTGTCCTTGGTTACCATGGTCACAGGTGTGTTTCCCTGGTTACCACCGACTGTCACAGGAGGGCTGTCCCTGGGTCCCATTGTCACAGGAGGGGTGTCCTTGGTTACCATGGTCACAGGTGGGTTTCCCTGGTTACCACCGACTGTCAGAGATGCGTCTCCCTGGTTACCACCGACTGTCACAGGCCGGTGTCCCTGGGCACTGTGAATGTCACAGGTGGGTTTCCCTGGTTACCACCGACTGTCACAGGTGAGTGTACATGGTTACCACTGACTGTCACAGGAGGGCTGTCCCTGGGTACCATTGTGACAGGAGGGGTGTCCTTGGTTACCACTGGCACAGGAGGTGTTTGCCTGGTTACCACTGACTGTCACAGGAGGGGTGTCCTTGGTTACCATGATCGCAGGTGGGTTTCCCTGGTTACCACTGACTGTCAGAAATGCCTGTCCCTGGTTACCACCGACTGTCATATGTGCGTGTCCTGGTAACCACGGTCACAGGAGAGGTGTCCTTGGTTACCAGTGACTGTGGGTAGGGGTGTCCTTGGTTACCATGGTCACAGGTGGGTTACCCTGGTTACCACCGACTGTCACAGGAGTGCTGTCCCTGGGTACTATTGTCACAGGAGGGGTGTCCTTGGTTACCGTGGTCACAGGTGGGTTTCCCTGGTTACCACCGACTGTCAGAGATGCGTGTCCCTGGTATCCATGTTCACAGGAGAGGTGTCCTTGGTTACCAGTGACTGTGGGTAGGGGTGTCCTTGGTTACCATGGTCACAGGTGGGTTTCCCTCGTTACCACCGACTGTCACAGGAGGGCTGTCCATGGATACCATTGTCACAGGAGGGGTGTCCTTGGTTACCATGGTCACAGGTGGGTTTCCCTGGTTACCACCGACTGTCAGAAATACGTGTCCCTGGTTACCACCGACTGTCACAGGCAGGTGTCCCTGGGCACTGTGAATGTCACAGGTGGGTTTCCCTGGTTACCACCGACTGTCACAGTTGAGTGTACATGGTTACCACTGACTGTCACAGCAGGGCTGTCCATGGAAACCATTGTCACAGGAGGGGTGTCCTTGGTTACCATGGTCACAGGTGGGTTTCCCTGGTTACCACCGACTGTCAGAGATGCGTCTCCCTGGTTACCACCGACTGTCACATGCCGGTGTACCTGGGCACTGTGAATGTCACAGGTGGGTTTCCCTGGTTACCACCAACTGTCACAGGTGAGTGTACATGGTTACCACTGACTGTCACAGGAGGGCTGTCCCTGGGTACCATTGTGACAGGAGGGGTGTCCTTGGTTACCACTAGCACAGGAGGTGTGTCCCTGGTTACCACTGACTGTCACAGGAGGGGTGTCCTTGGTTACCATGGTCGCAGGTGGGTTTCCCTGGTTACTACTGACTGTCAGAAATGCGTGTCCCTGGTTACCACCGACTGTCATATGTGCGTGTCCTGGTAACCACAGTCACAGGAGAGGTGTCCTTGGTTACCAGTGACTGTGGGCAGGGGTGTCCTTGGTTACCATGGTCACAGGTGGTTTTCCCTGGTTGCCACCGACTGTCACAGGAGGGCTGTCCCTTGGTACCATTGTCACAGGAGGGGTGTCCTTGGTTACCACTGGCACAGGAGGTGTGTCCCTGGTTACCACTGACTGTCACAGGAGGGGTGTCCTTGGGTACCATGGTCACAGGTGGGTTTCCCTGGTTACCACTGACTGTCAGAGATGCGTGTCCCTGGTTACCACCGACTGTCATATGTGCGTGTCCTGGTAACCACGGTCACAGGAGAGGTGTCCTTGGTTACGAGTGACTGTGGGTAGGGGTGTCCTTGGTTACCATGGTCACAGGTGGTTTTCCCTGGTTACCACCGACTGTCACAGGAGGGCTGTCCCTGGGTACCATTGTCACAGGAGGGGTGTCCTTGGTTACCACTGGCACAGGAGGTGTGTCCCTGGTTACCACTGACTGTCACAGGAGGGGTGTCCTTGGTTAACATGGTCGCAGGTGGGTTTCCCTGGTTACCACTGACTGTCAGAGATGCGTGTCCTTGGTTACCACCGACTGTCATATGTGCGTGTCCCTGGTAGCCACGGTCACAGGAGAGGTGTCCGTGGTTACCAGTGACTGTCACAGTAGGTGTGTCCTTGGTTACCATGGTCACAGGTGGGTTTCCCTGGTTACCACCGACTGTCAGAGATGCGTGTCCCTGATTACCACCGACTGTCACAGGCCGGTGTCCCTGGGCACTGTGAATGTCACAGGTGGGTTTCCCTGGTTACCACCGACTGTCACAGGAGGGCTGTCCCTGGGTACCATTGTGACAGGAGGGGTGTCCTTGGTTACCACTGGCACAGGAGGTGTGTCCCTGGTTACCACTGACTGTCACAGGAGGGGTGTCCTTGGTTACCATGGTCGCAGGTGGGTTTCCCTGTTTACCACTGACTGTCAGAGATGCGTGTCCCTGGTTACCACCGACTGTCATATATGCGTGTCCCTGGTAACCACGGTCACAGGAGAGGTGTCCGTGGTTAGCAGTGACTGTCACAGTAGGTGGGTCCTTGGTTTCCATGGCGACAGGTGGGTTTCCCTGGTTACCACCGACTGTCAGAGATGCGTGTCCCTGGTTACCACCGACTGTCACAGGCCGGTGTCCCTGGGAAATGGGAATGTCACAGGTGGGTTTCCCTGGTTACCACGGACTGTCACAGGTGAGTGTACATGGTTAACACTGACTGTCACAGGAGGGCTGTCCCTGGGTCCCATTGTCACAGAGGGGTGTCCTTGGTTACCATGGTCACAGGTGGGTTTCCCTGGTTACCACCGACTGTCAGAGATGCGTCCCCCTGGTTACCACCGACTGTCACAGGCCGGTGTCCCTGGGCACTGTGAATGTCACAGGTGGGTTTCCCTGGTTACCACCAACTGTCACAGGTGAGTGTACATGGTTACCACTGACTGTCACAGGAGGGCTGTCCCTGGGTACCATTGTGACAGGAGGGGTGTCCTTGGTTACCACTGGCACAGGAGGTGTGTCCCTGGTTACCACTGACTGTCACAGGAGGGGTGTCCTTGGGTACCATGGTCGCAGGTGGGTTTCCCTGGTTATCACTGACTGTCAGAGATGCGTGTCCCTGGTTACCACCGACTGTCATATGTGCGTGTCCTGGCAACCACGGTCACAGGAGAGGTGTCCTTGGTTACCAGTGACTGTGGGTAGGGGTGTCCTTGGTTACCATGGTCACAGGTGTGTTTCCCTGGTTACCACCGACTGTCATAGGAGGGCTGTCCCTGGGTCCCATTGTCACAGGAGGGGTGTCCTTGGTTACCATGGTCACAGGTGGGTTTCCCTGGTTACCACCGACTGTCAGAGATGCGTCTCCCTGGTTACCACCGACTGTCACAGGCCGGTGTCCCTGGGCACTGTGAATGTCACAGGTGGGTTTCCCTGGTTACCACCGACTGTCACAGGTGAGTGTACATGGTTACCACTGACTGTCACAGGAGGGCTGTCCCTGGGTACCATTGTGACAGGAGGGGTGTCCTTGGTTACCACTGGCACAGGAGGTGTTTGCCTGGTTACCACTGACTGTCACAGGAGGGGTGTCCTTGGTTACCATGATCGCAGGTGGGTTTCCCTGGTTACCACTGACTGTCAGAAATGCCTGTCCCTGGTTACCACCGACTGTCATATGTGCGTGTCCTGGTAACCACGGTCACAGGAGAGGTGTCCTTGGTTACCAGTGACTGTGGGTAGGGGTGTCCTTGGTTACCATGGTCACAGGTGGGTTACCCTGGTTACCACCGACTGTCACAGGAGTGCTGTCCCTGGGTACTATTGTCACAGGAGGGGTGTCCTTGGTTACCGTGGTCACAGGTGGGTTTCCCTGGTTACCACCGACTGTCAGAGATGCGTGTCCCTGGTAACCATGTTCACAGGAGAGGTGTCCTTGGTTACCAGTGACTGTGGGTAGTGGTGTCCTTGGTTACCATGGTCACAGGTGGGTTTCCCTCGTTACCACCGACTGTCACAGGAGGGCTGTCCATGGATACCATTGTCACAGGAGGGGTGTCCTTGGTTACCATGGTCACAGGTGGGTTTCCCTGGTTACCACCGACTGTCAGAAATACGTGTCCCTGGTTACCACCGACTGTCACAGGCAGGTGTCCCTGGGCACTGTGAACGTCACAGGTGGGTTTCCCTGGTTACCACCGACTGTCACAGTTGAGTGTACATGGTTACCACTGACTGTCACAGCAGGGCTGTCCATGGAAACCATTGTCACAGGAGGGGTGTCCTTGGTTACCATGGTCACAGGTGGGTTTCCCTGGTTACCACCGACTGTCAGAGATGCGTCTCCCTGGTTACCACCGACTGTCACATGCCGGTGTACCTGGGCACTGTGAATGTCACAGGTGGGTTTCCCTGGTTACCACCAACTGTCACAGGTGAGTGTACATGGTTACCACTGACTGTCACAGGAGGGCTGTCCCTGGGTACCATTGTGACAGGAGGGGTGTCCTTGGTTACCACTAGCACAGGAGGTGTGTCCCTGGTTACCACTGACTGTCACAGGAGGGGTGTCCTTGGTTACCATGGTCGCAGGTGGGTTTCCCTGGTTACTACTGACTGTCAGAAATGCGTGTCCCTGGTTACCACCGACTGTCATATGTGCGTGTCCTGGTAACCACAGTCACAGGAGAGGTGTCCTTGGTTACCAGTGACTGTGGGCAGGGGTGTCCTTGGTTACCATGGTCACAGGTGGTTTTCCCTGGTTGCCACCGACTGTCACAGGAGGGCTGTCCCTTGGTACCATTGTCACAGGAGGGGTGTCCTTGGTTACCACTGGCACAGGAGGTGTGTCCCTGGTTACCACTGACTGTCACAGGAGGGGTGTCCTTGGGTACCATGGTCACAGGTGGGTTTCCCTGGTTACCACTGACTGTCAGAGATGCGTGTCCCTGGTTACCACCGACTGTCATATGTGCGTGTCCTGGTAACCACGGTCACAGGAGAGGTGTCCTTGGTTACGAGTGACTGTGGGTAGGGGTGTCCTTGGTTACCATGGTCACAGGTGGTTTTCCCTGGTTACCACCGACTGTCACAGGAGGGCTGTCCCTGGGTACCATTGTCACAGGAGGGGTGTCCTTGGTTACCACTGGCACAGGAGGTGTGTCCCTGGTTACCACTGACTGTCACAGGAGGGGTGTCCTTGGTTAACATGGTCGCAGGTGGGTTTCCCTGGTTACCACTGACTGTCAGAGATGCGTGTCCTTGGTTACCACCGACTGTCATATGTGCGTGTCCCTGGTAGCCACGGTCACAGGAGAGGTGTCCGTGGTTACCAGTGACTGTCACAGTAGGTGTGTCCTTGGTTACCATGGTCACAGGTGGGTTTCCCTGGTTACCACCGACTGTCAGAGATGCGTGTCCCTGATTACCACCGACTGTCACAGGCCGGTGTCCCTGGGCACTGTGAATGTCACAGGTGGGTTTCCCTGGTTACCACCGACTGTCACAGGAGGGCTGTCCCTGGGTACCATTGTGACAGGAGGGGTGTCCTTGGTTACCACTGGCACAGGAGGTGTGTCCCTGGTTACCACTGACTGTCACAGGAGGGGTGTCCTTGGTTACCATGGTCGCAGGTGGGTTTCCCTGTTTACCACTGACTGTCAGAGATGCGTGTCCCTGGTTACCACCGACTGTCATATATGCGTGTCCCTGGTAACCACGGTCACAGGAGAGGTGTCCGTGGTTAGCAGTGACTGTCACAGTAGGTGGGTCCTTGGTTTCCATGGCGACAGGTGGGTTTCCCTGGTTACCACCGACTGTCAGAGATGCGTGTCCCTGGTTACCACCGACTGTCACAGGCCGGTGTCCCTGGGAAATGGGAATGTCACAGGTGGGTTTCCCTGGTTACCACCGACTGTCACAGGTGAGTGTACATGGTTAACACTGACTGTCACAGGAGGGCTGTCCCTGGGTACCATTGTGACAGGAGGGGTGTCCTTGGTTACCACTGGCACAGGAGGTGTGTCCCTGGTTACCACTGACTGTCACAGGAGGAGTGTCCTTGGGTACCATGGTCGCAGGTGGGTTTCCCTGGTTATCACTGACTGTCAGAGATGCGTGTCCCTGGTTACCACCGACTGTCATATGTGCGTGTCCTGGTAACCACGGTCACAGGAGAGGTGTCCTTGGTTACCAGTGACTGTGGGTAGGGTTGTCCTTGGTTACCATGGTCACAGGTGTGTTTCCCTGGTTACCACCGACTGTCACAGGAGGGATGTCCCTGGGTCCCATTGTCACAGGAGGGGTGTCCTTGGTTACCATGGTCACAGGTGGGTTTCCCTGGTTACCACCGACTGTCAGAGATGCGTCTCCCTGGTTACCACCGACTGTCACAGGCCGGTGTCCCTGGGCACTGTGAATGTCACAGGTGGGTTTCCCTGGTTACCACCGACTGTCACAGGATGGCTGTCCCTGGGTACCATTGTCACAGGAGGGGTGTCCTTGGTTACCATGGTCACAGGTGGGTTTCCCTGGTTACCACCGACTGTCACAGGAGGGCTGTCCCTGGGTACCATTGTCACAGGAGGGGTGTCCTTGGTTACCATGGTCACAGGTGGGTTTCCCTGGTTACCACCGACTGTCAGAGATGCGTCTCCCTGATAACCACGGTCACAGGAGAGGTGTCCTTGCTTACCAGTGACTGTGGGTAGGGGTGTCCTTGGTTACCATGGTCACAGGTGGTTTTCCCTGGTTACCACCGACTGTCACAGGAGGGCTGTCACTGGGTACCATTGTCACAGGAGGGGTGTCCTTGGTTACCACTGGCACAGGAGGTGTGTCCCTGGTTACCACTGACTGTCACAGGAGGGGTGTCCTTGGTTAACATGGTCGCAGGTGGGTTTCCCTGGTTACCACGGACTGTCAGAAATGCGTGTCCCTGGTTACCACCGACTGTCATATGTGCGTGTCCCTGGTAGCCACGGTCACAGGAGAAGTGTCCGTGGTTACCAGTGACTGTCACAGTAGGTGTGTCCTTGGTTACCATGGTCACAGGTGGGTTTCCCTGGTTACCACCGACTGTCAGAGATGCGTGTCCCTGATTACCACCGACTGTCACAGGCCGGTGTCCCTGGGCACTGTGAATGTCACAGGTGGGTTTCCCTGGTTACCACCGACTGTCACAGGACGGCTGTCCCTGGGTACCATTGTCACAGGAGGGGTGTCCTTGGTTACCATGGTCACAGGTGGGTTTCCCTGGTTACCACCGACTGTTACAGGAGGGCTGTCCCTGGGTACCATTGTCACAGGAGGGGTGTCCTTGGTTACCATGGTCACAGGTGGGTTTCCCTGGTTACCACCGACTGTCAGAGATGCGTCTCCCTGATAACCACGGTCACAGGAGATGTGTCCTTGGTTACCAGTGACTGTGGGTACGGGTGTCCTTGGTTACCATGGTCACAGGTGTGTTTCCCTGGTTACCACCGACTGTCACAGGAGGGCTGTCCCTGGGTACCATTGTCACAGAGGGGTGTCCTTGGTTACCATGGTCACAGGTTGGTTTCCCTGGTTACCACCGACTGTCAGAAATACGTGTCCCTGGTTACCAACGACTGTCACAGGCAGGTGTCCCTGGGCACTGTGAATGTCACAGGTGGGTTTCCCTGGTTACCACCGACTGTCACAGTTGAGTGTACATGGTTACCACTGACTGTCACAGCAGGGCTGTCCATGGAAACCATTGTCACAGGAGGGGTGTCCTTGGTTACCATGGTCACAGGTGGGTTTCCCTGGTTACCACCGACTGTCAGAGATGCGTCTCCCTGGTTACCACCGACTGTCACATGCCGGTGTACCTGGGCACTGTGAATGTCACAGGTGGGTTTCCCTGGTTACCACCAACTGTCACAGGTGAGTGTACATGGTTACCACTGACTGTCACAGGAGGGCTGTCCCTGGGTACCATTGTGACAGGAGGGGTGTCCTTGGTTACCACTAGCACAGGAGGTGTGTCCCTGGTTACCACTGACTGTCACAGGAGGGGTGTCCTTGGTTACCATGGTCGCAGGTGGGTTTCCCTGGTTACTACTGACTGTCAGAAATGCGTGTCCCTGGTTACCACCGACTGTCATATGTGCGTGTCCTGGTAACCACAGTCACAGGAGAGGTGTCCTTGGTTACCAGTGACTGTGGGCAGGGGTGTCCTTGGTTACCATGGTCACAGGTGGTTTTCCCTGGTTGCCACCGACTGTCACAGGAGGGCTGTCCCTTGGTACCATTGTCACAGGAGGGGTGTCCTTGGTTACCACTGGCACAGGAGGTGTGTCCCTGGTTACCACTGACTGTCACAGGAGGGGTGTCCTTGGGTACCATGGTCGCAGGTGGGTTTCCCTGGTTACCACTGACTGTCAGAGATGCGTGTCCCTGGTTACCACCGACTGTCATATGTGCGTGTCCTGGTAACCACGGTCACAGGAGAGGTGTCCTTGGTTACGAGTGACTGTGGGTAGGGGTGTCCTTGGTTACCATGGTCACAGGTGGTTTTCCCTGGTTACCACCGACTGTCACAGGAGGGCTGTCCCTGGGTACCATTGTCACAGGAGGGGTGTCCTTGGTTACCACTGGCACAGGAGGTGTGTCCCTGGTTACCACTGACTGTCACAGGAGGGGTGTCCTTGGTTAACATGGTCGCAGGTGGGTTTCCCTGGTTACCACTGACTGTCAGAGATGCGTGTCCTTGGTTACCACCGACTGTCATATGTGCGTGTCCCTGGTAGCCACGGTCACAGGAGAGGTGTCCGTGGTTACCAGTGACTGTCACAGTAGGTGTGTCCTTGGTTACCATGGTCACAGGTGGGTTTCCATGGTTACCACCGACTGTCAGAGATGCGTGTCCCTGATTACCACCGACTGTCACAGGCCGGTGTCCCTGGGCACTGTGAATGTCACAGGTGGGTTTCCCTGGTTACCACCGACTGTCACAGGAGGGCTGTCCCTGGGTACCATTGTGACAGGAGGGGTGTCCTTGGTTACCACTGGCACAGGAGGTGTGTCCCTGGTTACCACTGACTGTCACAGGAGGGGTGTCCTTGGTTACCATGGTCGCAGGTGGGTTTCCCTGTTTACCACTGACTGTCAGAGATGCGTGTCCCTGGTTACCACCGACTGTCATATATGCGTGTCCCTGGTAACCACGGTCACAGGAGAGGTGTCCGTGGTTAGCAGTGACTGTCACAGTAGGTGGGTCCTTGGTTTCCATGGCGACAGGTGGGTTTCCCTGGTTACCACCGACTGTCAGAGATGCGTGTCCCTGGTTACCACCGACTGTCACAGGCCGGTGTCCCTGGGAAATGGGAATGTCACAGGTGGGTTTCCCTGGTTACCACCGACTGTCACAGGTGAGTGTACATTGTTAACACTGACTGTCACAGGAGGGCTGTCCCTGGGTACCATTGTGACAGGAGGGGTGTCCTTGGTTACCACTGGCACAGGAGGTGTGTCCCTGGTTACCACTGACTGTCACATGAGGGGTGTCCTTGGGTACCATGGTCGCAGGTGGGTTTCCCTGGTTATCACTGACTGTCAGAGATGCGTGTCCCTGGTTACCACCGACTGTCATATGTGCGTGTCCTGGTAACCACGGTCACAGGAGAGGTGTCCTTGGTTACCAGTGACTGTGGGTAGGGGTGTCCTTGGTTACCATGGTCACAGGTGTGTTTCCCTGGTTACCACCGACTGTCACAGGAGGGATGTCCCTGGGTCCCATTGTCACAGGAGGGGTGTCCTTGGTTACCATGGTCACAGGTGGGTTTCCCTGGTTACCACCGACTGTCAGAGATGCGTCTCCCTGGTTACCACCGACTGTCACAGGCCGGTGTCCCTGGGCACTGTGAATGTCACAGGTGGGTTTCCCTGGTTACCACCGACTGTCACAGGATGGCTGTCCCTGGGTACCATTGTCACAGGAGGGGTGTCCTTGGTTACCATGGTCACAGGTGGGTTTCCCTGGTTACCACCGACTGTCACAGGAGGGCTGTCCCTGGGTACCATTGTCACAGGAGGGGTGTCCTTGGTTACCATGGTCACAGGTGGGTTTCCCTGGTTACCACCGACTGTCAGAGATGCGTCTCCCTGATAACCACGGTCACAGGAGAGGTGTCCTTGCTTACCAGTGACTGTGGGTAGGGGTGTCCTTGGTTACCATGGTCACAGGTGGTTTTCCCTGGTTACCACCGACTGTCACAGGAGGGCTGTCCCTGGGTACCATTGTCACAGGAGGGGTGTCCTTGGTTACCACTGGCACAGGAGGTGTGTCCCTGGTTACCACTGACTGTCACAGGAGGGGTGTCCTTGGTTAACATGGTCGCAGGTGGGTTTCCCTGGTTACCACGGACTGTCAGAAATGCGTGTCCCTGGTTACCACCGACTGTCATATGTGCGTGTCCCTGGTAGCCACGGTCACAGGAGAAGTGTCCGTGGTTACCATTGACTGGCACAGTAGGTGTGTCCTTGGTTACCATGGTCACAGGTGGGTTTCCCTGGTTACCACCGACTGTCAGAGATGCGTGTCCCTGATTACCACCGACTGTCACAGGCCGGTGTCCCTGGGCACTGTGAATGTCACAGGTGGGTTTCCCTGGTTACCACCGACTGTCACAGGACGGCTGTCCCTGGGTACCATTGTCACAGGAGGGGTGTCCTTGGTTACCATGGTCACAGGTGGGTTTCCCTGGTTACCACCGACTGTTACAGGAGGGCTGTCCCTGGGTACCATTGTCACAGGAGGGGTGTCCTTGGTTACCATGGTCACAGGTGGGTTTCCCTGGTTACCACCGACTGTCAGAGATGCGTCTCCCTGATAACCACGGTCACAGGAGATGTGTCCTTGGTTACCAGTGACTGTGGGTACGGGTGTCCTTGGTTACCATGGTCACAGGTGTGTTTCCCTGGTTACCACCGACTGTCACAGGAGGGCTGTCCCTGGGTACCATTGTCACAGAGGGGTGTCCTTGGTTACCATGGTCACAGGTGGGTTTCCCTGGTTACCACCGACTGTCACAGGAGGGCTGTCCCTGGGTACCATTGTCACAGGAGGGGTGTCCTTGGTTACCATGGTCACAGGTGGGTTTCCCTGGTTACCCCCGACTGTCAGAGATGCGTCTCCCTGATAACCACGGTCACAGGAGAGGTGTCCTTGGTTACCAGTGACTGTGGGTAGGGGTGTCCTTGGTTACCATGGTCACAGGTGGTTTTCCCTGGTTACCACCGACTGTCACAGGAGGGCCGTCCCTGGGTACCATTGTCACAGGAGGGGTGTCCTTGGTTACCACTGGCACAGGAGGTGTGTCCCTGGTTACCACTGACTGTCACAGGAGGGGTGTCCTTGGTTACCATGGTCGCAGGTGGGTTTCCCTGGTTACCACTGACTGTCAGAGATGCGTGTCCCTGGTTACCACCGACTGTCATATGTGCGTGTCCTGGTAACCACGGTCACAGGAGAGGTGTCCTTGGTTACGAGTGACTGTGGGTAGGGGTGTCCTTGGTTACCATGGTCACAGGTGGTTTTCCTTGGTTACCACCGACTGTCACAGGAGGGCTGTCCCTGGGTACCATTGTCACAGGAGGGGTGTCCTTGGTTACCACTGGCACAGGAGGTGTGCCCTGGTTACCACTGACTGTCACAGGAGGGGTGTCCTTGGTTAACATGGTCGCAGGTGGGTTTCCCTGTTTACCACTGACTGTCAGAGATGCATGTCCCTGGTTACCACCGACTGTCATATGTGCGTGTCCCTGGTAGCCACGGTCACAGGAGAGGTGTCCGTGGTTACAAGTGACTGTCACAGTAGGTGTGTCCTTGGTTACCATGGTCACAGGTGGGTTTCCCTGGTTACCACCGACTGTCAGAGGTGCGTGTCCCTGATTACCACCGACTGTCACAGGCCGGTGTCCCTGGGCACTGTGAATGTCACAGGTGGGTTTCCCTGGTTACCACCGACTGTCAGAGATGCGTCTCCCTGATAACCACGGTCACATGAGAGGTGTCCTTGGTTACCAGTGACTGTGGGTACGGGTGTCCTTGGTTACCATGGTCACAGGTGTGTTTCCCTGGTTACCACCGACTGTCACAGGAGGGCTGTCCCTGGGTACCATTGTCACAGAGGGGTGTCCTTGGTTACCATGGTCACAGGTGGGTTTCCCTGGTTACCACCGACTGTCAGAGATGCGTCTCCCTGGTTACCACCGACTGTCACAGGCCGGTGTCCCTGGGCACTGTGAATGTCACAGGTGGGTTTCCCTGGTTACCACCAACTGTCACAGGTGAGTGTACATGGTTACCACTGACTGTCACAGGAGGGCTGTCCCTGGGTACCATTGTGACAGGAGGGGTGTCCTTGGTTACCACTAGCACAGGAGGTGTGTCCCTGGTTACCACTGACTGTCACAGGAGGGGTGTCCTTGGTTACCATGGTCGCAGGCGGGTTTCCCTGGTTACCACTGACTGTCAGAAATGCGTGTCCCTGGTTACCACCGACTGTCATATGTGCGTGTCCTGGTAACCACGGTCACAGGAGAGGTGTCCTTGGTTACCAGTGACTGTGGGTAGGGGTGTCCTTGGTTACCATGGTCACAGGTGGTTTTCCCTGGTTACCACCGACTGTCACAGGAGTGCTGTCCCTGGGTACCATTGTCACAGGAGGGGTGTCCTTGGTTACCACTGGCACAGGAGGTGTGTCCCTGGTTACCACTGACTGTCACAGGAGGGGTGTCCTTGGTTACCATGGTCGCAGGTGGTTTTCCCTGGTTACCACCGACTGTCACAGGAGGGCTCTCCCTGGGTACCATTGTCACAGGAGGGGTGTCCTTGGTTACCACTGGCACAGGAGGTGTGTCCCTGGTTACCACTGACTGTCACAGGAGGGGTGTCCTTGGTTAACATGGTCGCAGGTGGGTTTCCCTGGTTACCACTGACTGTCAGAGATGCGTGTCCCTGGTTACCACCGACTGTCATATGTGCGTGTCCCTGGTAGCCACGGTCACAGGAGAGGTGTCCGTGGTTACCAGTGACTGTCACAGTAGGTGTGTCCTTGGTTACCATGGTCACAGGTGGGTTTCCCTGGTTACCACCGACTGTCAGAGATGCGTGTCCCTGATTACCACCGACTGTCACAGGCCGGTGTCCCTGGGCACTGTGAATGTCACAGGTGGGTTTCCCTGGTTACCACCGACTGTCACAGGACGGCTGTCCCTGGGTACCATTGTCACAGGAGGGGTGTCCTTGGTTACCATGGTCACAGGTGGGTTTCCCTGGTTACCACCGACTGTCACAGGAGGGCTGTCCCTGGGTACCATTGTGACAGGAGGGGTGTCCTTGGTTACCACTGGCACAGGAGGTGTGTCCCTGGTTACCACTGACTGTCACAGGAGGGGTGTCCTTGGTTACCATGGTCGCAGGTGGGTTTCCCTGGTTACCACTGACTGTCAGAGATGCGTGTCCCTGGTTACCACTGACTGTCATATATGCGTGTCCCTGGTAACCACGGTCACAGGAGAGGTGTCCGTGGTTAGCAGTGACTGTCACAGTAGGTGGGTCCTTGGTTTCCATGGCGACAGGTGGGTTTCCCTGGTTACCACCGACTGTCAGAGATGCGTGTCCCTGGTTACCACCGACTGTCACAGGCCGGTGTCCCTGGGAAATGTGAATGTCACAGGTGGGTTTCCCTGGTTACCACCGACTGTCACAGGAGGGCTGTCCCTGGGTACCATTGTCACAGGAGGGGTGTCCTTGGTTACCACTGGCACAGGAGGTGTGTCCCTGGTTACCACTGACTGTCACAGGAGGGGTGTCCTTGGTTAACATGGTCGCAGGTGGGTTTCCCTGGTTACCACCGACTGTCACAGGAGGGCTGTCCCTGGGTACCATTGTCACAGGAGGGGTGTCCTTGGTTACCACTGGCACAGGAGGTGTGCCCTGGTTACCACTGACTGTCACAGGAGGGGTGTCCTTGGTTAACATGGTCGCAGGTGGGTTTCCCTGTTTACCACTGACTGTCAGAGATGCATGTCCCTGGTTACCACCGACTGTCATATGTGCGTGTCCCTGGTAGCCACGGTCACAGGAGAGGTGTCCGTGGTTACAAGTGACTGTCACAGTAGGTGTGTCCTTGGTTACCATGGTCACAGGTGGGTTTCCCTGGTTACCACCGACTGTCAGAGATGCGTGTCCCTGATTACCACCGACTGTCACAGGCCGGTGTCCCTGGGCACTGTGAATGTCACAGGTGGGTTTCCCTGTTTACCACCGACTGTCAGAGATGCGTCTCCCTGATAACCACGGTCACATGAGAGGTGTCCTTGGTTACCAGTGACTGTGGGTACGGGTGTCCTTGGTTACCATGGTCACAGGTGTGTTTCCCTGGTTACCACCGACTGTCACAGGAGGGCTGTCCCTGGGTACCATTGTCACAGAGGGGTGTCCTTGGTTACCATGGTCACAGGTGGGTTTCCCTGGTTACCACCGACTGTCAGAGATGCGTCTCCCTGGTTACCACCGACTGTCACAGGCCGGTGTCCCTGGGCACTGTGAATGTCACAGGTGGGTTTCCCTGGTTACCACCAACTGTCACAGGTGAGTGTACATGGTTACCACTGACTGTCACAGGAGGGCTGTCCCTGGGTACCATTGTGACAGGAGGGGTGTCCTTGGTTACCACTAGCACAGGAGGTGTGTCCCTGGTTACCACTGACTGTCACAGGAGGGGTGTCCTTGGTTACCATGGTCGCAGGTGGGTTTCCCTGGTTACCACTGACTGTCAGAAATGCGTGTCCCTGGTTACCACCGACTGTCATATGTGCGTGTCCTGGTAACCACGGTCACAGGAGAGGTGTCCTTGGTTACCAGTGACTGTGGGTAGGGGTGTCCTTGGTTACCATGGTCACAGGTGGTTTTCCCTGGTTACCACCGACTGTCACAGGAGGGCTGTCCCTGGGTACCATTGTCACAGGAGGGGTGTCCTTGGTTACCACTGGCACAGGAGGTGTGTCTCTGGTTACCACTGACTGTCACAGGAGGGGTGTCCTTGGTTACCATGGTCGCAGGTGGTTTTCCCTGGTTACCACCGACTGTCACAGGAGGGGTCTCCCTGGGTACCATTGTCACAGGAGGGGTGTCCTTGGTTACCACTGGCACAGGAGGTGTGTCCCTGGTTACCACTGACTGTCACAGGAGGGGTGTCCTTGGTTAACATGGTCACAGGTGGGTTTCCCTGGTTACCACTGACTGTCAGAGATGCGTGTCCCTGGTTACCACCGACTGTCATATGTGCGTGTCCCTGGTAGCCACGGTCACAGGAGAGGTGTCCGTGGTTACCAGTGACTGTCACAGTAGGTGTGTCCTTGGTTACCATGGTCACAGGTGGGTTTCCCTGGTTACCACCGACTGTCAGAGATGCGTGTCCCTGATTACCACCGACTGTCACAGGCCGGTGTCCCTGGGCACTGTGAATGTCACAGGTGGGTTTCCCTGGTTACCACCGACTGTCACAGGACGGCTGTCCCTGGGTACCATTGTCACAGGAGGGGTGTCCTTGGTTACCATGGTCACAGGTGGGTTTCCCTGGTTACCACCGACTGTCACAGGAGGGCTGTCCCTGGGTACCATTGTGACAGGAGGGGTGTCCTTGGTTACCACTGGCACAGGAGGTGTGTCCCTGGTTACCACTGACTGTCACAGGAGGGGTGTCCTTGGTTACCATGGTCGCAGGTGGGTTTCCCTGGTTACCACTGACTGTCAGAGATGCGTGTCCCTGGTTACCACCGACTGTCATATATGCGTGTCCCTGGTAACCACGGTCACAGGAGAGGTGTCCGTGGTTAGCAGTGACTGTCACAGTAGGTGGGTCCTTGGTTTCCATGGCGACAGGTGGGTTTCCCTGCTTACCACCGACTGTCAGAGATGCGTGTCCCTGGTTACCACCGACTGTCACAGGCCGGTGTCCCTGGGAAATGTGAATGTCACAGGTGGGTTTCCCTGGTTACCACCGACTGTCACAGGTGAGTGTACATGGTTACCACTGACTGTCACAGGAGGGCTGTCCCTGGGTACCATTGTGACAGGAGGGGTGTCCTTGTTTACCACTGGCACAGGAGGTGTGTCCCTGGTTACCACTGACTGTCAGAAATGCGTGTCCCTGGTTACCAACAACTGTCATATGTGCGTGTCCTGGTAACCACGGTCACAGGAGAGGTGTCCTTGGTTACCAGTGACTGTGGGTAGGGGTGTCCTTGGTTACCATGGTCACAGGTGGTTTTCCCTGGTTACCACCGACTGTCACAGGAGGGCTGTCCCTGGGTACCATTGTCACAGGAGGGGTGTCCTTGGTTACCATGGTCACAGGTGGGTTTCCCTGGTTACCACCGACTGTCAGAGATGCGTCTCCCTGATAACCACGGTCACAGGAGAGGTGTCCTTGGTTACCAGTGACTGTGGGTACGGGTGTCCTTGGTTACGATGGTCACAGGTGGGTTTCCCTGGTTACCACCGACTGTCACAGGCCGGTGTCCCTGGGCACTGTGAATGTCACAGGTGGGTTTCCCTGGTTACCACCAACTGTCACAGGTGAGTGTACATGGTTACCACTGACTGTCACAGGAGGGCTGTCCCTGGGTACCATTGTGACAGGAGGGGTGTCCTTGGTTACCACTAGCACAGGAGGTGTGTCCCTGGTTACCACTGACTGTCACAGGAGGGGTGTCCTTGGTTACCATGGTCGCAGGTGGGTTTCCCTGGTTACCACTGACTGTCAGAAATGCGTGTCCCTGGTTACCACCGACTGTCATATGTGCGTGTCCTGGTAACCACGGTCACAGGAGAGGTGTCCTTGGTTACCAGTGACTGTGGGTAGGGGTGTCCTTGGTTACCATGGTCACAGGTGGGTTACCCTGGTTACCACCGACTGTCACAGGAGTGCTGTCCCTGGGTACTATTGTCACAGGAGGGGTGTCCTTGGTTACCGTGGTCACAGGTGGGTTTCCCTGGTTACCACCGACTGTCAGAGATGCGTGTCCCTGGTAACCATGTTCACAGGAGAGGTGTCCTTGGTTACCAGTGACTGTGGGTAGGGGTGTCCTTGGTTACCATGGTCACAGGTGGGTTTCCCTCGTTACCACCGACTGTCACAGGAGGGCTGTCCATGGATACCATTGTCACAGGAGGGGTGTCCTTGGTTACCATGGTCACAGGTTGGTTTCCCTGTTTACCACCGACTGTCAGAAATACGTGTCCCTGGTTACCACCGACTGTCACAGGCAGGTGTCCCTGGGCACTGTGAATGTCACAGGTGGGTTTCCCTGGTTACCACCGACTGTCACAGTTGAGTGTACATGGTTACCACTGACTGTCACAGCAGGGCTGTCCATGGAAACCATTGTCACAGGAGGGGTGTCCTTGGTTACCATGGTCACAGGTGGGTTTCCCTGGTTACCACCGACTGTCAGAGATGCGTCTCCCTGGTTACCACCGACTGTCACATGCCGGTGTACCTGGGCACTGTGAATGTCACAGGTGGGTTTCCCTGGTTACCACCAACTGTCACAGGTGAGTGTACATGGTTACCACTGACTGTCACAGGAGGGCTGTCCCTGGGTACCATTGTGACAGGAGGGGTGTCCTTGGTTACCACTAGCACAGGAGGTGTGTCCCTGGTTACCACTGACTGTCACAGGAGGGGTGTCCTTGGTTACCATGGTCGCAGGTGGGTTTCCCTGGTTACTACTGACTGTCAGAAATGCGTGTCCCTGGTTACCACCGACTGTCATATGTGCGTGTCCTGGTAACCACAGTCACAGGAGAGGTGTCCTTGGTTACCAGTGACTGTGGGCAGGGGTGTCCTTGGTTACCATGGTCACAGGTGGTTTTCCCTGGTTGCCACCGACTGTCACAGGAGGGCTGTCCCTTGGTACCATTGTCACAGGAGGGGTGTCCTTGGTTACCACTGGCACAGGAGGTGTGTCCCTGGTTACCACTGACTGTCACAGGAGGGGTGTCCTTGGGTACCATGGTCGCAGGTGGGTTTCCCTGGTTACCACTGACTGTCAGAGATGCGTGTCCCTGGTTACCACCGACTGTCATATGTGCGTGTCCTGGTAACCACGGTCACAGGAGAGGTGTCCTTGGTTACGAGTGACTGTGGGTAGGGGTGTCCTTGGTTACCATGGTCACAGGTGGTTTTCCCTGGTTACCACCGACTGTCACAGGAGGGCTGTCCCTGGGTACCATTGTCACAGGAGGGGTGTCCTTGGTTACCACTGGCACAGGAGGTGTGTCCCTGGTTACCACTGACTGTCACAGGAGGGGTGTCCTTGGTTAACATGGTCGCAGGTGGGTTTCCCTGGTTACCACTGACTGTCAGAGATGCGTGTCCTTGGTTACCACCGACTGTCATATGTGCGTGTCCCTGGTAGCCACGGTCACAGGAGAGGTGTCCGTGGTTACCAGTGACTGTCACAGTAGGTGTGTCCTTGGTTACCATGGTCACAGGTGGGTTTCCCTGGTTACCACCGACTGTCAGAGATGCGTGTCCCTGATTACCACCGACTGTCACAGGCCGGTGTCCCTGGGCACTGTGAATGTCACAGGTGGGTTTCCCTGGTTACCACCGACTGTCACAGGAGGGCTGTCCCTGGGTACCATTGTGACAGGAGGGGTGTCCTTGGTTACCACTGGCACACTAGGTGTGTCCCTGGTTACCACTGACTGTCACAGGAGGGGTGTCCTTGGTTACCATGGTCGCAGGTGGGTTTCCCTGTTTACCACTGACTGTCAGAGATGCGTGTCCCTGGTTACCACCGACTGTCATATATGCGTGTCCCTGGTAACCACGGTCACAGGAGAGGTGTCCGTGGTTAGCAGTGACTGTCACAGTAGGTGGGTCCTTCGTTTCCATGGCGACAGGTGGGTTTCCCTGGTTACCACCGACTGTCAGAGATGCGTGTCCCTGGTTACCACCGACTGTCACAGGCCGGTGTCCCTGGGAAATGGGAATGTCACAGGTGGGTTTCCCTGGTTACCACCGACTGTCACAGGTGAGTGTACATGGTTAACACTGACTGTCACAGGAGGGCTGTCCCTGGGTACCATTGTGACAGGAGGGGTGTCCTTGGTTACCACTGGCACAGGAGGTGTGTTCCTGGTTACCACTGACTGTCACAGGAGGGGTGTCTTGGGTACCATGGTCGCAGGTGGGTTTCCCTGGTTATCACTGACTGTCAGAGATGCGTGTCCCTAGTTACCACCGAGTGTCATATGTGCGTGTCCTGGTAACCACGGTCACAGGAGAGGTGTCCTTGGTTACCAGTGACTGTGGGTAGGGTTGTCCTTGGTTACCATGGTCACAGGTGTGTTTCCCTGGTTACCACCGACTGTCACAGGAGGGATGTCCCTGGGTCCCATTGTCACAGGAGGGGTGTCCTTGGTTACCATGGTCACAGGTGGGTTTCCCTGGTTACCACCGACTGTCAGAGATGCGTCTCCCTGGTTACCACCGACTGTCACAGGCCGGTGTCCCTGGGCACTGTGAATGTCACAGGTGGGTTTCCCTGGTTACCACCGACTGTCACAGGATGGCTGTCCCTGGGTACCATTGTCACAGGAGGGGTGTCCTTGGTTACCATGGTCACAGGTGGGTTTCCCTGGTTACCACCGACTGTCACAGGAGGGCTGTCCCTGGGTACCATTGTCACAGGAGGGGTGTCCTTGGTTACCATGGTCACAGGTGGGTTTCCCTGGTTACCACCGACTGTCAGAGATGCGTCTCCCTGATAACCACGGTCATAGGAGAGGTGTCCTTGCTTACCAGTGACTGTGGGTAGGGGTGTCCTTGGTTACCATGGTCACAGGTGGTTTTCCCTGGTTACCACCGACTGTCACAGGAGGGCTGTCCCTGGGTACCATTGTCACAGGAGGGGTGTCCTTGGTTACCACTGGCACAGGAGGTGTGTCCCTGGTTACCACTGACTGTCACAGGAGGGGTGTCCTTGGTTAACATGGTCGCAGGTGGGTTTCCCTGGTTACCACGGACTGTCAGAAATGCGTGTCCCTGGTTACCACCGACTGTCATATGTGCGTGTCCCTGGTAGCCACGGTCACAGGAGAAGTGTCCGTGGTTACCATTGACTGGCACAGTAGGTGTGTCCTTGGTTACCATGGTCACAGGTGGGTTTCCCTGGTTACCACCGACTGTCAGAGATGCGTGTCCCTGATTACCACCGACTGTCACAGGCCGGTGTCCCTGGGCACTGTGAATGTCACAGGTGGGTTTCCCTGGTTACCACCGACTGTCACAGGACGGCTGTCCCTGGGTACCATTGTCACAGGAGGGGTGTCCTTGGTTACCATGGTCGCAGGTGGGTTTCCCTGGTTACCACCGACTGTCACAGGAGGGCTGTCCCTGGGTACCATTGTCACAGGAGGGGTGTCCTTGGTTAACATGGTCGCAGGTGGGTTTCCCTGGTTACCACCGACTGTCACAGGAGGGCTGTCCCTGGGTACCATTGTCACAGGAGGGGTGTCCTTGGTTACCATGGTCACAGGTGGGTTTCCCTGGTTACCACCGACTGTCAGAGATGCGTCTCCCTGATAACCACGGTCACAGGAGAGGTGTCCTTGGTTACCAGTGAGTGTGGGTACGGGTGTCCTTGGTTACGATGGTCACAGGTGGGTTTCCCTGGTTACCACCGACTGTCACAGGCCGGTGTCCCTGGGCACTGTGAATGTCACAGGTGGGTTTCCCTGGTTACCACCAACTGTCACAGGTGAGTGTACATGGTTACCACTGACTGTCACAGGAGGGCTGTCCCTGGGTACCATTGTGACAGGAGGGGTGTCCTTGGTTACCACTAGCACAGGAGGTGTGTCCCTGGTTACCACTGACTGTCACAGGAGGGGTGTCCTTGGTTACCATGGTCGCAGGTGGGTTTCCCTGGTTACCACTGACTGTCAGAAATGCGTGTCCCTGGTTACCACCGACTGTCATATGTGCGTGTCCTGGTAACCACGGTCACAGGAGAGGTGTCCTTGGTTACCAGTGACTGTGGGTAGGGGTGTCCTTGGTTACCATGGTCACAGGTGGGTTACCCTGGTTACCACCGACTGTCACAGGAGTGCTGTCCCTGGGTACTATTGTCACAGGAGGGGTGTCCTTGGTTACCGTGGTCACAGGTGGGTTTCCCTGGTTACCACCGACTGTCAGAGATGCGTGTCCCTGGTAACCATGTTCACAGGAGAGGTGTCCTTGGTTACCAGTGACTGTGGGTAGGGGTGTCCTTGGTTACCATGGTCACAGGTGGGTTTCCCTCGTTACCACCGACTGTCACAGGAGGGCTGTCCATGGATGCCATTGTCACAGGAGGGGTGTCCTTGGTTACCATGGTCACAGGTTGGTTTCCCTGGTTACCACCGACTGTCAGAAATACGTGTCCCTGGTTACCACCGACTGTCACAGGCAGGTGTCCCTGGGCACTGTGAATGTCACAGGTGGGTTTCCCTGGTTACCACCGACTGTCACAGTTGAGTGTACATGGTTACCACTGACTGTCACAGCAGGGCTGTCCATGGAAACCATTGTCACAGGAGGGGTGTCCTTGGTTACCATGGTCACAGGTGGGTTTCCCTGGTTACCACCGACTGTCAGAGATGCGTCTCCCTGGTTACCACCGACTGTCACATGCCGGTGTACCTGGGCACTGTGAATGTCACAGGTGGGTTTCCCTGGTTACCACCAACTGTCACAGGTGAGTGTACATGGTTACCACTGACTGTCACAGGAGGGCTGTCCCTGGGTACCATTGTGACAGGAGGGGTGTCCTTGGTTACCACTAGCACAGGAGGTGTGTCCCTGGTTACCACTGACTGTCACAGGAGGGGTGTCCTTGGTTACCATGGTCGCAGGTGGGTTTCCCTTGTTACTACTGACTGTCAGAAATGCGTGTCCCTGGTTACCACCGACTGTCATATGTGCGTGTCCTGGTAACCACAGTCACAGGAGAGGTGTCCTTGGTTACCAGTGACTGTGGGCAGGGGTGTCCTTGGTTACCATGGTCACAGGTGGTTTTCCCTGGTTGCCACCGACTGTCACAGGAGGGCTGTCCCTTGGTACCATTGTCACAGGAGGGGTGTCCTTGGTTACCACTGGCACAGGAGGTGTGTCCCTGGTTACCACTGACTGTCACAGGAGGGGTGTCCTTGGGTACCATGGTCGCAGGTGGGTTTCCCTGGTTACCACTGACTGTCAGAGATGCGTGTCCCTGGTTACCACCGACTGTCATATGTGCGTGTCCTGGTAACCACGGTCACAGGAGAGGTGTCCTTGGTTACGAGTAACTGTGGGTAGGGGTGTCCTTGGTTACCATGGTCACAGGTGGTTTTCCCTGGTTACCACCGACTGTCACAGGAGGGCTGTCCCTGGGTACCATTGTCACAGGAGGGGTGTCCTTGGTTACCACTGGCACAGGAGGTGTGTCCCTGGTTACCACTGACTGTCACAGGAGGGGTGTCCTTGGTTAACATGGTCGCAGGTGGGTTTCCCTGGTTACCACTGACTGTCAGAGATGCGTGTCCTTGGTTACCACCGACTGTCATATGTGCGTGTCCCTGGTAGCCACGGTCACAGGAGAGGTGTCCGTGGTTACCAGTGACTGTCACAGTAGGTGTGTCCTTGGTTACCATGGTCACAGGTGGGTTTCCCTGGTTACCACCGACTGTCAGAGATGCGTGTCCCTGATTACCACCGACTGTCACAGGCCGGTGTCCCTGGGCACTGTGAATGTCACAGGTGGGTTTCCCTGGTTACCACCGACTGTCACAGGAGGGCTGTCCCTGGGTACCATTGTGACAGGAGGGGTGTCCTTGGTTACCACTGGCACACTAGGTGTGTCCCTGGTTACCACTGACTGTCACAGGAGGGGTGTCCTTGGTTACCATGGTCGCAGGTGGGTTTCCCTGTTTACCACTGACTGTCAGAGATGCGTGTCCCTGGTTACCACCGACTGTCATATATGCGTGTCCCTGGTAACCACGGTCACAGGAGAGGTGTCCGTGGTTAGCAGTGACTGTCACAGTAGGTGGGTCCTTCGTTTCCATGGCGACAGGTGGGTTTCCCTGGTTACCACCGACTGTCAGAGATGCGTGTCCCTGGTTACCACCGACTGTCACAGGCCGGTGTCCCTGGGAAATGGGAATGTCACAGGTGGGTTTCCCTGGTTACCACCGACTGTCACAGGTGAGTGTACATGGTTAACACTGACTGTCACAGGAGGGCTGTCCCTGGGTACCATTGTGACAGGAGGGGTGTCCTTGGTTACCACTGGCACAGGAGGTGTGTCCCTGGTTACCACTGACTGTCACAGGAGGGGTGTCTTGGGTACCATGGTCGCAGGTGGGTTTCCCTGGTTATCACTGACTGTCAGAGATGCGTGTCCCTAGTTACCACCGACTGTCATATGTGCGTGTCCTGGTAACCACGGTCACAGGAGAGGTGTCCTTGGTTACCAGTGACTGTGGGTAGGGTTGTCCTTGGTTACCATGGTCACAGGTGTGTTTCCCTGGTTACCACCGACTGTCACAGGAGGGATGTCCCTGGGTCCCATTGTCACAGGAGGGGTGTCCTTGGTTACCATGGTCACAGGTGGGTTTCCCTGGTTACCACCGACTGTCAGAGATGCGTCTCCCTGGTTACCACCGACTGTCACAGGCCGGTGTCCCTGGGCACTGTGAATGTCACAGGTGGGTTTCCCTGGTTACCACCGACTGTCACAGGATGGCTGTCCCTGGGTACCATTGTCACAGGAGGGGTGTCCTTGGTTACCATGGTCACAGGTGGGTTTCCCTGGTTACCACCGACTGTCACAGGAGGGCTGTCCCTGGGTACCATTGTCACAGGAGGGGTGTCCTTGGTTACCATGGTCACAGGTGGGTTTCCCTGGTTACCACCGACTGTCAGAGATGCGTCTCCCTGATAACCACGGTCACAGGAGAGGTGTCCTTGCTTACCAGTGACTGTGGGTAGGGGTGTCCTTGGTTACCATGGTCACAGGTGGTTTTCCCTGGTTACCACCGACTGTCACAGGAGGGCTGTCCCTGGGTACCATTGTCACAGGAGGGGTGTCCTTGGTTACCACTGGCACAGGAGGTGTGTCCCTGGTTACCACTGACTGTCACAGGAGGGGTGTCCTTGGTTAACATGGTTGCAGGTGGGTTTCCCTGGTTACCACGGACTGTCAGAAATGCGTGTCCCTGGTTACCACCGACTGTCATATGTGCGTGTCCCTGGTAGCCACGGTCACAGGAGAAGTGTCCGTGGTTACCATTGACTGGCACAGTAGGTGTGTCCTTGGTTACCATGGTCACAGGTGGGTTTCCCTGGTTACCACCGACTGTCAGAGATGCGTGTCCCTGATTACCACCGACTGTCACAGGCCGGTGTCCCTGGGCACTGTGAATGTCACAGGTGGGTTTCCCTGGTTACCACCGACTGTCACAGGACGGCTGTCCCTGGGTACCATTGTCACAGGAGGGGTGTCCTTGGTTACCATGGTCAAAGGTGGGTTTCCCTGGTTATCACCGACTGTTACAGGAGGGCTGTCCCTGGGTACCATTGTCACAGGAGGGGTGTCCTTGGTTACCATGGTCACAGGTGGGTTTCCCTGGTTACCACCGACTGTCAGAGATGCGTCTCCCTGATAACCACGGTCACAGGAGATGTGTCCTTGGTTACCAGTGACTGTGGGTACGGGTGTCCTTGGTTACCATGGTCACAGGTGTGTTTCCCTGGTTACCACCGACTGTCACAGGAGGGCTGTCCCTGGGTACCATTGTCACAGAGGGGTGTCCTTGGTTACCATGGTCACAGGTGGGTTTCCCTGGTTACCACCGACTGTCACAGGAGGGCTGTCCCTGGGTACCATTGTCACAGGAGGGGTGTCCTTGGTTACCATGGTCACAGGTGGGTTTCCCTGGTTACCCCCGACTGTCAGAGATGCGTCTCCCTGATAACCACGGTCACAGGAGAGGTGTCCTTGGTTACCAGTGACTGTGGGTAGGGGTGTCCTTGGTTACCATGGTCACAGGTGGTTTTCCCTGGTTACCACCGACTGTCACAGGAGGGCCGTCCCTGGGTACCATTGTCACAGGAGGGGTGTCCTTGGTTACCACTGGCACAGGAGGTGTGTCCCTGGTTACCACTGACTGTCACAGGAGGGGTGTCCTTGGTTACCATGGTCGCAGGTGGGTTTCCCTGGTTACCACTGACTGTCAGAGATGCGTGTCCCTGGTTACCACCGACTGTCATATGTGCGTGTCCTGGTAACCACGGTCACAGGAGAGGTGTCCTTGGTTACGAGTGACTGTGGGTAGGGGTGTCCTTGGTTACCATGGTCACAGGTGGTTTTCCTTGGTTACCACCGACTGTCACAGGAGGGCTGTCCCTGGGTACCATTGTCACAGGAGGGGTGTCCTTGGTTACCACTGGCACAGGAGGTGTGCCCTGGTTACCACTGACTGTCACAGGAGGGGTGTCCTTGGTTAACATGGTCGCAGGTGGGTTTCCCTGTTTACCACTGACTGTCAGAGATGCATGTCCCTGGTTACCACCGACTGTCATATGTGCGTGTCCCTGGTAGCCACGGTCACAGGAGAGGTGTCCGTGGTTACAAGTGACTGTCACAGTAGGTGTGTCCTTGGTTACCATGGTCACAGGTGGGTTTCCCTGGTTACCACCGACTGTCAGAGATGCGTGTCCCTGATTACCACCGACTGTCACAGGCCGGTGTCCCTGGGCACTGTGAATGTCACAGGTGGGTTTCCCTGTTTACCACCGACTGTCAGAGATGCGTCTCCCTGATAACCACGGTCACATGAGAGGTGTCCTTGGTTACCAGTGACTGTGGGTACGGGTGTCCTTGGTTACCATGGTCACAGGTGTGTTTCCCTGGTTACCACCGACTGTCACAGGAGGGCTGTCCCTGGGTACCATTGTCACAGAGGGGTGTCCTTGGTTACCATGGTCACAGGTGGGTTTCCCTGGTTACCACCGACTGTCAGAGATGCGTCTCCCTGGTTACCACCGACTGTCACAGGCCGGTGTCCCTGGGCACTGTGAATGTCACAGGTGGGTTTCCCTGGTTACCACCAACTGTCACAGGTGAGTGTACATGGTTACCACTGACTGTCACAGGAGGGCTGTCCCTGGGTACCATTGTGACAGGAGGGGTGTCCTTGGATACCACTAGCACAGGAGGTGTGTCCCTGGTTACCACTGACTGTCACAGGAGGGGTGTCCTTGGTTACCATGGTCGCAGGTGGGTTTCCCTGGTTACCACTGACTGTCAGAAATGCGTGTCCCTGGTTACCACCGACTGTCATATGTGCGTGTCCTGGTAACCACGGTCACAGGAGAGGTGTCCTTGGTTACCAGTGACTGTGGGTAGGGGTGTCCTTGGTTACCATGGTCACAGGTGGTTTTCCCTGGTTACCACCGACTGTCACAGGAGGGCTGTCCCTGGGTACCATTGTCACAGGAGGGGTGTCCTTGGTTACCACTGGCACAGGAGGTGTATCCCTGGTTACCACTGACTGTCACAGGAGGGGTGTCCTTGGTTACCATGGTCGCAGGTGGTTTTCCCTGGTTACCACCGACTGTCACAGGAGGGCTCTCCCTGGGTACCATTGTCACAGGAGGGGTGTCCTTGGTTACCACTGGCACAGGAGGTGTGTCCCTGGTTACCACTGACTGTCACAGGAGGGGTGTCCTTGGTTAACATGGTCGCAGGTGGGTTTCCCTGGTTACCACTGACTGTCAGAGATGCGTGTCCCTGGTTACCACCGACTGTCATATGTGCGTGTCCCTGGTAGCCACGGTCACAGGAGAGGTGTCCGTGGTTACCAGTGACTGTCACAGTAGGTGTGTCCTTGGTTACCATGGTCACAGGTGGGTTTCCCTGGTTACCACCGACTGTCAGAGATGCGTGTCCCTGATTACCACCGACTGTCACAGGCCGGTGTCCCTGGGCACTGTGAATGTCACAGGTGGGTTTCCCTGGTTACCACCGACTGTCACAGGACGGCTGTCCCTGGGTACCATTGTCACAGGAGGGGTGTCCTTGGTTACCATGGTCACAGGTGGGTTTCCCTGGTTACCACCGACTGTCACAGGAGGGCTGTCCCTGGGTACCATTGTCACAGGAGGGGTGTCCTTGGTTACCACTGGCACAGGAGGTGTGTCCCTGGTTACCACTGACTGTCACAGGAGGGGTGTCCTTGGTTACCATGGTCGCAGGTGGGTTTCCCTGGTTACCACTGACTGTCAGAGATGCGTGTCCCTGGTTACCACTGACTGTCATATATGCGTGTCCCTGGTAACCACGGTCACAGGAGAGGTGTCCGTGGTTAGCAGTGACTGTCACAGTAGGTGGGTCCTTGGTTTCCATGGCGACAGGTGGGTTTCCCTGGTTACCACCGACTGTCAGAGATGCGTGTCCCTGGTTACCACCGACTGTCACAGGCCGGTGTCCCTGGGAAATGTGAATGTCACAGGTGGGTTTCCCTGGTTACCACCGACTGTCACAGGTGAGTGTACATGGTTACCACTGACTGTCACAGGAGGGCTGTCCCTGGGTACCATTGTGACAGGAGGGGTGTCCTTGTTTACCACTGGCACAGGAGGTGTGTCCCTGGTTACCACTGACTGTCAGAAATGCGTGTCCCTGGTTACCACCGACTGTCATATGTGCGTGTCCTGGTAACCACGGTCACAGGAGAGGTGTCCTTGGTTACCAGTGACTGTGGGTAGGGGTGTCCTTGGTTACCATGGTCACAGGTGGTTTTCCCTGGTTACCACCGACTGTCACAGGAGGGCTGTCCCTGGGTACCATTGTCACAGGAGGGGTGTCCTTGGTTACCACTGGCACAGGAGGTGTGTCCCTGGTTACCACTGACTGTCACAGGAGGGGGGTCCTTGGTTAACATGGTCGCAGGTGGGTTTCCCTGGTTACCACCGACTGTCACAGGAGGGCTGTCCCTGGGTACCATTGTCACAGGAGGGGTGTCCTTGGTTACCACTGGCACAGGAGGTGTGCCCTGGTTACCACTGACTGTCACAGGAGGGGTGTCCTTGGTTAACATGGTCGCAGGTGGGTTTCCCTGTTTACCACTGACTGTCAGAGATGCATGTCCCTGGTTACCACCGACTGTCATATGTGCGTGTCCCTGGTAGCCACGGTCACAGGAGAGGTGTCCGTGGTTACCAGTGACTGTCACAGTAGGTGTGTCCTTGGTTACCATGGTCACAGGTGGGTTTCCCTGGTTACCACCGACTGTCAGAGATGCGTGTCCCTGATTACCACCGACTGTCACAGGCCGGTGTCCCTGGGCACTGTGAATGTCACAGGTGGGTTTCCCTGGTTACCACGGACTGTCAGAGATGCGTCTCCCTGATAACCACGGTCACATGAGAGGTGTCCTTGGTTACCAGTGACTGTGGGTACGGGTGTCCTTGGTTACCATGGTCACAGGTGTGTTTCCCTGGTTACCACCGACTGTCACAGGAGGGCTGTCCCTGGGTACCATTGTCACAGAGGGGTGTCCTTGGTTACCATGGTCACAGGTGGGTTTCCCTGGTTACCACCGACTGTCAGAGATGCGTCTCCCTGGTTACCACCGACTGTCACAGGCCGGTGTCCCTGGGCACTGTGAATGTCACAGGTGGGTTTCCCTGGTTACCACCAACTGTCACAGGTGAGTGTACATGGTTACCACTGACTGTCACAGGAGGGCTGTCCCTGGGTACCATTGTGACAGGAGGGGTGTCCTTGGTTACCACTAGCACAGGAGGTGTGTCCCTGGTTACCACTGACTGTCACAGGAGGGGTGTCCTTGGTTACCATGGTCGCAGGTGGGTTTCCCTGGTTACCACTGACTGTCAGAAATGCGTGTCCCTGGTTACCACCGACTGTCATATGTGCGTGTCCTGGTAACCACGGTCACAGGAGAGGTGTCCTTGGTTACCAGTGACTGTGGGTAGGGGTGTCCTTGGTTACCATGGTCACAGGTGGTTTTCCCTGGTTACCACCGACTGTCACAGGAGGGCTGTCCCTGGGTACCATTGTCACAGGAGGGGTGTCCTTGGTTACCACTGGCACAGGAGGTGTGTCTCTGGTTACCACTGACTGTCACAGGAGGGGTGTCCTTGGTTACCATGGTCGCAGGTGGTTTTCCCTGGTTACCACCGACTGTCACAGGAGGGCTCTCCCTGGGTACCATTGTCACAGGAGGGGTGTCCTTGGTTACCACTGGCACAGGAGGTGTGTCCCTGGTTACCACTGACTGTCACAGGAGGGGTGTCCTTGGTTAACATGGTCACAGGTGGGTTTCCCCGGTTACCACTGACTGTCAGAGATGCGTGTCCCTGGTTACCAACGACTGTCATATGTGCGTGTCCCTGGTAGCCACGGTCACAGGAGAGGTGTCCGTGGTTACCAGTGACTGTCACAGTAGGTGTGTCCTTGGTTACCATGGTCACAGGTGGGTTTCCCTGGTTACCACCGACTGTCAGAGATGCGTGTCCCTGATTACCACCGACTGTCACAGGCCGGTGTCCCTGGGCACTGTGAATGTCACAGGTGGGTTTCCCTGGTTACCACCGACTGTCACAGGACGGCTGTCCCTGGGTACCATTGTCACAGAAGGGGTGTCCTTGGTTACCATGGTCACAGGTGGGTTTCCCTGGTTACCACCGACTGTCACAGGAGGGCTGTCCCTGGGTACCATTGTGACAGGAGGGGTGTCCTTGGTTACCACTGGCACAGGAGGTGTGTCCCTGGTTACCACTGACTGTCACAGGAGGGGTGTCCTTGGTTACCATGGTCGCAGGTGGGTTTCCCTGGTTACCACTGACTGTCAGAGATGCGTGTCCCTGGTTACCACCGACTGTCATATATGCGTGTCCCTGGTAACCACGGTCACAGGAGAGGTGTCCGTGGTTAGCAGTGACTGTCACAGTAGGTGGGTCCTTGGTTTCCATGGCGACAGGTGGGTTTCACTGCTTACCACCGACTGTCAGAGATGCGTGTCCCTGGTTACCACCGACTGTCACAGGCCGGTGTCCCTGGGAAATGTGAATTTCACAGGTGGGTTTCCCTGGTTACCACCGACTGTCACAGGTGAGTGTACATGGTTACCACTGACTGTCACAGGAGGGCTGTCCCTGGGTACCATTGTGACAGGAGGGGTGTCCTTGTTTACCACTGGCACAGGAGGTGTGTCCCTGGTTACCACTGACTGTCAGAAATGCGTGTCCCTGGTTACCACCGACTGTCATATGTGCGTGTCCTGGTAACCACGGTCACAGGAGAGTTGTCCTTGGTTACCAGTGACTGTGGGTAGGGGTGTCCTTGGTTACCATGGTCACAGGTGGTTTTCCCTGGTTACCACCGACTGTCACAGGAGGGCTGTCCCTGGGTACCATTGTCACAGGAGGGGTGTCCTTGGTTACCACTGGCACAGGAGGTGTGTCCCTGGTTACCACTGACTGTCACAGGAGGGGTGTCCTTGGTTAACATGGTCGCAGGTGGGTTTCCCTGGTTACCACCGACTGTCACAGGAGGGCTGTCTCTGGGTACCATTGTCACAGGAGGGGTGTCCTTGGTTACCATGGTCACAGGTGGGTTTCCCTGGTTACCACCGACTGTCAGAGATGCGTCTCCCTGATAACCACGGTCACAGGAGAGGTGTCCTTGGTTACCAGTGACTGTGGGTACGGGTGTCCTTGGTTACGATGGTCACAGGTGGGTTTCCCTGGTTACCACCGACTGTCAGAGATGCGTCTCCCTGGTTACCACCGACTGTCACAGGCCGGTGTCCCTGGGCACTGTGAATGTCACAGGTGGGTTTCCCTGGTTACCACCAACTGTCACAGGTGAGTGTACATGGTTACCACTGACTGTCACAGGAGGGCTGTCCCTGGGTACCATTGTGACAGGAGGGGTGTCCTTGGTTACCACTAGCACAGGAGGTGTGTCCCTGGTTACCACTGACTGTCACAGGAGGGGTGTCCTTGGTTACCATGGTCGCAGGTGGGTTTCCCTGGTTACCACTGACTGTCAGAAATGCGTGTCCCTGGTTACCACCGACTGTCATATGTGCGTGTCCTGGTAACCACGGTCACAGGAGAGGTGTCCTTGGTTACCAGTGACTGTGGGTAGGGGTGTCCTTGGTTACCATGGTCACAGGTGGTTTTCCCTGGTTACCACCGACTGTCACAGGAGGGCTGTCCCTGGGTACCATTGTCACAGGAGGGGTGTCCTTGGTTACCACTGGCACAGGAGGTGTGTCCCTGGTTACCACTGACTGTCACAGGAGGGGTGTCCTTGGTTACCATGGTCGCAGGTGGGTTTCCCTGGTTACCACTGACTGATAGAGATGCGTGTCCCTGGTTACCACCGACTGTCATATGTGCGTGTCCTGGTAATCACGGTCACAGGAGAGGTGTCCTTGGTTACGAGTGACTGTGGGTAGGGGTGTCCTTGGTTACCATGGTCACAGGTGGTTTTCCCTGGTTACCACCGACTGTCACAGGAGGGCTGTCCCTGGGTACCATTGTCACAGGAGGGGTGTCCTTGGTTACCACTGGCACAGGAGGTGTGTCCCTGGTTACCACTGACTGTCACAGGAGGGGTGTCCTTGGTTAACATGGTCGCAGGTGGGTTTCCCTGGTTACCACTGACTGTCAGAAATGCGTGTCCCTGGTTACCACCGACTGTCATATGTGCGTGTCCCTGGTAGCCACGGTCACAGGAGAAGTGTCCGTGGTTACCATTGACTGGCACAGTAGGTGTGTCCTTGGTTACCATGGTCACAGGTGGGTTTCCCTGGTTACCACCGACTGTCAGAGATGCGTGTCCCTGATTACCACCGACTGTCACAGGCCGGTGTCCCTGGGCACTGTGAATGTCACAGGTGGGTTTCCCTGGTTACCACCGACTGTCACAGGACGGCTGTCCCTGGGTACCATTGTCACAGGAGGGGTGTCCTTGGTTACCATGGTCACAGGTGGGTTTCCCTGGTTACCACCGACTGTTACAGGAGGGCTGTCCCTGGGTACCATTGTCACAGGAGGGGTGTCCTTGGTTACCATGGTCACAGGTGGGTTTCCCTGGTTACCACCGACTGTCAGAGATGCGTCTCCCTGATAACCACGGTCACAGGAGATGTGTCCTTGGTTACCAGTGACTGTGGGTACGGGTGTCCTTGGTTACCATGGTCACAGGTGTGTTTCCCTGGTTACCACCGACTGTCACAGGAGGGCTGTCCCTGGGTACCATTGTCACAGAGGGGTGTCCTTGGTTACCATGGTCACAGGTGGGTTTCCCTGGTTACCACCGACTGTCACAGGAGGGCTGTCCCTGGGTACCATTGTCACAGGAGGGGTGTCCTTGGTTACCATGGTCACAGGTGGGTTTCCCTGGTTACCCCCGACTGTCAGAGATGCGTCTCCCTGATAACCACGGTCACAGGAGAGGTGTCCTTGGTTACCAGTGACTGTGGGTAGGGGTGTCCTTGGTTACCATGGTCACAGGTGGTTTTCCCTGGTTACCACCGACTGTCACAGGAGGGCCGTCCCTGGGTACCATTGTCACAGGAGGGGAGTCCTTGGTTACCACTGGCACAGGAGGTGTGTCCCTGGTTACCAATGACTGTCACAGGAGGGGTGTCCTTGGTTACCATTGTCGCAGGGGGGTTTCCCTGGTTACCACTGACTGTCAGAGATGCATGTCCCTGGTTACCACCGACTGTCATATGTGCGTGTCCCTGGTAGCCACGGTCACAGGAGAGGTTTCCGTGGTTACAAGTGACTGTCACAGTAGGTGTGTCCTTGGTTACCATGGTCACAGGTGGGTTTCCCTGGTTACCACCGACTGTCAGAGATGCGTGTCCCTGATTACCACCGACTGTCACAGGCCGGTGTCCCTGGGCACTGTGAATGTCACAGGTGGGTTTCCCTGGTTACCACCGACTGTCAGAGATGCGTCTCCCTGATAACCACGGTCACATGAGAGGTGTCCTTGGTTACCAGTGACTGTGGGTACGGGTGTCCTTGGTTACCATGGTCACAGGTGTGTTTCCCTGGTTACCACCGACTGTCACAGGAGGGCTGTCCCTGGGTACCATTGTCACAGAGGGGTGTCCTTGGTTACCATGGTCACAGGTGGGTTTCCCTGGTTACCACCGACTGTCAGAGATGCGTCTCCCTGGTTACCACCGACTGTCACAGGCCGGTGTCCGTGGGCACTGTGAATGTCACAGGTGGGTTTCCCTGGTTACCACCAACTGTCACAGGTGAGTGTACATGGTTACCACTGACTGTCACAGGAGGGCTGTCCCTGGGTACCATTGTGACAGGAGGGGTGTCCTTGGTTACCACTAGCACAGGAGGTGTGTCCCTGGTTACCACTGACTGTCACAGGAGGGGTGTCCTTGGTTACCATGGTCGCAGGTGGGTTTCCCTGGTTACCACTGACTGTCAGAAATGCGTGTCCCTGGTTACCACCGACTGTCATATGTGCGTGTCCTGGTAACCACGGTCACAGGAGAGGTGTCCTTGGTTACCAGTGACTGTGGGTAGGGGTGTCCTTGGATACCATGGTCACAGGTGGTTTTCCCTGGTTACCACCGACTGTCACAGGAGGGCTGTCCCTGGGTACCATTGTCACAGGAGGGGTGTCCTTGGTTACCACTGGCACAGGAGGTGTGTCCCTGGTTACCACTGACTGTCACAGGAGGGGTGTCCTTGGTTACCATGGTCGCAGGTGGTTTTCCCTGGTTACCACCGACTGTCACAGGAGGGCTGTCCCTGGGTACCATTGTCACAGGAGGGGTGTCCTTGGTTACCACTGGCACAGGAGGTGTGTCCCTGGTTACCACTGACTGTCACAGGAGGGGTATCCTTGGTTAACATTGTCGCAGGTGGGTTTCCCTGGTTACCACTGACTGTCAGAGATGCGTGTCCCTGGTTACCACCGACTGTCATATGTGCGTGTCCCTGGTAGCCACGGTCACAGGAGAGGTGTCCGTGGTTACCAGTGACTGTCACAGTAGGTGTGTCCTTGGTTACCATGGTCACAGGTGGGTTTCCCTGGTTACCACCGACTGTCAGAGATGCGTGTCCCTGATTACCACCGACTGTCACAGGCCGGTGTCCCTGGGCACTGTGAATGTCACAGGTGGGTTTCCCTGGTTACCACCGACTGTCATAGGACGGCTGTCCCTGGGTACCATTGTCACAGGAGGGGTTTCCTTGGTTACCATGGTCACAGGTGGGTTTCCCTGGTTACCACCGACTGTCACAGGAGGGCTGTCCCTGGGTACCATTGTGACAGGAGGGGTGTCCTTGGTTACAACTGGCACAGGAGGTGTGTCCCTGGTTACCACTGACTGTCACAGGAGGGGTGTCCTTGGTTACCATGGTCGCAGGTGGGTTTCCATGGTTACCACTGACTGTCAGATATGCGTGTCCCTGGTTACCACCGACTGTCATATATGCGTGTTCCTGGTAACCACGGTCACAGGAGAGGTGTCCGTGGTTAGCAGTGACTGTAACAGTAGGTGGGTCCTTGGTTTCCATGGCGACAGGTGGGTTTCCCTGGTTACCACCGACTGTCAGAGATGCGTGTCCCTTGTTACCACCGACTGTCACAGGCCGGTGTCCCTGGGAAATGTGAATGTCACAGGTGGGTTTCCCTGGTTACCACCGACTGTCACAGGTGAGTGTACATGGTTACCACTGACTGTCACAGGAGGGCTGTCCCTGGGTACCATTGTGACAGGAGGGGTGTCCTTGGTTACCACTGGCACAGGAGGTGTGTCCCTGGTTACCACTGACTGTCACAGGAGGGGTGTCCTTGGGTACCATGGTCGCAGGTGGGTTTCCCTGGTTATCACTGACTGTCAGAGATGCGTGTCCCTGGTTACCACCGACTGTCATATGTGCGTGTCCTGGCAACCACGGTCACAGGAGAGGTGTCCTTGGTTACCAGTGACTGTGGGTAGGGGTGTCCTTGGTTACCATGGTCGCAGGTGTGTTTCCCTGGTTACCACCGACTGTCACAGGAGGGCTGTCCCTGGGTCCCATTGTCACAGGAGGGGTGTCCTTGGTTACCATGGTCACAGGTGGGTTTCCCTGGTTACCACCGACTGTCAGAGATGCGTCTCCCTGGTTACCATCGACTGTCACAGGCCGGTGTCCCTGGGCACTGTGAATGTCACAGGTGGATTTCCCTGGTTACCACCGACTGTCACAGGTGAGTGTACATGGTTACCACTGACTGTCACAGGAGGGCTGTCCCTGGGTACCATTGTGACAGGAGGGGTGTCCTTGGTTACCACTGGCACAGGAGGTGTTTGCCTGGTTACCACTGACTGTCACAGGAGGGGTGTCCTTGGTTACCATGATCGCAGGTGGGTTTCCCTGGTTACCACTGACTGTCAGAAATGCCTGTCCCTGGTTACCACCGACTGTCATATGTGCGTGTCCTGGTAACCACGGTCACAGGAGAGGTGTCCTTGGTTACCAGTGACTGTGGGTAGGGGTGTCCTTGGTTACCATGGTCACAGGTGGGTTACCCTGGTTACCACCGACTGTCACAGGAGTGCTGTCCCTGGGTACTATTGTCACAGGAGGGGTGTCCTTGGTTACCGTGGTCACAGGTGGGTTTCCCTGGTTACCACCGACTGTCAGAGATGCGTGTCCCTGGTAACCATGTTCACAGGAGAGGTGTCCTTGTTTACCAGTGACTGTGGGTAGGGGTGTCCTTGGTTACCATGGTCACAGGTGGGTTTCCCTGGTTACCACCAACTGTCACAGGTGAGTGTACATGGTTACCACTGACTGTCACAGGAGGGCTGTCCCTGGGTACCATTGTGACAGGAGGGGTGTCCTTGGTTACCACTGGCACAGGAGGTGTGTCCCTGGTTACCACTGACTGTCACAGGAGGGGTGTCCTTGGTTAACATGGTCGCAGATGGGTTTCCCTGGTTACCACTGACTGTCAGAAATGCGTGTCCCTGGTTACCACCGACTGTCATATGTGCGTGGCCCTGGTAGCCACGGTCACAGGAGAAGTGTCCGTGGTTACCATTGACTGGCACAGTAGGTGTGTCCTTGGTTACCATGGTCACAGGTGGGTTTCCCTGGTTACCACCGACTGTCAGAGATGCGTGTTCCTGATTACCACCGACTGTCACAGGCCGGTGTCCCTGGGCACTGTGAATGTCACAGGTGGGTTTCCCTGGTTACCACCGACTGTCACAGGACGGCTGTCCCTGGGTACCATTGTCACAGGAGGGGTGTCCTTGGTTACCATGGTCACAGGTGGGTTTCCCTGGTTACCACCGACTGTTACAGGAGGGCTGTCCCTGGGTACCATTGTCACAGGAGGGGTGTCCTTGGTTACCATGGTCACAGGTGGGTTTCCCTGGTTACCACCGACTGTCAGAGATGCGTCTCCCTGATAACCACGGTCACAGGAGATGTGTCCTTGGTTACCAGTGACTGTGGATACGGGTGTCCTTGGTTACCATGGTCACAGGTGTGTTTCCCTGGTTACCACCGACTGTCACAGGAGGGCTGTCCCTGGGTACCATTGTCACAGAGGGGTGTCCTTGGTTACCATGGTCACAGGTGGGTTTCCCTGGTTACCACCGACTGTCACAGGAGGGCTGTCCCTGGGTACCATTGTCACAGGAGGGGTGTCCTTGGTTACCATGGTCACAGGTGGGTTTCCCTGGTTACCCCCGACTGTCAGAGATGCGTCTCCCTGATAACCACGGTCACAGGAGAGGTGTCCTTGGTTACCAGTGACTGTGGGTAGGGGTGTCCTTGGTTACCATGGTCACAGGTGGTTTTCCCTGGTTACCACCGACTGTCACAGGAGGGCCGTCCCTGGGTACCATTGTCACAGGAGGGGAGTCCTTGGTTACCACTGGCACAGGAGGTGTGTCCCTGGTTACCACTGACTGTCACAGGAGGGGTGTCCTTGGTTACCATGGTCGCAGGTGGGTTTCCCTGGTTACCACTGACTGTCAGAGATGCGTGTCCCTGGTTACCACCGACTGTCATATGTGCGTATCCTGGTAACCACGGTCACAGGAGAGGTGTCCTTGGTTACCAGTGACTGTGGGTAGGGGTGTCCTTGGTTACCATGGTCACAGGTGGTTTTCCCTGGTTACCACCGACTGTCACAGGAGGGCTGTCCCTGGGTACCATTGTCACAGGAGGGGTGTCCTTGGTTACCACTGGCACAGGAGGTGTGTCCCTGGTTACCACTGACTGTCACAGGAGGGGTGTCCTTGGTTAACATGGTCGCAGGTGGGTTTCCCTAGTTACCACTGACTGTCAGAGATGCATGTCCCTGGTTACCACCGACTGTCATATGTGCGTGTCCCTGGTAGCCACGGTCACAGGAGAGGTGTCCGTGGTTACAAGTGACTGTCACAGTAGGTGTGTCCTTGGTTACCATGGTCACAGGTGGGTTTCCCTGGTTACCACCGACTGTCAGAGATGCGTGTCCCTGATTACCACCGACTGTCACAGGCCGGTGTCCCTGGGCACTGTGAATGTCACAGGTGGGTTTCCCTGGTTACCACCGACTGTCAGAGATGCGTCTCCCTGATAACCACGGTCACATGAGAGGTGTCCTTGGTTACCAGTGACTGTGGGTAGGGGTGTCCTTGGTTACCATGGTCACAGGTGTGTTTCCCTGGTTACCACCGACTGTCACAGGAGGGCTGTCCCTGGGTACCATTGTCACAGAGGGGTGTCCTTGGTTACCATGGTCACAGGTGGGTTTCGCTGGTTACCACCGACTGTCAGAGATGCGTCTCCCTGGTTACCACCGACTGTCACAGGCCGGTGTCCGTGGGCACTGTGAATGTCACAGGTGGGTTTCCCTGGTTACCACCAACTGTCACAGGTGAGTGTACATGGTTACCACTGACTGTCACAGGAGGGCTGTCCCTGGGTACCATTGTGACAGGAGGGGTGTCCTTGGTTACCACTAGCACAGGAGGTGTGTCCCTGGTTACCACTGACTGTCACAGGAGGGGTGTCCTTGGTTACCATGGTCGCAGGTGGGTTTCCCTGGTTACCACTGACTGTCAGAAATGCGTGTCCCTTGTTACCACCGACTGTCATATGTGCGTGTCCTGGTAACCACGGTCACAGGAGAGGTGTCCTTGGTTACGAGTGACTGTGGGTAGGGGTGTCCTTGGTTACCATGGTCACAGGTGGTTTTCCCTGGTTACCACCGACTGTCACAGGAGGGCTGTCCCTGGGTACCATTGTCACAGGAGGGGTGTCCTTGGTTACCACTGGCACAGGAGGTGTGTCCCTGGTTACCACTGACTGTCACAGGAGGGGTGTCCTTGGTTACCATGGTCGCAGGTGGTTTTCCCTGGTTACCACCGACTGTCACAGGAGGGCTGTCCCTGGGTACCATTGTCACAGGAGGGGTGTCCTTGGTTACCACTGGCACAGGAGGTGTGTCCCTGGTTACCACTGACTGTCACAGGAGGGGTGTCCTTGGTTAACATGGTCGCAGGTGGGTTTCCCTGGTTACCACTGACTGATAGAGATGCGTGTCCCTGGTTACCACCGACTGTCATATGTGCGTGTCCTGGTAATCACGGTCACAGGAGAGGTGTCCTTGGTTACGAGTGACTGTGGGTAGGGGTGTCCTTGGTTACCATGGTCACAGGTGGTTTTCCCTGGTTACCACCGACTGTCACAGGAGGGCTGTCCCTGGGTACCATTGTCACAGGAGGGGTGTCCTTGGTTACCACTGGCACAGGAGGTGTGTCCCTGGTTACCACTGACTGTCACAGGAGGGGTGTCCTTGGTTAACATGGTCGCAGGTGGGTTTCCCTGGTTACCACTGACTGTCAGAAATGCGTGTCCCTGGTTACCACCGACTGTCATATGTGCGTGTCCCTGGTAGCCACGGTCACAGGAGAAGTGTCCGTGGTTACCATTGACTGGCACAGTAGGTGTGTCCTTGGTTACCATGGTCACAGGTGGGTTTCCCTGGTTACCACCGACTGTCAGAGATGCGTGTCCCTGATTACCACCGACTGTCACAGGCCGGTGTCCCTGGGCACTGTGAATGTCACAGGTGGGTTTCCCTGGTTACCACCGACTGTCACAGGACGGCTGTCCCTGGGTACCATTGTCACAGGAGGGGTGTCCTTGGTTACCATGGTCACAGGTGGGTTTCCCTGGTTACCACCGACTGTTACAGGAGGGCTGTCCCTGGGTACCATTGTCACAGGAGGGGTGTCCTTGGTTACCATGGTCACAGGTGGGTTTCCCTGGTTACCACCGACTGTCAGAGATGCGTCTCCCTGATAACCACGGTCACAGGAGATGTGTCCTTGGTTACCAGTGACTGTGGGTACGGGTGTCCTTGGTTACCATGGTCACAGGTGTGTTTCCCTGGTTACCACCGACTGTCACAGGAGGGCTGTCCCTGGGTACCATTGTCACAGAGGGGTGTCCTTGGTTACCATGGTCACAGGTGGGTTTCCCTGGTTACCACCGACTGTCACAGGAGGGCTGTCCCTGGGTACCATTGTCACAGGAGGGGTGTCCTTGGTTACCATGGTCACAGGTGGGTTTCCCTGGTTACCCCCGACTGTCAGAGATGCGTCTCCCTGATAACCACGGTCACAGGAGAGGTGTCCTTGGTTACCAGTGACTGTGGGTAGGGGTGTCCTTGGTTACCATGGTCACAGGTGGTTTTCCCTGGTTACCACCGACTGTCACAGGAGGGCCGTCCCTGGGTACCATTGTCACAGGAGGGGAGTCCTTGGTTACCACTGGCACAGGAGGTGTGTCCCTGGTTACCAATGACTGTCACAGGAGGGGTGTCCTTGGTTACCATGGTCGCAGGTGGGTTTCCCTGGTTACCACCGACTGTCACAGGAGGGCTGTCTCTGGGTACCATTGTCACAGGAGGGGTGTCCTTGGTTACCATGGTCACAGGTGGGTTTCCCTGGTTACCACCGACTGTCAGAGATGCGTCTCCCTGATAACCACGGTCACAGGAGAGGTGTCCTTGGTTACCAGTGACTGTGGGTACGGGTGTCCTTGGTTACGATGGTCACAGGTGGGTTTCCCTGGTTACCACCGACTGTCAGAGATGCGTCTCCCTGGTTACCACCGACTGTCACAGGCCGGTGTCCCTGGGCACTGTGAATGTCACAGGTGGGTTTCCCTGGTTACCACCAACTGTCACAGGTGAGTGTACATGGTTACCACTGACTGTCACAGGAGGGCTGTCCCTGGGTACCATTGTGACAGGAGGGGTGTCCTTGGTTACCACTAGCACAGGAGGTGTGTCCCTGGTTACCACTGACTGTCACAGGAGGGGTGTCCTTGGTTACCATGGTCGCAGGTGGGTTTCCCTGGTTACCACTGACTGTCAGAAATGCGTGTCCCTGGTTACCACCGACTGTCATATGTGCGTGTCCTGGTAACCACGGTCACAGGAGAGGTGTCCTTGGTTACCAGTGACTGTGGGTAGGGGTGTCCTTGGTTACCATGGTCACAGGTGGTTTTCCCTGGTTACCACCGACTGTCACAGGAGGGCTGTCCCTGGGTACCATTGTCACAGGAGGGGTGTCCTTGGTTACCACTGGCACAGGAGGTGTGTCCCTGGTTACCACTGACTGTCACAGGAGGGGTGTCCTTGGTTACCATGGTCGCAGGTGGGTTTCCCTGGTTACCACTGACTGATAGAGATGCGTGTCCCTGGTTACCACCGACTGTCATATGTGCGTGTCCTGGTAATCACGGTCACAGGAGAGGTGTCCTTGGTTACGAGTGACTGTGGGTAGGGGTGTCCTTGGTTACCATGGTCACAGGTGGTTTTCCCTGGTTACCACCGACTGTCACAGGAGGGCTGTCCCTGGGTACCATTGTCACAGGAGGGGTGTCCTTGGTTACCACTGGCACAGGAGGTGTGTCCCTGGTTACCACTGACTGTCACAGGAGGGGTGTCCTTGGTTAACATGGTCGCAGGTGGGTTTCCCTGGTTACCACTGACTGTCAGAAATCCGTGTCCCTGGTTACCACCGACTGTCATATGTGCGTGTCCCTGGTAGCCACGGTCACAGGAGAAGTGTCCGTGGTTACCATTGACTGGCACAGTAGGTGTGTCCTTGGTTACCATGGTCACAGGTGGGTTTCCCTGGTTACCACCGACTGTCAGAGATGCGTGTCCCTGATTACCACCGACTGTCACAGGCCGGTGTCCCTGGGCACTGTGAATGTCACAGGTGGGTTTCCCTGGTTACCACCGACTGTCACAGGACGGCTGTCCCTGGGTACCATTGTCACAGGAGGGGTGTCCTTGGTTACCATGGTCACAGGTGGGTTTCCCTGGTTACCACCGACTGTTACAGGAGGGCTGTCCCTGGGTACCATTGTCACAGGAGGGGTGTCCTTGGTTACCATGGTCACAGGTGGGTTTCCCTGGTTACCACCGACTGTCAGAGATGCGTCTCCCTGATAACCACGGTCACAGGAGATGTGTCCTTGGTTACCAGTGACTGTGGGTACGGGTGTCCTTGGTTACCATGGTCACAGGTGTGTTTCCCTGGTTACCACCGACTGTCACAGGAGGGCTGTCCCTGGGTACCATTGTCACAGAGGGGTGTCCTTGGTTACCATGGTCACAGGTGGGTTTCCCTGGTTACCACCGACTGTCACAGGAGGGCTGTCCCTGGGTACCATTGTCACAGGAGGGGTGTCCTTGGTTACCATGGTCACAGGTGGGTTTCCCTGGTTACCCCCGACTGTCAGAGATGCGTCTCCCTGATAACCACGGTCACAGGAGAGGTGTCCTTGGTTACCAGTGACTGTGGGTAGGGGTGTCCTTGGTTACCATGGTCACAGGTGGTTTTCCCTGGTTACCACCGACTGTCACAGGAGGGCCGTCCCTGGGTACCATTGTCACAGGAGGGGAGTCCTTGGTTACCACTGGCACAGGAGGTGTGTCCCTGGTTACCAATGACTGTCACAGGAGGGGTGTCCTTGGTTACCATTGTCGCAGGGGGGTTTCCCTGGTTACCACTGACTGTCAGAGATGCATGTCCCTGGTTACCACCGACTGTCATATGTGCGTGTCCCTGGTAGCCACGGTCACAGGAGAGGTTTCCGTGGTTACAAGTGACTGTCACAGTAGGTGTGTCCTTGGTTACCATGGTCACAGGTGGGTTTCCCTGGTTACCACCGACTGTCAGAGATGCGTGTCCCTGATTACCACCGACTGTCACAGGCCGGTGTCCCTGGGCACTGTGAATGTCACAGGTGGGTTTCCCTGGTTACCACCGACTGTCAGAGATGCGTCTCCCTGATAACCACGGTCACATGAGAGGTGTCCTTGGTTACCAGTGACTGTGGGTACGGGTGTCCTTGGTTACCATGGTCACAGGTGTGTTTCCCTGGTTACCACCGACTGTCACAGGAGGGCTGTCCCTGGGTACCATTGTCACAGAGGGGTGTCCTTGGTTACCATGGTCACAGGTGGGTTTCCCTGGTTACCACCGACTGTCAGAGATGCGTCTCCCTGGTTACCACCGACTGTCACAGGCCGGTGTCCGTGGGCACTGTGAATGTCACAGGTGGGTTTCCCTGGTTACCACCAACTGTCACAGGTGAGTGTACATGGTTACCACTGACTGTCACAGGAGGGCTGTCCCTGGGTACCATTGTGACAGGAGGGGTGTCCTTGGTTACCACTAGCACAGGAGGTGTGTCCCTGGTTACCACTGACTGTCACAGGAGGGGTGTCCTTGGTTACCATGGTCGCAGGTGGGTTTCCCTGGTTACCACTGACTGTCAGAAATGCGTGTCCCTGGTTACCACCGACTGTCATATGTGCGTGTCCTGGTAACCACGGTCACAGGAGAGGTGTCCTTGGTTACCAGTGACTGTGGGTAGGGGTGTCCTTGGATACCATGGTCACAGGTGGTTTTCCCTGGTTACCACCGACTGTCACAGGAGGGCTGTCCCTGGGTACCATTGTCACAGGAGGGGTGTCCTTGGTTACCACTGGCACAGGAGGTGTGTCCCTGGTTACCACTGACTGTCACAGGAGGGGTGTCCTTGGTTACCATGGTCGCAGGTGGTTTTCCCTGGTTACCACCGACTGTCACAGGAGGGCTGTCCCTGGGTACCATTGTCACAGGAGGGGTGTCCTTGGTTACCACTGGCACAGGAGGTGTGTCCCTGGTTACCACTGACTGTCACAGGAGGGGTATCCTTGGTTAACATTGTCGCAGGTGGGTTTCCCTGGTTACCACTGACTGTCAGAGATGCGTGTCCCTGGTTACCACCGACTGTCATATGTGCGTGTCCCTGGTAGCCACGGTCACAGGAGAGGTGTCCGTGGTTACCAGTGACTGTCACAGTAGGTGTGTCCTTGGTTACCATGGTCACAGGTGGGTTTCCCTGGTTACCACCGACTGTCAGAGATGCGTGTCCCTGATTACCACCGACTGTCACAGGCCGGTGTCCCTGGGCACTGTGAATGTCACAGGTGGGTTTCCCTGGTTACCACCGACTGTCATAGGACGGCTGTCCCTGGGTACCATTGTCACAGGAGGGGTTTCCTTGGTTACCATGGTCACAGGTGGGTTTCCCTGGTTACCACCGACTGTCACAGGAGGGCTGTCCCTGGGTACCATTGTGACAGGAGGGGTGTCCTTGGTTACCATGGTCACAGGTGGGTTTCCCTGGTTACCACCGACTGTCAGAGATGCGTCTCCCTGATAACCACGGTCACAGGAGAGGTGTCCTAGGTTACCAGTGACTGTGGGTACGGGTGTCCTTGGTTACCATGGTCACAGGTGTGTTTCCCTGGTTACCACCGACTGTCACAGGAGGGCTGTCCCTGGGTACCATTGTCACAGAGGGGTGTCCTTGGTTACCATGGTCACAGGTGGGTTTCCCTGGTTACCACCGACTGTCACAGGAGGGCTGTCCCTGGGTACCATTGTCACAGGAGGGGTGTCCTTGGTTACCATGGTCACAGGTGGGTTTCCCTGGTTACCCCCGACTGTCAGAGATGCGTCTCCCTGATAACCACGGTCACAGGAGAGGTGTCCTTGGTTACCAGTGACTGTGGGTAGGGGTGTCCTTGGTTACCATGGTCACAGGTGGTTTTCCCTGGTTACCACCGACTGTCACAGGAGGGCCGTCCCTGGGTACCATTGTCACAGGAGGGGAGTCCTTGGTTACCACTGGCACAGGAGGTGTGTCCCTGGTTACCAATGACTGTCACAGGAGGGGTGTCCTTGGTTACCATGGTCGCAGGTGGGTTTCCCTGGTTACCACCGACTGTCACAGGAGGGCTGTCTCTGGGTACCATTGTCACAGGAGGGGTGTCCTTGGTTACCATGGTCACAGGTGGGTTTCCCTGGTTACCACCGACTGTCAGAGATGCGTCTCCCTGATAACCACGGTCACAGGAGAGGTGTCCTTGGTTACCAGTGACTGTGGGTACGGGTGTCCTTGGTTACGATGGTCACAGGTGGGTTTCCCTGGTTACCACCGACTGTCAGAGATGCGTCTCCCTGGTTACCACCGACTGTCACAGGCCGGTGTCCCTGGGCACTGTGAATGTCACAGGTGGGTTTCCCTGGTTACCACCAACTGTCACAGGTGAGTGTACATGGTTACCACTGACTGTCACAGGAGGGCTGTCCCTGGGTACCATTGTGACAGGAGGGGTGTCCTTGGTTACCACTAGCACAGGAGGTGTGTCCCTGGTTACCACTGACTGTCACAGGAGGGGTGTCCTTGGTTACCATGGTCGCAGGTGGGTTTCCCTGGTTACCACTGACTGTCAGAAATGCGTGTCCCTGGTTACCACCGACTGTCATATGTGCGTGTCCTGGTAACCACGGTCACAGGAGAGGTGTCCTTGGTTACCAGTGACTGTGGGTAGGGGTGTCCTTGGTTACCATGGTCACAGGTGGTTTTCCCTGGTTACCACCGACTGTCACAGGAGGGCTGTCCCTGGGTACCATTGTCACAGGAGGGGTGTCCTTGGTTACCACTGGCACAGGAGGTGTGTCCCTGGTTACCACTGACTGTCACAGGAGGGGTGTCCTTGGTTACCATGGTCGCAGGTGGGTTTCCCTGGTTACCACTGACTGATAGAGATGCGTGTCCCTGGTTACCACCGACTGTCATATGTGCGTGTCCTGGTAATCACGGTCACAGGAGAGGTGTCCTTGGTTACGAGTGACTGTGGGTAGGGGTGTCCTTGTTTACCATGGTCACAGGTGGTTTTCCCTGGTTACCACCGACTGTCACAGGAGGGCTGTCCCTGGGTACCATTGTCACAGGAGGGGTGTCCTTGGTTACCACTGGCACAGGAGGTGTGTCCCTGGTTACCACTGACTGTCACAGGAGGGGTGTCCTTGGTTAACATGGTCGCAGGTGGGTTTCCCTGGTTACCACTGACTGTCAGAAATCCGTGTCCCTGGTTACCACCGACTGTCATATGTGCGTGTCCCTGGTAGCCACGGTCACAGGAGAAGTGTCCGTGGTTACCATTGACTGGCACAGTAGGTGTGTCCTTGGTTACCATGGTCACAGGTGGGTTTCCCTGGTTACCACCGACTGTCAGAGATGCGTGTCCCTGATTACCACCGACTGTCACAGGCCGGTGTCCCTGGGCACTGTGAATGTCACAGGTGGGTTTCCCTGGTTACCACCGACTGTCACAGGACGGCTGTCCCTGGGTACCATTGTCACAGGAGGGGTGTCCTTGGTTACCATGGTCACAGGTGGGTTTCCCTGGTTACCACCGACTGTTACAGGAGGGCTGTCCCTGGGTACCATTGTCACAGGAGGGGTGTCCTTGGTTACCATGGTCACAGGTGGGTTTCCCTGGTTACCACCGACTGTCAGAGATGCGTCTCCCTGATAACCACGGTCACAGGAGATGTGTCCTTGGTTACCAGTGACTGTGGGTACGGGTGTCCTTGGTTACCATGGTCACAGGTGTGTTTCCCTGGTTACCACCGACTGTCACAGGAGGGCTGTCCCTGGGTACCATTGTCACAGAGGGGTGTCCTTGGTTACCATGGTCACAGGTGGGTTTCCCTGGTTACCACCGACTGTCACAGGAGGGCTGTCCCTGGGTACCATTGTCACAGGAGGGGTGTCCTTGGTTACCATGGTCACAGGTGGGTTTCCCTGGTTACCCCCGACTGTCAGAGATGCGTCTCCCTGATAACCACGGTCACAGGAGAGGTGTCCTTGGTTACCAGTGACTGTGGGTAGGGGTGTCCTTGGTTACCATGGTCACAGGTGGTTTTCCCTGGTTACCACCGACTGTCACAGGAGGGCCGTCCCTGGGTACCATTGTCACAGGAGGGGAGTCCTTGGTTACCACTGGCACAGGAGGTGTGTCCCTGGTTACCAATGACTGTCACAGGAGGGGTGTCCTTGGTTACCATTGTCGCAGGGGGGTTTCCCTGGTTACCACTGACTGTCAGAGATGCATGTCCCTGGTTACCACCGACTGTCATATGTGCGTGTCCCTGGTAGCCACGGTCACAGGAGAGGTTTCCGTGGTTACAAGTGACTGTCACAGTAGGTGTGTCCTTGGTTACCATGGTCACAGGTGGGTTTCCCTGGTTACCACCGACTGTCAGAGATGCGTGTCCCTGATTACCACCGACTGTCACAGGCCGGTGTCCCTGGGCACTGTGAATGTCACAGGTGGGTTTCCCTGGTTACCACCGACTGTCAGAGATGCGTCTCCCTGATAACCACGGTCACATGAGAGGTGTCCTTGGTTACCAGTGACTGTGGGTACGGGTGTCCTTGGTTACCATGGTCACAGGTGTGTTTCCCTGGTTACCACCGACTGTCACAGGAGGGCTGTCCCTGGGTACCATTGTCACAGAGGGGTGTCCTTGGTTACCATGGTCACAGGTGGGTTTCCCTGGTTACCACCGACTGTCAGAGATGCGTCTCCCTGGTTACCACCGACTGTCACAGGCCGGTGTCCGTGGGCACTGTGAATGTCACAGGTGGGTTTCCCTGGTTACCACCAACTGTCACAGGTGAGTGTACATGGTTACCACTGACTGTCACAGGAGGGCTGTCCCTGGGTACCATTGTGACAGGAGGGGTGTCCTTGGTTACCACTAGCACAGGAGGTGTGTCCCTGGTTACCACTGACTGTCACAGGAGGGGTGTCCTTGGTTACCATGGTCGCAGGTGGGTTTCCCTGGTTACCACTGACTGTCAGAAATGCGTGTCCCTGGTTACCACCGACTGTCATATGTGCGTGTCCTGGTAACCACGGTCACAGGAGAGGTGTCCTTGGTTACCAGTGACTGTGGGTAGGGGTGTCCTTGGATACCATGGTCACAGGTGGTTTTCCCTGGTTACCACCGACTGTCACAGGAGGGCTGTCCCTGGGTACCATTGTCACAGGAGGGGTGTCCTTGGTTACCACTGGCACAGGAGGTGTGTCCCTGGTTACCACTGACTGTCACAGGAGGGGTGTCCTTGGTTACCATGGTCGCAGGTGGTTTTCCCTGGTTACCACCGACTGTCACAGGAGGGCTGTCCCTGGGTACCATTGTCACAGGAGGGGTGTCCTTGGTTACCACTGGCACAGGAGGTGTGTCCCTGGTTACCACTGACTGTCACAGGAGGGGTATCCTTGGTTAACATTGTCGCAGGTGGGTTTCCCTGGTTACCACTGACTGTCAGAGATGCGTGTCCCTGGTTACCACCGACTGTCATATGTGCGTGTCCCTGGTAGCCACGGTCACAGGAGAGGTGTCCGTGGTTACCAGTGACTGTCACAGTAGGTGTGTCCTTGGTTACCATGGTCACAGGTGGGTTTCCCTGGTTACCACCGACTGTCAGAGATGCGTGTCCCTGATTACCACCGACTGTCACAGGCCGGTGTCCCTGGGCACTGTGAATGTCACAGGTGGGTTTCCCTGGTTACCACCGACTGTCATAGGACGGCTGTCCCTGGGTACCATTGTCACAGGAGGGGTTTCCTTGGTTACCATGGTCACAGGTGGGTTTCCCTGGTTACCACCGACTGTCACAGGAGGGCTGTCCCTGGGTACCATTGTGACAGGAGGGGTGTCCTTGGTTACAACTGGCACAGGAGGTGTGTCCCTGGTTACCACTGACTGTCACAGGAGGGGTGTCCTTGGTTACCATGGTCGCAGGTGGGTTTCCATGGTTACCACTGACTGTCAGATATGCGTGTCCCTGGTTACCACCGACTGTCATATATGCGTGTTCCTGGTAACCACGGTCACAGGAGAGGTGTCCGTGGTTAGCAGTGACTGTAACAGTAGGTGGGTCCTTGGTTTCCATGGCGACAGGTGGGTTTCCCTGGTTACCACCGACTGTCAGAGATGCGTGTCCCTTGTTACCACCGACTGTCACAGGCCGGTGTCCCTGGGAAATGTGAATGTCACAGGTGGGTTTCCCTGGTTACCACCGACTGTCACAGGTGAGTGTACATGGTTACCACTGACTGTCACAGGAGGGCTGTCCCTGGGTACCATTGTGACAGGAGGGGTGTCCTTGGTTACCACTGGCACAGGAGGTGTGTCCCTGGTTACCACTGACTGTCACAGGAGGGGTGTCCTTGGGTACCATGGTCGCAGGTGGGTTTCCCTGGTTATCACTGACTGTCAGAGATGCGTGTCCCTGGTTACCACCGACTGTCATATGTGCGTGTCCTGGCAACCACGGTCACAGGAGAGGTGTCCTTGGTTACCAGTGACTGTGGGTAGGGGTGTCCTTGGTTACCATGGTCGCAGGTGTGTTTCCCTGGTTACCACCGACTGTCACAGGAGGGCTGTCCCTGGGTCCCATTGTCACAGGAGGGGTGTCCTTGGTTACCATGGTCACAGGTGGGTTTCCCTGGTTACCACCGACTGTCAGAGATGCGTCTCCCTGGTTACCATCGACTGTCACAGGCCGGTGTCCCTGGGCACTGTGAATGTCACAGGTGGATTTCCCTGGTTACCACCGACTGTCACAGGTGAGTGTACATGGTTACCACTGACTGTCACAGGAGGGCTGTCCCTGGGTACCATTGTGACAGGAGGGGTGTCCTTGGTTACCACTGGCACAGGAGGTGTTTGCCTGGTTACCACTGACTGTCACAGGAGGGGTGTCCTTGGTTACCATGATCGCAGGTGGGTTTTCCTGGTTACCACTGACTGTCAGAAATGCCTGTCCCTGGTTACCACCGACTGTCATATGTGCGTGTCCTGGTAACCACGGTCACAGGAGAGGTGTCCTTGGTTACCAGTGACTGTGGGTAGGGGTGTCCTTGGTTACCATGGTCACAGGTGGGTTACCCTGGTTACCACCGACTGTCACAGGAGTGCTGTCCCTGGGTACTATTGTCACAGGAGGGGTGTCCTTGGTTACCGTGGTCACAGGTGGGTTTCCCTGGTTACCACCGACTGTCAGAGATGCGTGTCCCTGGTTACCACCGACTGTCACAGGCCGGTGTCCCTGGGCACTGTGAATGTCACAGGTGGGTTTCCCTGGTTACCACCAACTGTCACAGGTGAGTGTACATGGTTACCACTGACTGTCACAGGAGGGCTGTCCCTGGGTACCATTGTGACAGCAGGGGAGTCCTTGGTTACCACTGGCACAGGAGGTGTGTCCCTGGTTACCACTGACTGTCACAGGAGGGGTGTCCTTGGTTACCATGGTCGCAGGTGGGTTTCCCTGGTTACCACTGACTGTCAGAGATGCGTGTCCCTGGTTACCACCGACTGTCATATATGCGTGTCCCTGGTAACCACGGTCACAGGAGAGGTGTCCGTGGTTAGCAGTGACTGTCACAGTAGGTGGGTCCTTGGTTTCCATGGCGACAGGTGGGTTTCCCTGGTTACCAACGACTGTCAGAGATGCGTGTCCCTGGTTACCACCGACTGTCACAGGCCGGTGTCCCAGGGAAATGTGAATGTCACAGGTGGGTTTCCCTGGTTACCACCGACTGTCACAGGTGAGTGTACATGGTTACCACTGACTGTCACAGGAGGGCTGTCCCTGGGTACCATTGTGACAGGAGGGGTGTCCTTGGTTACCACTGGCACAGGAGGTGTGTCCCTGGTTACGACTGACTGTCACAGGAGGGGTGACCTTGGGTACCATGGTCGCAGTTGGGTTTCCCTGGTTATCACTGACTGTCAGAGATTCGTGTCCCTGGTTACCACCGACTGTCATATGTGCGTGTCCTGGTAACCACGGTCACAGGAGAGGTGTCCTTGGTTACCAGTGACTGTGGGTAGGGGTGTCCTTGGTTACCATGGTCACAGGTGTGTTTCCCTGGTTACCACCGACTGTCACAGGAGGGCTGTTCCTGGGTCCCATTGTCACAGGAGGGGTGTCCTTGGTTACCATGGTCACAGGTGGGTTTCCCTGGTTACCACCGACTGTCAGAGATGCGTCTCCCTGGTTACCACCGACTGTCACAGGCTGGTGTCCCTGGGGACTGTGAATGTCACAGGTGGGTTTCCCTGGTTACCACCGTCTGTCACAGGTGAGTGTACATGGTTACCACTGACTGTCACAGGAGGGCTGTCCCTGGGTACCATTGTGACAGGAGGGGTGTCCTTGGTTACCACTGGCACAGGAGGTGTTTGCCTGGTTACCACTGACTGTCACAGGAGGGGTGTCCTTGGTAACCATGATCGCAGGTGGGTTTCCCTGGTTACCACTGACTGTCAGAGATGCCTGTCCCTGGTTACCACCGACTGTCATATGTGCGTGTCCTGGTAACCACGGTCACAGGAGAGGTGTACTTGGTTACCAGTGACTGTGGGTAGGGGTGTCCTTGGTTACCATGGTCACAGGTGGGTTACCCTGGTTACCACCGTCTGTCACAGGAGTGCTGTCCCTGGGTACCATTGTCACAGGAGGGGTGTCCTTGGTTACCGTGGTCACAGGTGGGTTTCCCTGGTTACCAACGACTGTCAGAGATGCGTGTCCCTGGTAACCATGGTCACAGGAGAGGTGTCCTTGGTTACCAGTGACTGTGGGTAGGGGTGTCCTTGGTTACCATGGTCACAGGTGGGTTTCCCTCGTTACCACCGACTGTCAGAAATACGTGTCCCTGGTTACCACCGACTGTCACAGGCAGGTGTCCCTGGGCACTGTGAATGTCACAGGTGGGTTTCCCTGGTTACCACCGACTGTCACAGTTGAGTGTACATGGTTACCACTGACTGTCACAGGAGGGCTGTCCATGGATACCATTGTCACAGAAGGGGTGTCCTTCGTTACCATGGTCACAGGTGGGTTTCCCTGGTTACCACCGACTGTCAGAAATACGTGTCCCTGGTTACCACCGACTGTCACAGGCAGGTGTCCCTGGGCACTGTGAATGTCACAGGTGGGTTTCCCTGGTTACCACCAACTGTCACAGGTGAGTGTACATGGTTACCACTGACTGTCACAGGAGGGCTGTCCCTGGGTACCATTGTCACAGGAGGGGTGTCCCTGGTTACCACTGACTGTCACAAGAGGGGTGTCCTTGGTTACCATGGTCGCAGGTGGGTTTCCCTGGTTACCACTGACTGTCAGAGATGCGTGTCCCTGGTTACCACCGACTGTCATATGTGCGTGTCCTGGTAACCACGGTCACAGGAGAGGTGTCCTTGGTTACCAGTGACTGTGGGCAGGGGTGTCCTTGGTTACCATGGTCACAGGTGGTTTCCCTGGTTGCCACCGACTGTCACAGGAGGGCTGTCCCTGGGTACCATTGTCACAGGAGGGGTGTCCTTGGTTACCACTGGCACAGGAGGTGTGTCCCTGGTTACCACTGACTGTCACAGGAGGGGTGTCCTTGGGTACCATGGTTGCAGGTGGGTTTCCCTGTTTACCACTGACTGTCAGAGATGCGTGTCCCTGGTTACCACCGACTGTCATATGTGCGTGTCCTGGTAACCACGGTCACAGGAGAGGTGTCCTTGGTTACGAGTGACTGTGGGTAGGGGTGTCCTTGGTTACCATGGTCACAGGTGGTTTTCCCTGGTTACCACCGACTGTCACAGGAGGGCTGTCCCTGGGTACCATTGTCACAGGAGGGGTGTCCTTGGTTACCACTGGCACAGGAGGTGTATCCCTGGTTACCACTGACTGTCACAGGAGGGGTGTCCTTGGTTAACATGGTAGCAGGTGGGTTTCCCTGGTTACCACTGACTGTCAGAGATGCGTGTCCCTGGTTACCACCGACTGTCATATGTGCGTGTCCCTGGTAGCCACGGTCACAGGAGAGGTGTCCGTGGTTACCAGTGACTGTCACAGTAGGTGTGTCCTTGGTTACCATGGTCACAGGTGGGTTTCCCTGGTTACCACCGACTGTCAGAGATGCGTGTCCCTGATTACCACCGACTGTCACAGGCCGGTGTCACTGGGCACTGTGAATGTCACAGGTGGGTTTCCCTGGTTACCACTGACTGTCACAGGAGGGCTGTCCCTGGGTACCATTGTCACAGGAGGGGTGTCCTTGGTTACCATGGTCACAGGTGGGTTTCCCTGGTTACCACCGACTGTCACAGGAGGGCTGTCCCTGGGTACCATTGTGACAGGAGGGGTGTCCTTGGTTACCAATGGCACAGGTGGGTTTCCCTGGTTACCACTGACTGTCAGAGTTGCGTGTCCCTGGTTACCACCGACTGTCATATGTGCGTGTCCTGGTAACCACGGTCACAGGAGAGGTGTCCTTGGTTACGAGTGACTGTGGGTAGGGGTGTCCTTGGTTACCATGGTCACAGGTTGTTTTCCCTGGTTACCACCGACTGTCACAGGAGGGCTGTCCCTGGGTACCATTGTAACAGGAGGGGTGTCCTTGGTTACCACTGGCACAGGAGGTGTGTCCCTGGTTACCACTGACTGTCACAGGAGGGGTGTCCTTGGTTAACATGGTCGCAGGTGGGTTTCCCTGGTTACCACTGACTGTCAGAGATGCGTGTCCCTGGTTACCACCGACTGTCATATGTGCGTGTCCCTGGTAGCCACGGTCACAGGAGAGGTGTCCGTGGTTACAAGTGACTGTCACAGTAGGTGTGTCCTTGGTTACCATGGTCACAGGTGGGTTTCCCTGGTTACCACCGACTGTCAGAGATGCGTGTCCCTGATTACCACCGACTGTCACAGGCCGGTGTCCCTGGGCACTGTGAATGTCACAGGTGGGTTTCCCTGGTTACCACCGACTGTCAGAGATGCGTGTCCCTGGTTACCACCGACTGTCACAGGCCGGTGTCCCTGGGAAATGGGAATGTCACAGGTGGGTTTCCCTGGTTACCACCGACTGTCACAGGTGAGTGTACATGGTTACCACTGACTGTCACAGGAGGGCTGTCCCTGGGTACCATTGTGACAGGAGGGGTGTCCTTGGTTACCACTGGCACAGGAGGTGTGTCCCTGGTTACCACTGACTGTCACAGGAGGGGTGTCCTTGGGTACCATGGTCGCAGGTGGGTTTCCCTGGTTATCACTGACTGTCAGAGATGCGTGTCCCTGGTTACCACCGACTGTCATATGTGCGTGTCCTGGTAACCACGGTCACAGGAGAGGTGTCCTTGGTTACCAGTGATTGTGGGTAGTGGTGTCTTTGGTTACCATGGTCACAGGTGGGTTACCCTGGTTACCACCGACTGTCACAGTAGTGCTGTCCCTGGGTACTATTGTCACAGGAGGGGTGTCCTTGGTTACCGTGGTCACAGGTGGGTTTCCCTGGTTACCACCGACTGTCAGAGATGCGTGTCCCTGGTAACCATGGTCACAGGAGAGGTGTCCTTGGTTACCAGTGACTGTGGGTAGGGGTGTCCTTGGTTACCATGGTCACAGGTGGGTTTCCCTCGTTACCACCGACTGTCACAGGAGGGCTGTCCATGGATACCATTGTCACAGGAGGGGTGTCCTTGGTTACCATGGTCACAGGTGAATTTCCCTGGTTACCACCGACTGTCAGAAATACGTGTCCCTGGTTACCACCGACTGTCACAGGCAGGTGTCCCTGGGCACTGTGAATGTCACAGGTGGGTTTCCCTGGTTACCACCGACTGTCACAGTTGAGTGTACATGGTTACCACTGACTGTCACAGGAGGGCTGTCCATGGATACCATTGTCACAGGAGGGGTGTCCTTGGTTACCATGGTCACAGGTGGGTTTCCCTGGTTACCACCGACTGTCAGAGATGCGTCTCCCTGGTTACCACCGACTGTCACAGGCCGGTGTCCCTGGGCACTGTGAATGTCACAGGTGGGTTTCCCTGGTTACCACCAACTGTCACAGGTGAGTGTACATGGTTACCACTGACTGTCACAGGAGGGCTGTCCCTGGGTACCATTGTGACAGGAGGGGTGTCCTTGGTTACCAATGGCACAGGTGGGTTTCCCTGGTTACCACTGACTGTCAGAGTTGCGTGTCCCTGGTTACCACCGACTGTCATATGTGCGTGTCCTGGTAACCACGGTCACAGGAGAGGTGTCCTTGGTTACGAGTGACTGTGGGTAGGGGTGTCCTTGGTTACCATGGTCACAGGTTGTTTTCCCTGGTTACCACCGACTGTCACAGGAGGGCTGTCCCTGGGTACCATTGTAACAGGAGGGGTGTCCTTGGTTACCACTGGCACAGGAGGTGTGTCCCTGGTTACCACTGACTGTCACAGGAGGGGTGTCCTTGGTTAACATGGTCGCAGGTGGGTTTCCCTGGTTACCACTGACTGTCAGAGATGCGTGTCCCTGGTTACCACCGACTGTCATATGTGCGTGTCCCTGGTAGCCACGGTCACAGGAGAGGTGTCCGTGGTTACAAGTGACTGTCACAGTAGGTGTGTCCTTGGTTACCATGGTCACAGGTGGGTTTCCCTGGTTACCACCGACTGTCAGAGATGCGTGTCCCTGATTACCACCGACTGTCACAGGCCGGTGTCCCTGGGCACTGTGAATGTCACAGGTGGGTTTCCCTGGTTACCACCGACTGTCACAGGAGGGCTGTCCCTGGGTACCATTGTCACAGGAGGGGTGTCCTTGGTTACCATGGTCACAGGTGGGTTTCCCTGGTTACCACCGACTGTCACAGGAGGGCTGTCCCTGGGTACCATTGTGACAGCAGGGGTGTCCTTGGTTACCACTGGCACAGGAGGTGTGTCCCTGGTTACCACTGACTGTCACAGGAGGGGTGTCCTTGGTTACCATGGTCGCAGGTGGGTTTCCCTGGTTACCACTGACTGTCAGAGATGCGTGTCCCTGGTTACCACCGACTGTCATATATGCGTGTCCCTGGTAACCACGGTCACAGGAGAGGTGTCCGTGGTTAGCAGTGACTGTCACAGTAGGTGGGTCCTTGGTTTCCATGGCGACAGGTGGGTTTCCCTGGTTACCACCGACTGTCAGAGATGCGTGTCCCTGGTTACCACCGACTGTCACAGGCCGGTGTCCCTGGGAAATGTGAATGTCACAGGTGGGTTTCCCTGGTTACCACCGACTGTCACAAGTGAGTGTACATGGTTACCACTGACTGTCACAGGAGGGCTGTCCCTGGGTACCATTGTGACAGGAGGGGTGTCCTTGGTTACCACTGGCACAGGAGGTGTGTCCCTGGTTACCACTGACTGTCACAGGAGGGGTGACCTTGGGTACCATGGTCGCAGGTGGGTTTCCCTGGTTATCACTGACTGTCAGAGATGCGTGTCCCTGGTTACCACCGACTGTCATATGTGCGTGTCCTGGTAACCACGGTCACAGGAGAGGTGTCCTTGGTTACCAGTGACTGTGGGTAGGGGTGTCCTTGGTTACCATGGTCACAGGTGTGTTTCCCTGGTTACCACCGACTGTCACAGGAGGGCTGTCCCTGGGTCCCATTGTCACAGGAGGGGTGTCCTTGGTTACCATGGTCACAGGTGGGTTTCCCTGGTTACCACCGACTGTCAGAGATGCGTCTCCCTGGTTACCACCGACTGTTACAGGCCGCTGTCCCTGGGCACTGTGAATGTCACAGGTGGGTTTCCCTGGTTACCACCGACTGTCACAGGTGAGTGTACATGGTTACCACTGACTGTCACAGGAGGGCTGTCCCTGGGTACCATTGTGACAGGAGGGGTGTCCTTGGTTACCACTGGCACAGGAGGTGTTTGCCTGGTTACCACTGACTGTCACAGGAGGGGTGTCCTTGGTTACCATGATCGCAGGTGGGTTTCCCTGGTTACCACTGACTGTCAGAGATGCGTGTCCCTGGTTACCACCGACTGTCATATGTGCGTGTCCTGGTAACCACGGTCACAGGAGAGGTGTACTTGGTTACCAGTGACTGTGGGTAGGGGTGTCCTTGGTTACCATGGTCACAGGTGGGTTACCCTGGTTACCACCGACTGTCACAGGAGTGCTGTCCCTGGGTACTATTGTCACAGGAGGGGTGTCCTTGGTTACCGTGGTCACAGGTGGGTTTCCCTGGTTACCAACGACTGTCAGAGATGCGTGTCCCTGGTAACCATGGTCACAGGAGAGGTGTCCTTGGTTACCAGTGACTGTGGGTAGGGGTGTCCTTGGTTACCATGGTCACAGGTGGGTTTCCCTCGTTACCACCGACTGTCAGAAATACGTGTCCCTGGTTACCACCGACTGTCACAGGCAGGTGTCCCTGGGCACTGTGAATGTCACAGGTGGGTTTCCCTGGTTACCACCGACTGTCACAGTTGAGTGTACATGGTTACCACTGACTGTCACAGGAGGGCTGTCCATGGATACCATTGTCACAGAAGGGGTGTCCTTCGTTACCATTGTCACAGGTGGGTTTCCCTGGTTACCACCGACTGTCAGAAATACGTGTCCCTGGTTACCACCTACTGTCACAGGCAGGTGTCCCTGGGCACTGTGAATGTCACAGGTGGGTTTCCCTGGTTACCACCAACTGTCACAGTTGAGTGTACATGGTTACCACTGACTGTCACAGGAGGGCTGTCCCTGGATACCATTGTCACAGGAGGGGTGTCCCTGGTTACCACTGACTGTCACAGGAGGGGTGTCCTTGGTTACCATGGTCGCAGGTGGGTTTCCCTGGTTACCACTGACTGTCAGAGATGCGTGTCCCTGGTTACCACCGACTGTCATATGTGCGTGTCCTGGTAACCACGGTCACAGGAGAGGTGTCCTTGGTTACGAGTGACTGCGGGTAGGGGTGTCCTTGTTAAGCATGGTCACAGGTTGTTTTCCCTGGTTACCACCGACTGTCACAGGAGGGCTCTCCCTTGGTACCATTGTCACAGGACGGGTGTCCTTGGTTACCACTGGCACAGGAAGTGTGTCCCTGGTTACCACTGTCACTGGAGGGGTGTCCTTGGTTAACATGGTCACAGGTGGGTTTCCCTGGTTACCACTGACTGTCAGAGATGCGTGTCCCTGGTTACCACCGACTGTCATATGTGCGTGTCCCTGGTAGCCACGGTCACAGGAGAGGTGTCCGTGGTTACCAGTGACTGTCACAGTAGTTGTGTCCTTTGTTACCATGGTCACAGGTGGGTTTCCCTGGTTACCACCGACTGTCAGAGATGCGTGTCCCTGGTTACCACCGACTGTCACAGGCCGGTGTCCCTGGGCACTGTGAATGTCACAGGTGGGTTTCCCTGGTTACCACCGACTGTCACAGGATGGCTGTCCCTGGGTACCATTGTCACAGGAGGGGTGTCCTTGGTTACCATGGTCACAGGTGGGTTTCCCTGGTTACCACCGACTGTCACAGGAGGGCTGTCCCTGGGTACCATTGTCACATGAGGGGTGTCCTTGGTTACCATGGTCACAGGTGGGTTTCCCTGGTTACCACCGACTGTCAGAGATGCGTCTCCCTGATAACCACGGTCACAGGAGAGGTGTCCTTGTTTACCAGTGACAGTGGGTAGGGGTGTCCTTGGTTACCATGGTCATAGGTGTGTTTCCCTGGTTACCACCGACTGTCACAGGAGGGCTGTCCCGGGGTACCATTGTCACAGGAGGGGTGTCCTTGGTTACCATGGTCACAGGTGGGTTTCCCTGGTAACCACCGACTGTCACAGGAGGGCTGTCCCTGGGTACCATTGTCACATGAGGGGTGTCCTTGGTTACCATGGTCACAGGTGGGTTTCCCTGGTTACCACCGACTGTCAGAGATGCGTCTCCCTGATAACCACGGTCACAGGAGATGTGTCCTTGTTTACCAGTGACAGTGGGTAGGGGTGTCCTTGGTTACCATGGTCACAGGTGGGTTTCCCTGGTTACAACCGACTGTCAGAGATGCGTCTCCCTGGTTACCACCGACTGTCACAGGCCGGTGTCCCTGGGCACTGTGAATGTCACAGGTGGGTTTCCCTGGTTACCACCGACTGTCAGAGATGCGTCTCCCTGATAACCACGGTCACAGGAGAGGTGTCCTTGGTTACCAGTGACTGTGGGTAGGGGTGTCCTTGGTTACCACTGGCACAGGAGGTGTGTCCCTGGTTACCACTGACTGTCACAGGAGGGGTGTCCTTGGTTACCATGGTCGCAGGTGGGTTTCCCTGGTTACCACTGACGGTCAGAAATGCGTGTCCCTGGTTACCACCGACTGTCATATGTGCGTGTCCTGGTAAACACGTTCACAGGAGAGGTGTCCTTGGTTACCAGTGACTGTGGGTAGGGGTTTCCTTGGTTAACTTGGTCACAGGTGGTTTTCCCTGGTTACCACTGACTGTCAGAGATGCGTGTCCCTGGTTCCCACCGACTGTCATATGTGCGTGTCCCTGGTAACCACGGTCACAGGAGAGGTGTCCGTGGTTACCAGTGACTGGCACAGTAGGTGTGTCCTTGGTTACCATGGTCACAGGTGGGTTTCCCTGGTTACCACCGACTGTCAGAGATGCGTGTCCCTGGTTACCACCGACTGTCACAGGCCGGTGTCCCTGGGCTCTGTGAATGTCACAGGTGGGTTTCCCTAGTTACCACCGACTGTCACAGTTGAGTGTACATGGTTACCACTGACTGTCACAGGAGGGCTGTCCCTGGGTACCATTGTGACAGGAGGGGTGTCCTTGGTTACCACTGGCACAGGAGGTGTGTCCCTGGTTACCACTGACTGTCACAGGAGGGGTGTCCTTGGTTAACATGGTCGCAGGTGGGTTTCCCTGGTTACCACTGACTGTCAGAGATGCGTGTCCCTGGTTACCACCGACTGTCATATGTGCGTGTCCCTGGTAGCCACGGTCACAGGAGAGGTGTCCGTGGTTACAAGTGACTGTCACAGTAGGTGTGTCCTTGGTTACCATGGTCACAGGTGGGTTTCCCTGGTTACCACCGACTGTCAGAGATGCGTGTCCCTGATTACCACCGACTGTCACAGGCCGGTGTCCCTGGGCACTGTGAATGTCACAGGTGGGTTTCCCTGGTTACCACCGACTGTCAGAGATGCGTGTCCCTGGTTACCACCGACTGTCACAGGCCGGTGTCCCTGGGAAATGGGAATGTCACAGGTGGGTTTCCCTGGTTACCACCGACTGTCACAGGTGAGTGTACATGGTTACCACTGACTGTCACAGGAGGGCTGTCCCTGGGTACCATTGTGACAGGAGGGGTGTCCTTGGTTACCACTGGCACAGGAGGTGTGTCCCTGGTTACCACTGACTGTCACAGGAGGGGTGTCCTTGGGTACCATGGTCGCAGGTGGGTTTCCCTGGTTATCACTGACTGTCAGAGATGCGTGTCCCTGGTTACCACCGACTGTCATATGTGCGTGTCCTGGTAACCACGGTCACAGGAGAGGTGTCCTTGGTTACCAGTGATTGTGGGTAGTGGTGTCTTTGGTTACCATGGTCACAGGTGGGTTACCCTGGTTACCACCGACTGTCACAGTAGTGCTGTCCCTGGGTACTATTGTCACAGGAGGGGTGTCCTTGGTTACCGTGGTCACAGGTGGGTTTCCCTGGTTACCACCGACTGTCAGAGATGCGTGTCCCTGGTAACCATGGTCACAGGAGAGGTGTCCTTGGTTACCAGTGACTGTGGGTAGGGGTGTCCTTGGTTACCATGGTCACAGGTGGGTTTCCCTCGTTACCACCGACTGTCACAGGAGGGCTGTCCATGGATACCATTGTCACAGGAGGGGTGTCCTTGGTTACCATGGTCACAGGTGAATTTCCCTGGTTACCACCGACTGTCAGAAATACGTGTCCCTGGTTACCACCGACTGTCACAGGCAGGTGTCCCTGGGCACTGTGAATGTCACAGGTGGGTTTCCCTGGTTACCACCGACTGTCACAGTTGAGTGTACATGGTTACCACTGACTGTCACAGGAGGGCTGTCCATGGATACCATTGTCACAGGAGGGGTGTCCTTGGTTACCATGGTCACAGGTGGGTTTCCCTGGTTACCACCGACTGTCAGAGATGCGTCTCCCTGGTTACCACCGACTGTCACAGGCCGGTGTCCCTGGGCACTGTGAATGTCACAGGTGGGTTTCCCTGGTTACCACCAACTGTCACAGGTGAGTGTACATGGTTACCACTGACTGTCACAGGAGGGCTGTCCCTGGGTACCATTGTGACAGGAGGGGTGTCCTTGGTTACCAATGGCACAGGTGGGTTTCCCTGGTTACCACTGACTGTCAGAGTTGCGTGTCCCTGGTTACCACCGACTGTCATATGTGCGTGTCCTGGTAACCACGGTCACAGGAGAGGTGTCCTTGGTTACGAGTGACTGTGGGTAGGGGTGTCCTTGGTTACCATGGTCACAGGTTGTTTTCCCTGGTTACCACCGACTGTCACAGGAGGGCTGTCCCTGGGTACCATTGTAACAGGAGGGGTGTCCTTGGTTACCACTGGCACAGGAGGTGTGTCCCTGGTTACCACTGACTGTCACAGGAGGGGTGTCCTTGGTTAACATGGTCGCAGGTGGGTTTCCCTGGTTACCACTGACTGTCAGAGATGCGTGTCCCTGGTTACCACCGACTGTCATATGTGCGTGTCCCTGGTAGCCACGGTCACAGGAGAGGTGTCCGTGGTTACAAGTGACTGTCACAGTAGGTGTGTCCTTGGTTACCATGGTCACAGGTGGGTTTCCCTGGTTACCACCGACTGTCAGAGATGCGTGTCCCTGATTACCACCGACTGTCACAGGCCGGTGTCCCTGGGCACTGTGAATGTCACAGGTGGGTTTCCCTGGTTACCACCGACTGTCACAGGAGGGCTGTCCCTGGGTACCATTGTCACAGGAGGGGTGTCCTTGGTTACCATGGTCACAGGTGGGTTTCCCTGGTTACCACCGACTGTCACAGGAGGGCTGTCCCTGGGTACCATTGTGACAGCAGGGGTGTCCTTGGTTACCACTGGCACAGGAGGTGTGTCCCTGGTTACCACTGACTGTCACAGGAGGGGTGTCCTTGGTTACCATGGTCGCAGGTGGGTTTCCCTGGTTACCACTGACTGTCAGAGATGCGTGTCCCTGGTTACCACCGACTGTCATATATGCGTGTCCCTGGTAACCACGGTCACAGGAGAGGTGTCCGTGGTTAGCAGTGACTGTCACAGTAGGTGGGTCCTTGGTTTCCATGGCGACAGGTGGGTTTCCCTGGTTACCACCGACTGTCAGAGATGCGTGTCCCTGGTTACCACCGACTGTCACAGGCCGGTGTCCCTGGGAAATGTGAATGTCACAGGTGGGTTTCCCTGGTTACCACCGACTGTCACAGGTGAGTGTACATGGTTACCACTGACTGTCACAGGAGGGCTGTCCCTGGGTACCATTGTGACAGGAGGGGTGTCCTTGGTTACCACTGGCACAGGAGGTGTGTCCCTGGTTACCACTGACTGTCACAGGAGGGGTGACCTTGGGTACCATGGTCGCAGGTGGGTTTCCCTGGTTATCACTGACTGTCAGAGATGCGTGTCCCTGGTTACCACCGACTGTCATATGTGCGTGTCCTGGTAACCACGGTCACAGGAGAGGTGTCCTTGGTTACCAGTGACTGTGGGTAGGGGTGTCCTTGGTTACCATGGTCACAGGTGTGTTTCCCTGGTTACCACCGACTGTCACAGGAGGGCTGTCCCTGGGTCCCATTGTCACAGGAGGGGTGTCCTTGGTTACCATGGTCACAGGTGGGTTTCCCTGGTTACCACCGACTGTCAGAGATGCGTCTCCCTGGTTACCACCGACTGTTACAGGCCGCTGTCCCTGGGCACTGTGAATGTCACAGGTGGGTTTCCCTGGTTACCACCGACTGTCACAGGTGAGTGTACATGGTTACCACTGACTGTCACAGGAGGGCTGTCCCTGGGTACCATTGTGACAGGAGGGGTGTCCTTGGTTACCACTGGCACAGGAGGTGTTTGCCTGGTTACCACTGACTGTCACAGGAGGGGTGTCCTTGGTTACCATGATCGCAGGTGGGTTTCCCTGGTTACCACTGACTGTCAGAGATGCGTGTCCCTGGTTACCACCGACTGTCATATGTGCGTGTCCTGGTAACCACGGTCACAGGAGAGGTGTACTTGGTTACCAGTGACTGTGGGTAGGGGTGTCCTTGGTTACCATGGTCACAGGTGGGTTACCCTGGTTACCACCGACTGTCACAGGAGTGCTGTCCCTGGGTACTATTGTCACAGGAGGGGTGTCCTTGGTTACCGTGGTCACAGGTGGGTTTCCCTGGTTACCAACGACTGTCAGAGATGCGTGTCCCTGGTAACCATGGTCACAGGAGAGGTGTCCTTGGTTACCAGTGACTGTGGGTAGGGGTGTCCTTGGTTACCATGGTCACAGGTGGTTTTCCCTCGTTACCACCGACTGTCAGAAATACGTGTCCCTGGTTACCACCGACTGTCACAGGCAGGTGTCCCTGGGCACTGTGAATGTCACAGGTGGGTTTCCCTGGTTACCACCGACTGTCACAGTTGAGTGTACATGGTTACCACTGACTGTCACAGGAGGGCTGTCCATGGATACCATTGTCACAGAAGGGGTGTCCTTCGTTACCATTGTCACAGGTGGGTTTCCCTGGTTACCACCGACTGTCAGAAATACGTGTCCCTGGTTACCACCTACTGTCACAGGCAGGTGTCCCTGGGCACTGTGAATGTCACAGGTGGGTTTCCCTGGTTACCACCAACTGTCACAGTTGAGTGTACATGGTTACCACTGACTGTCACAGGAGGGCTGTCCCTGGATACCATTGTCACAGGAGGGGTGTCCCTGGTTACCACTGACTGTCACAGGAGGGGTGTCCTTGGTTACCATGGTCGCAGGTGGGTTTCCCTGGTTACCACTGACTGTCAGAGATGCGTGTCCCTGGTTACCACCGACTGTCATATGTGCGTGTCCTGGTAACCACGGTCACAGGAGAGGTGTCCTTGGTTACGAGTGACTGCGGGTAGGGGTGTCCTTGTTAAGCATGGTCACAGGTTGTTTTCCCTGGTTACCACCGACTGTCACAGGAGGGCTCTCCCTTGGTACCATTGTCACAGGACGGGTGTCCTTGGTTACCACTGGCACAGGAAGTGTGTCCCTGGTTACCACTGACTGTCACTGGAGGGGTGTCCTTGGTTAACATGGTCACAGGTGGGTTTCCCTGGTTACCACTGACTGTCAGAGATGCGTGTCCCTGGTTACCACCGACTGTCATATGTGCGTGTCCCTGGTAGCCACGGTCACAGGAGAGGTGTCCGTGGTTACCAGTGACTGTCACAGTAGTTGTGTCCTTTGTTACCATGGTCACAGGTGGGTTTCCCTGGTTACCACCGACTGTCAGAGATGCGTGTCCCTGGTTACCACCGACTGTCACAGGCCGGTGTCCCTGGGCACTGTGAATGTCACAGGTGGGTTTCCCTGGTTACCACCGACTGTCACAGGATGGCTGTCCCTGGGTACCATTGTCACAGGAGGGGTGTCCTTGGTTACCATGGTCACAGGTGGGTTTCCCTGGTTACCACCGACTGTCACAGGAGGGCTGTCCCTGGGTACCATTGTCACATGAGGGGTGTCCTTGGTTACCATGGTCACAGGTGGGTTTCCCTGGTTACCACCGACTGTCAGAGATGCGTCTCCCTGATAACCACGGTCACAGGAGAGGTGTCCTTGTTTACCAGTGACAGTGGGTAGGGGTGTCCTTGGTTACCATGGTCACAGGTGTGTTTCCCTGGTTACCACCGACTGTCACAGGAGGGCTGTCCCGGGGTACCATTGTCACAGGAGGGGTGTCCTTGGTTACCATGGTCACAGGTGGGTTTCCCTGGTAACCACCGACTGTCACAGGAGGGCTGTCCCTGGGTACCATTGTCACATGAGGGGTGTCCTTGGTTACCATGGTCACAGGTGGGTTTCCCTGGTTACCACCGACTGTCAGAGATGCGTCTCCCTGATAACCACGGTCACAGGAGATGTGTCCTTGTTTACCAGTGACAGTGGGTAGGGGTGTCCTTGGTTACCATGGTCACAGGTGGGTTTCCCTGGTTACAACCGACTGTCAGAGATGCGTCTCCCTGGTTACCACCGACTGTCACAGGCCGGTATCCCTGGGCACTGTGAATGTCACAGGTGGGTTTCCCTGGTTACCACCGACTGTCAGAGATGCGTCTCCCTGATAACCACGGTCACAGGAGAGGTGTCCTTGGTTACCAGTGACTGTGGGTAGGGGTGTCCTTGGTTACCACTGGCACAGGAGGTGTGTCCCTGGTTACCACTGACTGTCACAGGAGGGGTGTCCTTGGTTACCATGGTCGCAGGTGGGTTTCCCTGGTTACCACTGACGGTCAGAAATGCGTGTCCCTGGTTACCACCGACTGTCATATGTGCGTGTCCTGGTAAACACGTTCACAGGAGAGGTGTCCTTGGTTACCAGTGACTGTGGGTAGGGGTTTCCTTGGTTAACTTGGTCACAGGTGGTTTTCCCTGGTTACCACTGACTGTCAGAGATGCGTGTCCCTGGTTCCCACCGACTGTCATATGTGCGTGTCCCTGGTAACCACGGTCACAGGAGAGGTGTCCGTGGTTACCAGTGACTGGCACAGTAGGTGTGTCCTTGGTTACCATGGTCACAGGTGGGTTTCCCTGGTTACCACCGACTGTCAGAGATGCGTGTCCCTGGTTACCACCGACTGTCACAGGCCGGTGTCCCTGGGCTCTGTGAATGTCACAGGTGGGTTTCCCTAGTTACCACCGACTGTCACAGTTGAGTGTACATGGTTACCACTGACTGTCACAGGAGGGCTGTCCCTGGGTACCATTGTGACAGGAGGGGTGTCCTTGGTTACCACTGGCACAGGAGGTGTGTCCCTGGTTACCACTGACTGTCACAGGAGGGGTGACCTTGGGTACCATGGTCGCAGGTGGGTTTCCCTGGTTATCACTGACTGTCAGAGATGCGTGTCCCTGGTTACCACCGACTGTCATATGTGCGTGTCCTGGTAACCACGGTCACAGGAGAGGTGTCCTTGGTTACCAGTGACTGTGGGTAGGGGTGTCCTTGGTTACCATGGTCACAGGTGTGTTTCCCTGGTTACCACCGACTGTCACAGGAGGGCTGTTCCTGGGTCCCATTGTCACAGGAGGGGTGTCCTTGGTTACCATGGTCACAGGTGGGTTTCCCTGGTTACCACCGACTGTCAGAGATGCGTCTCCCTGGTTACCACCGACTGTCACAGGCCGGTGTCCCTGGGCACTGTGAATGTCACAGGTGGGTTTCCCTGGTTACCACCGACTGTCACAGGTGAGTGTACATTGTTACCACTGACTGTCACAGGAGGGCTGTCCCTGGGTACCATTGTGACAGGAGGGGTGTCCTTGGTTACCACTGGCACAGGAGGTGTTTGCCTGGTTACCACTGACTGTCACAGGAGGGGTGTCCTTGGTTACCATGATCGCAGGTGGGTTTCCCTGGTTACCACTGACTGTCAGAAATGCCTGTCCCTGGTTACCACCGACTGTCATATGTGCGTGTCCTGGTAACCACGGTCACAGGAGAGGTGTACTTGGTTACCAGTGACTGTGGGTAGGGGTGTCCTTGGTTACCATGGTCACAGGTGGGTTACCCTGGTTACCACCGACTGTCACAGGAGTGCTGTCCCTGGGTACTATTGTCACAGGAGGGGTGTCCTTGGTTACCGTGGTCACAGGTGGGTTTCCCTGGTTACCAACGACTGTCAGAGATGCGTGTCCCTGGTAACCATGGTCACAGGAGAGGTGTCCTTGGTTACCACTGACTGTGGGTAGGGGTGTCCTTGGTTACCATGGTCACAGGTGGGTTTCCCTCGTTACCACCGACTGTCAGAAATACGTGTCCCTGGTTACCACCGACTGTCACAGGCAGGTGTCCCTGGGCACTGTGAATGTCACAGGTGGGTTTCCCTGGTTACCACCGACTGTCACAGTTGAGTGTACATGGTTACCACTGACTGTCACAGGAGGGCTGTCCATGGATACCATTGTCACAGAAGGGGTGTCCTTCGTTACCATGGTCACAGGTGGGTTTCCCTGGTTACCACCGACTGTCAGAAATACGTGTCCCTGGTTACCACCGACTGTCACAGGCAGGTGTCCCTGGGCACTGTGAATGTCACAGGTGGGTTTCCCTGGTTACCACCGACTGTCAGAGATGCGTCTCCCTGATAACCACGGTCACAGGAGATGTGTCCTTGGTTACCAGTGACTGTGGGTACGGGTGTCCTTGGTTACCATGGTCACAGGTGTGTTTCCCTGGTTACCACCGACTGTCACAGGAGGGCTGTCCCTGGGTACCATTGTCACAGGAGGGGTGTCCCTGGTTACCACTGACTGTCACAGGAGGGGTGTCCTTGGTTACCATGGTCGCAGGTGGGTTTCCCTGGTTTCCACTGACTGTCAGAGATGCGTGTCCCTGGTTACCACCGACTGTCATATGTGCGTGTCCTGGTAACCACGGTCACAGGAGAGGTGTCCTTGGTTACCAGTGACTGTGGGCAGGGGTGTTCTTGGTTACCATGGTCACAGGTGGTTTTCCCTGGTTGCCACCGACTGTCACAGGAGGGCTGTCCCTGGGTACCATTGTCACAGGAGGGGTGTCCTTGGTTACCACTGGCACAGGAGGTGTGTCCCTGGTTACCACTGACTGTCACAGGAGGGGTGTCCTTGGGTACCATGGTCGCAGGTGGGTTTCCCTGGTTACCACTGACTGTCAGAGATGCGTGTCCCTGGTTACCACCGACTGTCATATGTGCGTGTCCTGGTAACCACGGTCACAGGAGAGGTGTCCTTGGTTACGAGTGACTGTGGGTAGGGGTGTCCTTGGTTACCATTGTCACAGGTGGTTTTCCCTGGTTACCACCGACTGTCACAGGAGGGCTGTCCCTGGGTACCATTGTCACAGGAGGGGTGTCCTTGGTTACCACTGGCACAGGAGGTGTGTCCCTGGTTACCACTGACTGTCACAGGAGGGGTGTCCTTGGTTAATATGGTCGCAGGTGGGTTTCCCTGGTTACCACTGACTGTCAGAGATGCGTGTCCCTGGTTACCACCGACTGTCATATGTGCGTGTCCCTGGTAGCCACGGTCACAGGAGAGGTGTCCGTGGTTACCAGTGACTGTCACAGTAGGTGTGTCCTTGGTTACCATGGTCATAGGTGGGTTTCCCTGGTTACCACCGACTGTCAGAGATGCGTGTCCCTGATTACCACCGACTGTCACAGGCCGGTGTCCCTGGGCACTGTGAATGTCACAGGTGGGTTTCCCTGGTTACCACCGACTGTCACAGGAGGGCTGTCCCTGGGTACCATTGTCACAGGAGGGGTGTCCTTGGTTACCACTGGCAAAGGAGGTGTGTCCCTGGTTACCACTGACTGTCACAGGAGGGGTGTCCTTGGGTACCATGGTCGCAGGTGGGTTTCCCTGGTTATCACTGACTGTCAGAGATGCGTGTCCCTGGTTACCACCGACTGTCATATGTGCGTGTCCTGGTAACCACGGTCACAGGAGAGGTGTCCTTGGTTACCAGTGACTGTGGGTAGTGGTGTCTTTGGTTACCATGGTCACAGGTGGGTTACCCTGGTTACCACCGACTGTCACAGTAGTGCTGTCCCTGGGTACTATTGTCACAGGAGGGGTGTCCTTGGTTACCGTGGTCACAGGTGGGTTTCCCTGGTTACCACCGACTGTCACAGGAGGGCTGTCCCTGGGTACCATTGTCACAGGAGGGGTGTCCTTGGTTACCATGGTCACAGGTGGGTTTCCCTGGTTACCACCGACTGTCACAGGAGGGCTGTCCCTGGGTACCATTGTGACAGGAGGGGTGTCCTTGGTTACCACTGGCACAGGAGGTGTGTCCCTGGTTACCACTGACTGTCACAGGAGGGGTGTCCTTGGTTACCATGGTCGCAGGTGGGTTTCCCTGGTTACCACTGACTGTCAGAGATGCGTGTCCCTGGTTACCACCGACTGTCATATATGCGTGTCCCTGGTAACCACGGTCACAGGAGAGGTGTCCGTGGTTAGCAGTGACTGTCACAGTAGGTGGGTCCTTGGTTTCCATGGCGACAGGTGGGTTTCCCTGGTTACCACCGACTGTCAGAGATGCGTGTCCCTGGTTACCACCGACTGTCACAGGCCGGTGTCCCAGGGAAATGTGAATGTCACAGGTGGGTTTCCCTGGTTACCACCGACTGTCACAGGTGAGTGTACATGGTTACCACTGACTGTCACAGGAGGGCTGTCCCTGGGTACCATTGTGACAGGAGGGGTGTCCTTGGTTACCACTGGCACAGGAGGTGTGTCCCTGGTTACCACTGACTGTCACAGGAGGGGTGACCTGGGGTACCATGGTCGCAGGTGGGTTTCCCTGGTTATCACTGACTGTCAGAGATGCGTGTCCCTGGTTACCACCGACTGTCATATGTGCGTGTCCTGGTAACCACGGTCACAGGAGAGGTGTCCTTGGTTACCAGTGACTGTGGGTAGGGGTGTCTTTGGTTACCATGGTCACAGGTGTTTTTCCCTGGTTACCACCGACTGTCACAGGAGGGCTGTTCCTGGGTCCCATTGTCAGAGGAGGGGTGTCCTTGGTTACCATGGTCACAGGTGGGTTTCCCTGGTTACCACCGACTGTCAGAGATGCGTCTCCCTGGTTACCACCGACTGTCACAGGCCGGTGTCCCTGGGCACTGTGAATGTCACAGGTGGGTTTCCCTGGTTACCACCGACTGTCACAGGTGAGTGAACATGGTTACCACTGACTGTCACAGGAGGGCTGTCCCTGGGTACCATTGTGACAGGAGGGGTGTCCTTGGTTACCACTGGCACAGGAGGTGTTTGCCTGGTTACCACTGACTGTCACAGGAGGGGTGTCCTTGGTTACCATGATCACAGGTGGGTTTCCCTGGTTACCACTGACTGTCAGAAATGCCTTTCCCTGGTTACCACCGACTGTCATATGTGCGTGTCCTGGTAACCACGGTCACAGGAGAGGTGTACTTGGTTACCAGTGACTGTGGGTAGGGGTGTCCTTGGTTACCATGGTCACAGGTGGGTTACCCTGGTTACCACCGACTGTCACAGGAGTGCTGTCCCTGGGTACTATTGTCACAGGAGGGGTGTCCTTGGTTACCGTGGTCACAGGTGGGTTTCCCTGGTTACCAACGACTGTCAGAGATGCGTGTCCCTGGTAACCATGGTCACAGGAGGGGTGTCCTTGGTTACCGTGGTCACAGGTGGGTTTCCCTGGTTACCACCGACTGTCAGAGATGCGTGTCCCTGGTAACCATGGTCACAGGAGAGGTGTCCTTGGTTACCAGTGACTGTGGGTAGGGGTGTCCTTGGTTACCATGGTCACAGGTGGGTTTCCCTCGTTACCACCGACTGTCACAGGAGGGCTGTCCATGGATACCATTGTCACAGGAGGGGTGTCCTTGGTTACCATGGTCACAGGTGGGTTTCCCTGGTTACCACCGACTGTCAGAGATGCGTCTCCCTGGTTACCACCGACTGTCACAGGCCGGTGTCCCTGGGCACTGTGAATGTCACAGGTGGGTTTCCCTGGTTACCACCAACTGTCACAGGTGAGTGTACATGGTTACCACTGACTGTCACAGGAGGGCTGTCCCTGGGTACCATTGTGACAGCAGGGGAGTCCTTGGTTACCACTGGCACAGGAAGTGTGTCCCTGGTTACCACTGACTGTCACAGGAGGGGTGTCCTTGGTTACCATGGTCGCAGGTGGGTTTCCCTGGTTACCACTGACTGTCAGAGATGCGTGTCCCTGGTTACCACCGACTGTCATATATGCGTGTCCCTGGTAACCACGGTCACAGGAGAGGTGTCCGTGGTTAGCAGTGACTGTCACAGTAGGTGGGTCCTTGGTTTCCATGGCGACAGGTGGGTTTCCCTGGTTACCAACGACTGTCAGAGATGCGTGTCCCTGGTTACCACCGACTGTCACAGGCCGGTGTCCCAGGGAAATGTGAATGTCACAGGTGGGTTTCCCTGGTTACCACCGACTGTCACAGGTGAGTGTACATGGTTACCACTGACTGTCACAGGAGGGCTGTCCCTGGGTACCATTGTGACAGGAGGGGTGTCCTTGGTTACCACTGGCACAGGAGGTGTGTCCCTGGTTACCACTGACTGTCACAGGAGGGGTGACCTTGGGTACCATGGTCGCAGGTGGGTTTCCCTGGTTATCACTGACTGTCAGAGATTCGTGTCCCTGGTTACCACCGACTGTCATATGTGCGTGTCCTGGTAACCACGGTCACAGGAGAGGTGTCCTTGGTTACCAGTGACTGCGGGTAGGGGTGTCCTTGGTTACCATGGTCACAGGTGTGTTTCCCTGGTTACCACCGACTGTCACAGGAGGGCTGTTCCTGGGTCCCATTGTCACAGGAGGGGTGTCCTTGGTTACCATGGTCACAGGTGGGTTTCCCTGGTTACCACCGACTGTCAGAGATGCGTCTCCCTGGTTACCACCGACTGTCACAGGCTGGTGTCCCTGGGCACTGTGAATGTCACAGGTGGGTTTCCCTGGTTACCACCGACTGTCACAGGTGAGTGTACATGGTTACCACTGACTGTCACAGGAGGGCTGTCCCTGGGTACCATTGTGACAGGAGGGGTGTCCTTGGTTACCACTGGCACAGGAGGTGTGTCCCTGGTTACCACTGACTGTCACAGGAGGGGTGTCCTTGGGTACCATGGTCGCAGGTGGGTTTCCCTGGTTATCACTGACTGTCAGAGATGCGTGTCCCTGGTTACCACCGACTGTCATATGTGCGTGTCCTGGTAACCACGGTCACAGGAGAGGTGTCCTTGGTTACCAGTGACTGTGGGTAGTGGTGTCTTTGGTTACCATGGTCACAGGTGGGTTACCCTGGTTACCACCGACTGTCACAGTAGTGCTGTCCCTGGGTACTATTGTCACAGGAGGGGTGTCCTTGGTTACCGTGGTCACAGGTGGGTTTCCCTGGTTACCACCGACTGTCAGAGATGCGTGTCCCTGGTAACCATGGTCACAGGAGAGGTGTCCTTGGTTACCAGTGACTGTGGGTAGGGGTGTCCTTGGTTACCATGGTCACAGGTGGGTTTCCCTCGTTACCACCGACTGTCACAGGAGGGCTGTCCATGGATACCATTGTCACAGGAGGGGTGTCCTTGGTTACCATGGTCACAGGTGAATTTCCCTGGTTACCACCGACTGTCAGAAATACGTGTCCCTGGTTACCACCGACTGTCACAGGCAGGTGTCCCTGGGCACTGTGAATGTCACAGGTGGGTTTCCCTGGTTACCACCGACTGTCACAGTTGAGTGTACATGGT